>CM034153.1:41976307-42294274 GCA_019776745.2 Taxus chinensis | reverse complement strand
GTGGAATTGTACCATAACCATTTCAGATTTGTTTATATATAATTGCATATTTTGTCTCATTTTAGTTTCGTGGAGAGATAATATGTTAAAGCACTTAGTCATTCTTTCAATCTACTTTGAAAACTTACATGTTTCACTTGCATTTGTATTCAATTATTACACAACTAACTATTATCTAACATCCCTTCTAATATATTTCGTAACATTTGTCCTGACTTTAATAGAAAATCAATATTGTCAATCACACTCCTTATCAACAACTACAAAAGTAATAATTGTCTTTCTAAATCAAATAAAAAATACCATTCAGTGTTCACATTGCATTGTACACATGTGATTGCTAGTTAATATAATGATGCATTCCAAGAAAAGGAAGATAATATTATTCATGTGAACGTATTCATCTCTATGTATTTACGTGTACTTTTAAAATTGTCTCTTATGCCTTAAATAATGGTGGGACTTATTGTTTAGGTTTGGGCGTTAAGAGTGACAATGCAAACATCTCTAAGTAATTACCTTTATAATATATTTTTTAAAAAGTTAAAGTTACACTCAATATCTTAACAAGGGACGTGTAGTGGGTAGTCCTTGCCTTTGTATTATGAATTGTGTTGATGAATGATTTGTATGTAATAAAAGTAATATGGTACATTCACGATTAATAACTTATATAGTTTAAGGTTTAAATTTGACGGTTGTTTACATGTTTTAATGTTTTTAATAGTAAAAATTTATAGTTTTTTCAAATCTAGTCACATCCCCCTTGCATAATTAAAATATGACCATCCTTTTATATAGAGTTAAATACAAATTATATTGATATGCATAAATATATGTTAAAATTTGTTAAAATCAATGAAGGTTGCCTTATATATTTTTGTTAGTATTATATTATTATTTTATTTTACACAGTTTGAAAGATAATATTGAAAAATCACAACCAAAAAATGTTTGACAAGTATGTATGGCTGTCAAACTTAAACCTTGTCGAGGTCATATTATAATAGCATACATATATTTCAAATGCAAAAGCATACAAAAATACATAGATTGTTGAGCAAAAAAAAAAATCAAACACTTCTATAAAATTGAATGATTATACCTTAAATTATAATAATGATATTGTCATATCTTTTGCTTTGATTGTACCTATTTTTTTTGGATTTGTCAAAGACTAAGTCCTTTTTGGGTTTTTATGCATAACACAACCATGCACTTGTTGTGGCCAAAATTATATTTTTATGATGTTAAAAATATACAAATAGATCTTATTCTAACTTTTTTTCCAAATATTAAATAAAAAAATCAAGAATTTTTAAATTAAAAAATTGATTGGTTATAAATGTGTGTATTAGTTGAAATATGTAGGGATCCATTACAAGAGTACATATTATTTATTTGTGTAAATAGAGTAATGTTTATATGTTTTTATACCTCTTAATTAGATTTGTTGGAAACAATTTAGTGCTTCTTTACAAAAAAACGTTATATACAAATCTTATAATCATAACATTCTACATAACTAGATTTATGTGAGGCACTTGGTTAAAGAGTTTGAAAGCCTCTTTAACAAGCCTATTTTGTAAATATAGTGAATTTCATTTTGGCACGTGTTGTAGAGCTCTTAGGACATTCATTCAACTAGTATACATATCTTAAATATATTTATTTGAAAAATGTTGAGATATCAATTTCAAGCCTTGTTTATGTTGGATTTGTTGTGTATCACATTGATTAATAATTATATTATTTTCTTTGTGACTTTGCCACTAACTAGAGACATATAGTTTCAATCTAGTTCCATCGTTATGTTAGGGTTGAAATAAAAATTCCTTTAAAAAGAGCTTGAAACTCCATAGGATGTGGCTAAGGTATTATGATTTGTTGATTGACTTCTCTGTCTAAGAAGAAAAACCTTCCAAATGAAGGTGAAATACACATCAAATTTAAGATTGAAACAACCCTATGATGATCAATTGAATATTAAATTTAAAATATGCAATTAATTGTTAACATCTCACTGACATTATAGTCCACTACCACTACTCCTGGTTGCCATTGTAGGATGTCTCTCAACGTAATTAATATCTTAGACTATTATTCATTCATTATGTCAAGTATCATGCACTTTTAATTGAGGGTTGGTGGCGGTTGTAATGTTTGTGAATATATAATTGACGACCTTAAATTTGATGTACATTGCTATCATATGAAATTTTTTCTTTTTGTTTGAAGAAGGCGATAAAAAATTATAATATCTTGGACATATAATAGATCTTGGAGCCCATTTTTCTCTCACAAAAAAAATAGTCTAGCTACATTGAAAATATTTATTATTAATCAATAAGAAATTTGTAAACAAAATGATAAGTTCATATTGATATCTTTTAACATTTTTCAAATAAATTTATCTGAGATATCTATTGATCGTTATAATAATAACAATAATAAGGGTAAGTGCATGGAAATGGGGGACCAAAAGTGGCCACATTTTTCCTGAGATCAGTAAAAGTTGAACTTCAACTAATAATTTGGCATGCATATGGTCAAAATTTGACAATGTGATAAAAATAAGAATCATAGTGCTCAGAATCTAGTTTCTAAACTACTACTTTTTTTTAAATGGTGGAGATTAAAAAGGTCTAATGCTGTGTGCACACAAAATGTGTCTATTTTTGTGTCAAAAAGATAACATGATGTGTGTGTGCCCCCCCCCCCCCCCCCCCCCCCCCCGCCACCCCCCCACCGCCCCCCCCCCCCCCCCCCTACCCCCCGCCCCCCCATTTTTTGAGTTCTATAAATTATTTTACAAATCCCTTCAATAAAAAGTTAGCTAAGACCATGTATGAGGTCCCACTAATTTTTCATATTTTTTGGATGAATATATAATTTTGTACTAATTTTCAATGTGAACACATCCTGAAAAATGAAATATTTGTGTGTACACCCTCGTAATTTTGAGAAAAATAGTCAATTTTTTTTTTAATGTGTATAGAATGGAATTTAGATCAAGCCTTTTTTTTTGAAATTTGGATGAAAAAATCATAAATTGTGTACAAAAAAGTACATACATTTTGGAAAGAAAATAAGACACTAGTAAAAGAAATTAAGGATGAAAGTCTTAAACTAATCAGATTTTAGAAAGAACTATACTGTCACAAACTTTTAAAAAAAGCTTGACGTCACTATATAATTTTTTTGGAATATTGTTTTATAACACATGAGAAATCGGGGTGTACACTTGAGATTGTTATGTTTTTTGGTAAAACATGGATTTATTCACGGATTACATAGTCCAAACCTTAGGTTTGGATATCTTAGGAAAATCCAAGCCTATGGATTAGGAATTTCCAATCCATAAAAGATATAACACAAGCATGATATAATGAGCGCGTTCCTGTTTGCAATGTTGTATATGTGCATTTGAGAGCTATATACTTTAAATTTATTTTAGTAAATATAAGAAATTATGGTCACTCTGCATCTTATGGAACTAGTTTCATAACTCCACAAGTCACGGTTAATAAAATAGTTTTTCATATTCTAATATGGTTGATACATAGGTATTTTTTTCATGATGTCAGCATTCAACCTAAAGCTTTTAGGATTTAAATTATATAATCGATATTTGTTTTAGGAATAATATAGTCGTTGTTTAGGTTTTGGGGCCTTCTTGATTGGTTATTTACATTTGTCAGAGTTTTAGATGTGCCAAAACTATATTTTATATACTTCACAACTCCTAAAGGTAACAATAGTTGCTTGAATACATAGAATAGTGAAATTCCTTATAACACCTAACAAATCAAAACACATTCAACTTTTTATTACTTTGAAAATATTTGACAACATCTACAAATACTACTCCCACTATTGGGACTGTTACCAAAATAAACTAAAATCGTAAAGCTATTACAATGGTATTTCTCCAAGACCCTTGAAAAGTTTCACTTATTCAACGCAACTCAGCTTGTCTCTCTAAAATTTACCCCATTATTCCCTTAAATGGCAGACTTGACTCATTTTACATTTTCTTAGGTTCTATGTATTTCTACATTGGAAGTGAGTGGGTGGTTTCTCTTGGTGACTCTTTATTGCACTTCTTTTACATGTATTATCAAAAAATATTGTCTACAGTTGTAATTATCCCTAAATGAAGTAGAAAATCACATCATAAAGTTCCAATTAGTTTCACATAACTCAATTTAATCAATATTTATTCTTTTATTGAACCTTTAGTAAAGAGGAAACGTTGTCATACAAAATGTCTAGCATTAAAAATTGAAACTTTTGATCACGATAACTAAGGCCATAAATGGAAGGAGATTTTAGAGGACAATAAAAGAGAAGAGATTAATTCACAAAAAAATATGGTGACCTTCCTCTTCCCTAAACCTAGCGGTAGCGGCGGATTGAATGGACCGGGCGACCAATCTGTAGTCGATGGCAAGGTCTCAAGTTTTGGTGGCAATGGTAAAGCAAGTTTTAGCGGGTTCCCTACTATGGATCTTGTTCAATCCATAAGGAAGGAGCTCATGGCGGATCACCCTCCTTTTCAAAAGAATACTAACTTTTCTAATGGTTTCGTTCAGCTGCTCGATGGCCATTTGGAGACAATATAAGTGTTGATTAGAACTCTTTCGGGTAATACCCTATGTACTCCAATTCATTGACATACTATTGGAATAATTTTGAAATATTTTCTCTCCCATAAAATCTATTTTAAGTTGGGATCCTTTGGCCTCTCCTTTATGGGAAAGACACTTTTGGATGAATCCCCTCTTATCTCCTACGGGATAACCCAGGACTCCATGATTTCCATGACTGGTTTCTTAAAGGGAGGAACTAGAGCTCATAACCCTACTTCCTTCAAGGAGGCTTCATTTAAGAATGTCACATCCACCACTGGTGCCACTAATCCTCCCCCTGCAACTTATCTTATTGAGCAAGCAACTGACTCCCCTTCATTGGAAATTACTAGTAAATAATCTCTGGCTCTCAAAAATAATTTGGAAAAAATGGCCCTCATTTGCAGATATAATGATGTTTGGCCTTCGACCAATGCGCTGATCCAATGGGTTCACTTCAATTAGACTAAAAATTGTGACCATTTCTTTTATGCTAGAGGCTTCTTCATCATCTTGTTCTTTTCTCAGGAGGACTATCAAAGAGCCTTGCATGAGGGCCCGTAGTTTTGGGGTTCAACGTGTTTGTTTACTACCCCTTGGTTCCCTCTTTTCGACCTGTTATCCTATTCCATTTTGTAAGTTCCTGTTTGGGTGAGGTTACCCAATCTTCCTCTCAATTTCTACCTTGTTGCAGAGGAGATCGCAAATTGTTTAGGGAAATTTATAAAACAGGATGTCACGATATTTCAAAGTGGGCTACTCACTTATGTCAGAATATGCATTGAAGTTGATCTTAGAAATGGACTTATAGATAAGATGACCCTCAAGATGGGTGATGTGTCACATGTTTAGTCTCTTGACTATGAAAATACAAATTTTAGATGCAGGAATTACACGGATCCAGGACATCTTCAGTCTTCCTACACTCATAAGAAAGCTTTTTTGCCAAGAAAAAGCCTTCCAAGCACTAGAGCCTTTGACCTTAAGGAGGACTCAGATTCTGATGCGGATGTTCAAGAAGCCAAGATTGCAGATCTGTTGACGGAGGCCCAATCCACAACAACAGTTGCAAGTGTTATGGAGAGTCAACAATTAGTGCATGCCCATTTGATAGAGAGATCCAATCCGGGAATCAAGAGACCTCACAACTCTGATCATTCTGATTCGGATAAAGAAGGCCCCTCCCCTCTGAATCAGGAATCACAGACTGATACTCCTATGTCTTTGGCCATATCTAATGTGCTGGGCTCAGTGGAAAAATTACAGGAGAATTGGTAATTGGTGCGCTCAAAGAAAGGAAAGAAGGGTAAGCTCTGATTTCATATCTTTTCCCCTCCTTTTCTTTCTTCTGCTTCTCTGGTGGTTACCATATGGTGGTATCCACTTCATATTTTTAGCATCTTCACTTAGACCGATTCCTTTCTTCTCCTATTTGATATCCCTTCTTTGTTGTCTTCGATCACAGCTAAGGGTCTTCTTCCTTCTTTTCTTCTCATCTATGTTTGCTGTTGATTCTGTTGCCTCAACAACTTCCTCCCTTCTTACTTGTGGGTTCTTCTTAATTTTCTTGGTGTAGTGTGGGAATGTTCTTCTTCTTTCTTCTTTTTTTAAGGTTGTGGGCCCTTTCAAAACCCTCACTTTACCCTATTTTAAAAAAAAACTAAGCCCATAAATGAAAATTTTGTTTTGCAACCATTGTGCATCCTTCCTTTGGTTAGCTTGCCATTGGTTCCACCCTCACCATGTCTTAGAGGAAAGTGTTAACAAGTTTTTTAAGTGTGTTTCAGTGTGTAGGGAAGAGTGCTTGATGTGATTGATAAACTCATTGAGAT
Organism: Taxus chinensis; assembly: GCA_019776745.2. Lineage (NCBI taxonomy): Eukaryota > Viridiplantae > Streptophyta > Pinopsida > Cupressales > Taxaceae > Taxus > Taxus chinensis. Next base: position 42,287,811 of record CM034153.1, on the reverse strand, counting down.
TTTATGAAAGAAAACTTCCTTCGGAGGCCTAAAAAGGTCATTTTTGGCCATTTTATAGCTGGTAAACACCATTTGGAATCCTTCAGGGAAAATGTAAATCATCTAGGGGTGGTGTCAAAGAGAATCAAATATATATGAGGTGGTTTAGGAAAATTATGTGAAGAAAATTTCTACTCGGGAACAATCTAAACAAAACCAGGTCATTTGGGTGTAAGGAATGAAAGCTTTAATGATGAAATTTGACTTCTACGAAAGATTATGGGGGTTCTAAAAGGAGTTAGGAGACAAAAAAATAATCATCATAAATCTCTTATAATCCTCTACAAGATAGAAATATTAACTTTTCTCTAAGGCTCACACATTTTCTGAGGTAATTCAGAACACAATAGTTGGTCCTCTAGGTTCAAGATGAAATATGCCCAAAATTTGAAATTTCAAGAAGAATTGGATCTCAAAAATGGTTTCAATGATCTCATCAAGTTTTTTGGATTCAAAATCATATAGTTTTGTGACCCCAAAACACTTTCCTATGCTCTTAGGGTGAAAATCTCATTTTTGGTGTCCTGATTTGGACATAGTGGGAAAACCCAGCTTTCCAGAAGTCACAAGGTAAAAATATCATACTTTTTACTAACATTGTCACAATATTATTGTAATTTTCTCATCACACCTACTTTAATCTAATCGATTGCATGATTAGAGGAATATGAATTAGAGGGTTCCTCATCTAAATATAGGTTGAAGGTATGTGGAACTACGATATAATAACAACATCTCTAAAATATTTTTGTCTAACCCACATGACCAAGTTTTATCACACCCCAATCCTAGAAGGCCATTTTAGGAACTTACTCAAGAGGAAATACATTTGTAACCCCTCATAAGAGAAACAAAGGTCAAACATAAAAAATCAGGTGTATCCTAATTTATGTAGTGTCACAACCCCTCCTAGAATATCGTCGATGACATGGTTGACAGAGAGGTAATATAACAGGAATGATTGTATCTATTCCACCACTGAGGCCATGTCAAGTGAGGCAAGACCCATAGTTTGGTGCTAGGTGGTGATTCTATAGGGAACACGAGGAGTAGAGGGACTATAAGTTATATAGCTGGGGGAAAAACATGAGAGACAAGTTTTTTAGGAGGAAAGAGAGAAGTAGGGGATGACACCATGCACATAAATTGTATAGTCATATATGATCATATATTTCATAGTAGATGCATATAGTATGACTTAGGTGATGTAGTAACCCAAGCAAAGATCATAGGATTTGAGGGGATCATAGATGATTTGGTGCCTTGAGATAGGTGGGTACAATTGATAGGAGTATGTATGTCGAGATATGATGATGATGTTAGAGTAGGTATTTACCTTAGATCATGTTCACCTAGGTACATTATTTACCTTTGTTGTATTTATCCTCACCCACTTATGTGTGTGGATATTTATTTTATCTTATTTAGATATTAGGAGATATTATCTAGTTGTTAGGTATAATTATTTCCTTGATTTACGGTATTGACTAGATCCTTGATGTCCATTTCTCTCCTAAATCTATGGTCTTGACTAGTTCTTTGATGACTAGTTATTTCCTTGATTTATGGCTTCATCTACGACCTTGACTGGTTCTTAGATTGTTATTCCTTGCCTATATAAGCAAGGCCCATTCTTATTATATTTCATTGAGTTCCATAATAATATATAATATTGTTGCTCATTTATTTGCAAAGGTTTTATGTAAAGTTATTTTGGCGAATTGCTTTCATCTCATAGATCGTGGTGTTTTATTAGCATATGTGTTCTTGGCTTGGTACGATCTGGTTATCGTTCCTTTTATGGTATCAAAGCGACATGATTTGCTGTCACACCAAAAGCTCAAACTGGTAGTGGAGAGGGATCTCATCATTTTAACCAATTGCTACACCAACACACTCCCACACGATGGAGCAAGATGCAACCATGTGAGCCCTGGGCCCACTATATATTCACCAAATTAGGCCTAACAACATTAGGAGGCAATGACATCAGGACTTCTTGGGGGGTCACCCATCCCAGTACTACTCCAGGTTTAGCACACTTAGCTACATATAGACATATTTTTTGACTCAAAAATTATATCAGCTTTCTGGGTTTTTTGAGAACCTTTCTAGGTTTCTCTTTGTTTTTTAATACAGGTGTCAGAAAAAAGATATATTTGCAGTCAAAGTTTGTATTAACAATTGTAATTTTTGGATGCTTATTTTATCCATTGGATATAAGAGTGTACCTTCCGGATGTATTCTTTTACCCTCTAGATATTTCTATTTTTGATGTAGTCTTTTATCCACTGGATGCAGATCTGTAACCTCTGGGTGCATTTTTTAATCCATTAGATATAAGCGTGTACCTTCCGGATGCATTCTTTTACCCTCTATATATTTCTATTTTTGATGTAGTCTTTTATCCACTGAACATAGATATGTACCCTTGGATATTAACGTGTACCCTCTGAATGTAATGATTTAACCTCTGGACATTTAGGTTTTGGGTGCATTCTTTTATCCTTTGGTCGTAAGCCTGTATCATGTGGATGCACTCTTTTACCCTTTGGACATTTGGGTGTCACGTGTACCTTTTAAAAAAACATCAGCATTAAAATATTATTTTAATAGCAAAACCTTCTAGAGCTCATAAATTTTGATCCATAGCTCGGATTAAGGTGATTTTTTTTTGAAATTGTGTATTTTTTCGAGATCTACGCATTGGTGGAATTTTTATACACATATTTCAAATGTAAAAGGTATTGTTACTCATTGTAATATTTACACGCACTCAATTATAAAGTGCTAAATTTGGGAGGGTGTTGTAATCACTTGTGGACGCAATTTTGGTTGAGCCCGACATCCTAAACTTTTGGGTGTTGCATTCTTGTATCTATGGGTGTATACATTTATATCTCTTTTGTTTGTTGAGATATTTTGGATGTGTATTTTCAACACTTTTTTTGGCATGTTGACAGTCTCTCTTGTGGGGGAGCTATTCTGGTGAAGCCCAGTGTTAGTTTGTCAGTATTCAAGTAGTTGATTTTGGCAACTCATACAGATTTGTGGTATCACTCTAATCATTCAACAGTATGGGAGGGTGTGGTGTTGATATTGATTCTTTGGGTTTCGTGTCCTTGCCTTTTTACCTCGGTTTTTCTTGGATCGTGGCACTCATATTTATTTAGATCTCGTGTCCTTTCCCTATTGCCTTGGTTATTGTTCTTGGATCGTGACACACCTATTTGTAGCAGTTGATCTTGCTTCTTCAGATTTTGTGTCCTTGCCTTGTTACCTTAGCTTTTTTGGGATCGTGGCACTCCTATTTATTTGGATCTCGTGTCCTTACCTTGTTTCCTTGGTTTTTCTTGGATCGTGGCACACCTATTTGTAGTAGTTGATCGAATTATGTTTGGTGTTTTTTTGGCATTTTCGACATCACTCCATTGACAATCTTCTTGCATGGAGCTATTCTGGTGAAGCCCAGTGTCATTTGTTTTTGAGTTTTATGATCGGGCATTAGATTTAGACCACAGTGCGCACCAAACTTCCTTGTTGTCGGGACCCACCTTCTTTACTCCACTTTACTTTGTTGTTACTAGTTTTGGGTACATTGCGGTGTCCCTTTTTTTCCCAATTATTGTACATGATTACCTCATCAAGCCTAGTTTCTGGGACTCATATTGTGGACATGCCACTTCTATTTTGGCCCCTAGTTTCACTTGAGGGGGGGGTTGTTAGAGTAGGTATTTACCTAAGCTCATGTTCACCTAGGTACATTATTTACCTTTATTGTATTTATCCTCACCACTTATGTGTGTGGATATTTATTTTATCTTATTTAGATATTAGGAGATATTATCTAGTTGTTAGGTATAGTTCTTTCCTTGATCTATGATATTGACTAGTTCTTTCCTTGATTTATGGTATTGAATAGATCCTCAATGTCTAGTTCTCTCCTAAATCTATGGTCTTGACTAGTTCTTTCATGACTAGTTATTTCATTGATTTATGGCTTGATCTACGACCTTGACTGGTTCCTAGATTGTTATTCCTTGCCTATATAAGAAAGGCCCATTCTCATTGTATTTCATTGAGTTCCATAATAATATATGATATTAGTGCTCATTTGTTTACAAAGGTTTTATGTAAAGTTATTGTAGCGAATTGCTTTCATCTTATAGATTGTGGTGTTTGATTAGCATCTGTGTTCTTGTCTTGATACGAACTGGTTATCATTCCTTTTAGACGGCATGGCACTTTTGGGAGGCTGAGGAAATGAATCCATCATGATTGAGATAATTTATTACACTATAGTCTAATGTGCAACATTCTCCTGCGCGTTATAGAGTGTCGCTTCTTCGTAAATATTCCTCCTTGATACTTCATTCACCATCTTTATTAATACGTTACTATCTTGTGCTTTTGATAAATGTGTAGATACCAAAATTGGAAGCTTACTTGAAGGGTCCATTTTCCCTTTTGGCTCATTGATTACATCCTTGTTAAGCTCAAATTTAGGCTCCTCCATATGTGTTTGCATGGAAAATGATAACATCTTGTGCGTCCTTGAATGAGCTTGGGATTTGTCAAACATTTCCTAGCCATATATTTCATCCACACTTAAAGAGCTTTGGAACATTTCCCTTATAACCTTTTTATGGTCATCAATATAAGTCATGTGCCCTTGAGGAGGTTAGCTATGCCTCAACCTCCTTGATTTGTTTGATGACTCCGAGCCTTGACCCGTCGCACGTTGTTCCTACGCCGACTCTTGCTCTTCTTAATCAAGATTTTCCTTTTGTAGACACTAAATCACACACTTTGGGTATTATTTAGTCACAGTTTCATACTACTATTCATATGGTTTTTGAGTGAAGAAAGTACTAATTAACCCCTGTCTTTTGGCCATTTTAATTTGCTTTCTGTCATCATTTCTAACCTTCACCACATACTTTCCCAGTCTATTTTTATCATCTCGTGTTATTCCAAATTTGACTAGGGTGCCCAGGCTATTACTGGGGTGCCTTAGTCCCAGTTGGGGCACCCTGAGGCTTTTCCCACTTTACTTCCATCTTTTGGGCACTTTCTAGCTGTTTGAGCTTTCTATCTTTTTGGTGGTTGGCCTCTTTGGGGTTAATTACAAAATTAGATCAAGAGAACCATGTAAATATAAAGTTATGAGACCATAATGAGTGACCCAACACTAGTAAATACTATCACCACCTAAGGTTGCATCCATCCAAGGCTCCATTTGCAGCAATATAACTTCATCACAAGGGACAAGGTTGGTTCATTTGCATCACACATCATAGGAGGGAAGTTCATTCTATTTCATCCACCATTTATTACATTTCTAATCTAGTTATAGCTCGCTACTTCATAAAGTATGACTGACACAAGAGCACCTAGGGCATAATTCACACACACACACACACACACACTCATAACTACATTCAGGTCTACAATGTAGTACAACACTCAGTTAGTTAGTCCACTACTGTGGCCGCTGAGGACAATCCGACCCCTTCATTTGCATTTTTCTTTTTTATGGTTTGATGCTTGTTTTAGGGTTTTATGGGTCTCTTCTTCATCACAAATTATCAACGACATATAACACAGATATAAAATATTCACGTGATAGATAGCGAAGGCTTCACATCACCTTGCAAGCCTGTAAATTTTGTTTTTGGACCTCCTGCATAGATCATGACACCTAGAACTCAGACTAGGGTGCCCTGATCCTCTCCCAGGTGCCCCAGTCCAGCTAGATAACTCATTTATGTACTTTCTAGAGCTCTTGTGTGGTTGCATCTACATTTTTTTCACCTGGTTCATTCTATGACACAGTCTCGAATAGTCATCGAATAAGCTAAGATCTTTCCAACCTTTCTTTACACATTAGGGTTTTGTATTTCATCTACTTAGTTATTTGGGTCACTTTTCTTATTTAGATTAGACATTTATTTCACTAATGTACTTCTTATATTAACTCATAAAATTTATAATTTATTTAATCATTTTGGTGAACCTGACGCGATTTTCACAGTTCTCAGATATTCATTCATTGCTTATCATCCTGGGGTTTATTCTCCTTTTACCATGGCCCACTCTCATGATGATTTTACTGAAGCACATCTTAAGGCCATTAATGATCATATTTCTGAACATCCCCAAGATCTATGTACTTTCTTTTACATGTTACTCATGAGGAAGCTACTTATTTGGCAGAGCTCAATGCTTCCACAACCATATCAACTTTTTTTTTTCACAATCGTTCACTTATACTCTAACACCTATTTCTACCATTTCCATTGTTTTCAATACTCCTATGAATCACTAAACACCACCCTTAGTTTCTCATATAAGATAGGTTTAATCCATTTGTACTCAAGACTTAACTTCTCTCTATTAGGGCCATCAAGCTCAAATCCATAAGTTACAACAGGCCACTTCACATGCATCTCCATCTTTGGATTATTAACTTTGTTTACTACACACTCCATTCGCACCTGCCATATTCCACTTAACTCACTTCCTCCTAATTTTTTCATCCGCTAAGCTTCCTATTTTTAATGGGCATGGTGACCCACAAGAGCATCTCCAGAGTATTCCATGTGGCTTGTCTAGATTTTGCGGATGACCATAATCTCTTGGAAAAATATCTTCCCCCATAGTCTACGTGATTATGCGGATACAGTTGGCTTCTATGACCTATCATGTTCATTTCGGTTACATCTTTCACACATCTCGCTCGATGCCTTTCTTACTCACTTTTCTATCAATGTCGGATCCAATATCTCCTATGCTCAGCTTGCACAACTTAAAACAAGGATCTAATGAACCATTTCAATGAACTATGTCTTACGATGTAAAAGAACAATCTGGCTAATATTTCTAATGTGCTTGCCGAAATCTGAGCTTCAAGACTTGTTTGTTCAAAGTCTATTACCATCCTCTTTAGGAAAGTGTTCTCTTTGAGACCTCTCATTCATTTAGATCAACTCTATCACATTCTTAAGCTTCATGCAAAACCAAACTCATATCCATAGGTCAAGCTTAAATATCAGGAGCATGCTTCATCCTCCACTCACTTTCAAAACAAGATCAACATTTAAACCATCTTCCACCAAAACCAATGCTAACACTAAAAATCATTGTCAACGTGGTAACTACTACCAAAGAAGTTTTAGTCACAACCACTTCAACGTACATTCACAAAATTCCCTATCGCCCCACATCTCATATTACAATAGCTTCTTGAGAGTAATTTTATCACATTTCCTCTACCCACTTCAATTAGACCCATCACAACCCAAAAGGACAGGAATTTACAATGAGAACTTCTCAATGTGAATATCACCGATGTGTGGAGACTCACTTCTAAAAATAGATGTATCTCAAACTCCATGCACCATCATCCAAGATATTATCGATAATAACAAACTTGAGTTTCTAGAGCCTACAGACTCTGCACTAGTCAACGAAAATCGTAATCTCAAAATATTTAAATAAATCACTTCGCAATGGCATGACAACAAGAAACAGTCTAACTGATTCATCGGCTAATCATACTTATCGCGCAATGCCTCCACCTGAATTGGGGGTCCTTGATTTCTTAGTGGCTAACACTAGAACTACTTATTCCACTAGTCATCTTTTTCTCTGACTCATGCTTATCACACAACATTCTCTACATCTAATCACTTACAAATTAGTTGCTTTTATCGGATCTGACCTCCTATCAATATTACCAAGGTTTGATCCATCCTGACCCATCAGTGTATGTTCCATTCCTACTCCTCCTCAGGCTATTGGCTACCCTACTATCACAAATTTCATATCCAATGAATAAATTCATATGGCATTGTCAAACTATCACATTACGACTAGGTCCTCTCACTATGTTTGTGCCCTTTCCTCATGTGGGATAAACATCGTCGACGGGTGTGACATGCTTCTTAGCTCTGTAACTGGATTCGTACATGTCTCATTAATCTATCATTTCTCATGAACCACCTTGCGTCTAAAATCTCATTCACAATAATCAAGTTATCTCTATTGATCAATGATACCTGCCTCTATCCATCCCATGTTCATCGATCTCCCCGCATGATTAGTCAATACATCACCTACCTCCATCTAGTACAATCACGACCTCTATGTTACTAAAAGTGTAATCTACTCCTAGTTCACCTACTCATGCATTATCTACATGACCTAATCACTCTGCTAGTCCTACACATAAGTATAAGCCCATTCTTAGGACAATTATTGCATCTTGACATAGATCACCACATCTATTTATCCCACATGGGTGTCCATCACCTTCACACTTAGCATTGCATAGATCTCCATCACAATAAATTTTTTTATGCCATGAAATTCATCATATATTCATCCATTGCATGCGCAAGGATTTCATTCATCAACACAATATTTTTCTACTATACCACCATTATTATAGCATAGTCATACGCTTTCCTCACCACTAGCATCAGATGGAGGACCTTCATCCTTCACCCTCATCGGATAGTTCATTCATTCACACATGTTTGGGGGCATAACATCCAACACAACCTCTCGTCTCATATTAGTATCATATCTTCTATCATATTTGTATTATCACACATCAATCTCCTCACATAGGCATAATCATCACACGTTTTAATGTCATCATTACCCGATGATACACTCTTGTGCTTCAGTTCGTACTTGACTATTGAGGGCATACTACAAATGAACCCCAAACACTGCACAATAGGTCCTACACACTACATCTATTCACACATCATGCGTCATATATCATACATCCTACATTTAGTCTACAACATTTCGAAATTTGTGCATTTATACATCATACATCATATCAGTCATCATCATACATATCCTACATATCCTACTAGTTTTCATCATACCATTGTCACACTTCTATTGTCTACGAGTTTAGCATTGCATCTTACTCATCCTACATCCTATATAACACGAATTTCACACTATCTACTCATCTAGAATTACATTCTACACATCACATATTTACACATTTTACTCATTGCATGGTCATCTATTATCATTACACATCCTATATCTACTTCTATGCATTGCACTCACTACCCTATGACACACTTTAGTTACTCGGACCATACTAAACTACCGAGGGTTTACAAATCAAATGGACCTTATCTTCATCAAAAATTCATCATTCAAACTTTTATCATTCGACATTCCTAGGTTAGTGACACACACTATAGGCTAAATGGTCACCTACTATGTCATCTTATAGTGGTATATGCTTTAGGCTACATCACCACTCCCTCCTATTCATCTTGTAGTGATACACGCTTAGGATAAATCAAAATCTTACGCTCATCTTGTCGCGATATACTTTTTGACTATAGGTTCATGTTCATACTTCATATCTAGGTCGCATGTCATCACCACTACGCATACACACTCAAAATAGCACGTTAGACACATCACACAATTGAAACATTTCCTGATGATGCAATCTCGTTTATGGTTCATTCTTGACTGTTAATGGGGAAAAATAAATGAACCTCATTGCATACATCTCCATTCACTCGGGGGGCACACGACTCTTACCATTCATCTTGCATTCCACTCCATCCATCCACAACATATTGCATATATTTGTTGTTTTTACTCTTGTTTACTTTTGCTTGTATATCATCGCTTATTACACATGCTAGTTAGAACTCTTGTATGTCATTTATCTATACCATACACACATGTGCATTCACTGTTAGGTTGTGGAGCCTATTTTCATGTGTGAAAGTGTTGAAGACTGTACACTAAGAGTATTGTACACTTTTCATGTATTTTTTTTAGGCGTAATTTTTTTTTGGCCTCAAAAAATGCACCTGACATATCGGGAAATGTGCTCTTCTCATATGGGCGAGTTTTTTGACCCATAGGTTTATGGGACAGGTTTTTCCCATGGTTTTGATACCCACAATTTTGTAAAACTGCTTAAGCAGTTCTCTATTTATATGGTTTTATGCATATGATAGATGTAATGAAAAACATTGCAAATATGTTTTGAATTCGGCTGTGAATTCTGTAGAGTTTGTTGAGCATAACTCCAAATAGATCTGGGTATTGTATTGAGAGAGTGGTGGCTTGTAATAAAATCTGAGCAAGTGATTCTTGGTGGACGTAGCCCAAATTGGGTGAACCACGTTAAATATTGTCTCCTTGTGTTGTGTTATTTTATTCTGTAATTTTATTTCAGATCTGTAATAATTTCTGCATATTAGTTTCTACTATTGCGATTCTGTGAGGGATTATTCCGCATATTTTATCTCTTATATCCTAATATTCACATCCTTTTCAAGTTGTGATCATAGATATAGGTCTCTTACACGTAACATGGATGCTCACCTTCCATCCTTCCTATAATGGTTGTTAGGGGCATCAACATTCATCTCTCATATGTGTTATTTTCATTTTATACTTAGCACTTTATATTATTTGCTTATACACGCTTTTGACACATTGGTTATCTTTCTAACATGTTAATGGGTTCTTCATGTGCAACATTTGTTTACAGGATTACTTACTACGATGGCTATCTGTTGTTTGTACTTACTTATTTTGTTTGCTATTATATGCAGGCCTTGCCCTATGTTTGGTGTGCACACTTGTTTGTTGTATGTGGTCATTATGGCCTTGTGTGTCTTGCGACAATGTGAGTGATGTCGCATGATTGTAACACTCTTTAACGGTCTATATTTCCTTCTTGCATGTTTACTTGATTTCTAGTTTCTACATTGTTTGGTAGCTTACACTTGTCTTCTATATGCATGTTTATTTGTACTAACAATTGTTTTCTAGCCACTTGTTTGTGTGTGCCTTGGTTTCTACCAAGATCATCCCCTTCTCATTGCAGGGAACAATTCATGTGGTTGGTCCTCTTTTGGGGCCACATTCTCTTATCAACGATGTCACATGCGCCCCCAAAGAGGGGGGCATCATTTGGGGCTTTACATACTACACAATGCTTCTACACTGGTACAATTTAGTTCAGTTTCCACCCTTGACATTGTGGGTTATACAACGAGTGGGTTCAAACTAGTCTATGAACCCCGTACACAACGGATTTTACAGGACATCATTTTCCTTAGCATTCTTGGGAGTAGTTACTAGTTAGAGGACACAACAAAGTTCTTCTCTACACTACTTCGGTTAGCGGCATCGGATCACCCAAAAAACCCAGCAGTACAGAGATCTCTTTCCACATTCTCAGGGGAACAATTATAGATTGGAGAATATAGTGAAATTCCTTCCTACACTACTTCAGCCAATGGTGTCAGATAACCCAAAAAACCTAGGCAGTATAAGATATCCTTTCTACACCCTATTCTTCATTATTATATGTTCATACTTCATATCTAGGTCACATGTCATCACCACTACACATACACACTCAAAATAGCGTGTTAGACATATCACACAATTAGAACATTTCCTGATGATGCACTCTCATTTACAGTTCATTCTTGCTTGTTAATGGGGAAAAATAAATGAACCTCATTGCATAAATCTCCATTCACTCAGGGGGCACATGGCTCTTACCATTCATCTTGCATTCCACTCCATCCATCCACAACATGTTTCATATATTCATTGTTTTTACTCTTGTTTACTTTTTCTTGTATATCATCACTTATTACACATGCTAGTTAGAACTCTTGTATGTCTTTTATCTATAGCATACACACATGTGCGTTCACATCCTTTTGAAGTTGTGATCATAGATATAGGTCTCTTACATGTAACATGGATGCTCACCTTATACCCTTCCTATAACAGTTGTTGGGGGCATCCACATTCATCTCTGATATGTGTTATTTTCATTTTATACTTATAACTTTCTATTATTTGCTTATACACGCTTTTGACATATTGGTTATCTTTCTAACATGTTAATGGGTTCTTCATGTGCAACATTTGTTTACATGATTACTTACTACCATGGCTATCTATTATTTGTACTTACTTATTTTGTTTGCTATTATATGTGGGCCTTGCCCTATGTTTGGTGTGCACACTTGTTTGTTGTATGTGGTCATTATGGCCTTGTGTGTCTTGCGACAACGTGAGTGATGTCCCATGTTTGTAACACTCTTTAATGGTCTATATTGCCTTCTTGCATGTTTACTTGATTTCTATTTTCTACATTGTTTTGTAGCTTACAATTGTCTTCTTTATGCATGTTTATTCATACTAACACTTGTTTTCTAGCCACTTGTTTATGTGTGCCTTGGTTTATACCAAGAGCATTCCCTTCTTATTGCAGGGAACAATTCATGTGGTTGGTCCTCTTTTGGGGCCGCATTCTCTTATCAACGACGTCACATGCGTCCCTAAAGAGAGGGGCATATTTTGGGGTTTTACATACTACACAACGCTTCTACACCGGTACAATTTAGTTTAGTTTCCACCCTTGACATTGTGGGTTATACAACGAGTGGGTTAAAACTAGTCTATGAACCCCGTTCACAACAGATTTTACAGGACATGGTTTTCCTTAGCATTCTGGGGAGTAGTTCCTGGTTAGAGGACACAACAAAGTTCCTCTCTACACTACTTCGGTTAGCAACATTGGATCACCCAAAAAACCCAACAGTACAGAGATCTCTTTGCACATTCTCAGGGGAACAATTATAGATTGGAAAATACAGCGAAATTCCTCCCTACACTACTTCAGCCAGTGGTGTCAGATCACCCAAAAAACTTAGGCAGTATAGGAAATCCTTTCTACACCCTATTCTTCATTATTATATGTTCATACTTCATATCTAGGTCGCATGTCATCACCACTACGCATATACACTCAAAATAGCACGTTAGACACATCACACAATTGGAACATTTCCTGATGATGCACTCTCGTTTACGGTTCATTCTTGACTATTAATGGGGAAAAATAAATGAACCTCATTGCATACATCTCCATTCACTCGGGGGGCACATGGCTCTTACCATTCATCTTGCATTCCACTCCATCCATCCAAAACATGTTGCATATATTCGTTGTTTTTACTCTTGTTTACTTTTTCTTGTATATCATCGCTTATTACACATGCTAGTTAGAACTCTTGTATGTCATTTATCTATACCATACACATATGTGCGTTCACATCCTTTTCAAGTTGTGATCATAGATATAGGTCTCTTATACGTAACATGGATGCTCACCTTCTACCCTTCCTATAACGGTTGTTGGAGGCATCCACATTCATCTCTCATACATGTTATTTTCATTTTATACTTAGCACTTTCTATTATTTGCTTATACACGCTTTTGACATATTGGTTATCTTTCTAACATGTTAATGGGTTCTTCATGTGCAACATTTGTTTACAGGATTACTTACTGCCATGGCTATTTGTTGTTTGTACTTACTTATTTTGTTTGATATTATATGCGGGCCTTGCCCTATGTTTGGTGTGCACACTTATTTGTTGTATGTGGTCATTATGGCCTTATGTGTCTTACGATAACATTAGTGATGTCCTATGTTTGTAACACTCTTTGACGGTCTATATTGCCTTCTTGCATGTTTACTTGCTTTCTAGTTTCTACATCATTTGGTAGCTTACACTTGTCTTCTATATGCATGTTTATTCGTACTAACACTTGTTTTCTAGCCACTTGTTTGTGTGTGCCTTGGTTTCTACCAAGAGCATCCCCTTCTCATTACATGGAACAATTCATGTGGTTGGTCCTCTTTTGGGGCCGCATTCTCTTATCAACAACGTCACATGCGCCCCTAAAGAGAGGGGTATATTTTGGGGTTTTACATACGACACAACGCTTCTACACCGGTACAATTTAGTTCAGTTTCCACCCTTGACATTGTGGGTTATACAACGAGTGGGTTCAAACTAGTCTATGAACCCCATTCACAACGGATTTTATAGGACATGGTTTTCCTTAGCATTCTGGGGAGCAGTTCCTGGTTAGAGGACACAACAAAGTTCCTCTCTACACTACTTCGGTTAGCAACATCGGATCACACCAAAAAACCCAACAGTACAGAGATCTCTTTGCACATTCTCAGGGGAACAATTACAGATTGGAAAATACAGCGAAATTCCTCCCTACACTACTTTAGCCAGTGGTGTCAGATCACCCAAAAAACTTAGGTAGTATAGGATATCCTTTCTACAACCTATTCTTCATCATGGATCAGGTGCACATGTTACTTTTATACTTTTTCATATCTCCATTTCAGTCTTTTCGTTACTATATACATGTGTTTTTACATATATACATGTGTATTTGACTTCTTGATTATCTTCTCCTTATAGGTCCGATCATATGAGAAGCAAGCAGTCAACAACAACAACAAAAACAATAATGGCATCGAAAACAACAACATTTACGGTAGCACACACCTCATACTAACATATATGTACATCACACACATCGACAACTACACACGTTTCCACCCTAGGTTCACTCTCATCCCTTTTTTCTCTTTTTTCTCTTTAGTTTCCATGCTCTACCATCTTTTTGTCACTCCAAGCTTTGTTTAGTCCTTCGGCACACTTTCTACATCACTTTACATGGACATCAGGCATGCATCTCTATCTACTTTATGTTACTAAGTGTTTCACTCACCAACATTAAGTTTTGGCAAATGTAGACACTAAATCACACACTTTGGGTATTATTTAGTCCCGGTCTCATACTACTATTCACATGGTTTTTGAGTGAAGATAATACTAATTAACCCATGTCTTTTGGCCATTTTACTTTTATTTGTGTCGTCAATCCTAACCTTTACCACATACTTGCCAAGTCTATTTTTTATCATACCACATTATTCCACATTTGATTGGGGTGCCCCAGGCCCTTTGGTCCTAGTTGGGACACCCTGAGCCTTTTCCCACTTTACTTCCATCTTTTTGGCACTTTCTAGCCATTTGATATTTTTATATTTTTGGTGGTCAGCCTCTACGGGGTTAATTATGAAATTAGATCAAGAGAACCATATAAATATAAAGTTATGAGACCATAATGAGGGACCAAGCACTAGTCACTAATATCGCCACCTAAGGTTGAATCCATCCAAGGCTCCATTTGCATTAATCTATCTCCATCACAAGGGACAAGGCTGGTTCATCTACATCACACATCATAGGAGGGAAGTTCATTCTATTCCATCCACCATTTATTACATTTCTACATCTAGTTATAGCTCGTTACTTCACAAAGTGCGACTGACACAATATCACCTAGGGCACAATTCTCACACACACACACACACTAAAAACTACATTTGGGTTTTTAATTTAGTAAGTCCACCATTATGGCCGCTAGGGACAATTTGACCACTTCATTTGCATTTTTTTAGGGTTTGATGTTTTCTTTGGGGTTTTACAGGTCTCTTCTTCATCACAAATTATCAGTGACATACAATGCGGCTCAACGATATTGACCTGACAGAAAACGAAGGCTTCACATCACCCTGCAACCCTAAAAATATAATTTTTGGACCTCTTGCATAGACCAAGGCACCCATAACTCAGACTAGGCTGCCCACAGACACCCCGATCCTCTCTAAGGTGCCCCATTCGAACTAGATAGCTTAGTTCTATAATTTCTGGAGCTCATGTGTGGTCACATCTACATTTTGTTCACCTAGTTCATTTTGTGACATAGTCCCGAACATCCATCAAATCAACTAAGCTCTTTCCAACCTTTCTTTGCACATTAGGGTTTTATATTTCATATACTTAGTTACTTGGGTCACTTTCCTTATTTATATTAGACATTTATTTCACTATTGTACTTCTAAGATTAACTCATAAAATTCATAATTTAGTTAATCACCATTTACTTAGGCTATTTGCGCTCCTCCTCTCACGCATGCTCTGCCTATTCATTTGCATGGTAATGTGCATCCTCTTGCCTATGAAGTAAAATTAGTCCTCATGTAATCTTGACATCAGCCATCGATATTGGCACACGGGCTTGCTGAAAAATGGAAATTCAAACAACTGTAAGACCCCGACACATACCAAGGTTTTACGCACCTCATCATCAATTACAATCTGCCACATCATTATAAGTTGGCATGTTTCCCTTATGAAATCATTCTTGATGTCATATTCATGGCCCGACACGCAGTGGTTATACTCATTGATCTTACACTTCCATATATGTGATGTCCAAGACTTTAAAAACTATTACTTCTTGAGGGTACTACATATTCAAGTACTAATCATATGTTTCCTCCATTGGATTCTTGTTCTTGGGTGTCCTCTTCATTGGTTACATTTCTTATGCATGTGAAATCATTTATGTAAACTCAATAAATTGTGTTCCATAGATTTGGAAACCCTTTCACACAGTTTCAACTGCTCACTTGGCATGTTTCTTGTCTTAACAGACTTAGTGATCCAGGTGAACCTGAAATTGATTAAGGTGGATTATTTTGTAGTGTACTTAAATAGAAAACATGGAAGATATTATAGGAAATCATTATTATCTTCCTAATTATGGAACATGTGCGAGATAGAAAATAAAGACAAAGAATAGTCAAGACAAGAGTAAGATTCATTGGTCTTGATATTGTTTTCTATATGTAAATAATGCACATTCAAGGGGTGAATAAATAAAGTATATGAATTGATGTGGTCTCAGTGCTCTCTCATTTTACTATAGCCTAATTGACATTTAATAAGGTATGGAAGATTGCAATTATGATGATTTTTAATCTTATTATATTTGTAAATGAGACTGCCTTGTTTTAGGAGGATATTCACTTAAGTTTAAAGACAATTAAGATAAATGGAATAATGTCAACATGGTTGGTCTGATTTCCATGTTTTCTTAAGTTGTTCAAGTACACATTGATGTCTATCAAGAGGTAAGGGATTGAATATATAGTGGTAGTTCATGAAATCTAGCATTTACTTCTAAACTTGAATGTGTTTTGTTAATTCTCATGGTTTTTCTCACCTAAAGCTTAATGTTGAGAGCATACCAGGTGTCAAAAAATATGGGTTATAAAATAAGAAAATTAAATTTAATCCTCCTAAAGCTTATTCAATAGGAAAATGAGTCACAAAAGGTCTGTATGATAAGAAGTCTAAATTTTCTCCCTATTAGGTTATTTAAAACCCTATTTTGGGGTTTTAACATGAAAATATTAATATCTCAGTTGATAAGGAGTATTAGAAGATAAAAATTGAAACAATTAACCTAGGGAGGGTGCTCTTCAAGATAAACGAGGTTTCAGGGAGTTTTAGCTACATTAAAGAAATATCTATATGATAGTTCATGGATGCACAATAGAACCCATCTAGACCTAATTAGGTCAAAATGTAAATTGTAAACAGGAAAAAATATACCTAGAATTGGGTTATAAAACTTAGGAGTCTTTTTTAGTCACACCATTACCGAGAAGACTTTGATAACTTTCCTTTGACTACAACGAGGACTTTTGAAGTGCTTTGAGGCTCACAAAACCTTCCATTGAAGTTTATATTTGAAAATGAGCAATCTTGGCAATTTGGGCAATTCAAGCAATTTTTACCAATTTGAACATAAAGGAGAAAAAAATCTATGGGGTTGTCAAATAATATGCAATGACATTTCATATGATAATAACTAGCTCATCCTTAGGGAATTTTTTCAGATTTGATGAAGAACAATCAAAGCAAGCATGAACCTCAATTATCTCTTGGGGGAGTAGACCAATGCCTTATCAATTGGGTAAATAGAGTCACATAGCGCTCCAACAATACATACAATATGCACAAACAAGAACACATAAAATAAACACATGACAGAAAGGGAAACACACCGCACAACAAGAAAAATCAGCCTAACTCGCCTATGGTACATGTGGGGGACAACCTACTTTTACTGTAACAATTTTTTCCTTTTGGGTAGCACCAAAAGATTTTCTCTTAGAAAACCCATTGACTGGTTCAATGAAGTGTGACACTTTCCTCAACTTCTTAGGAAAATTTTCATGATTGTTCTGACAACTGAGGGTCAATATGAAATGCTCACTTTTCTCATCGTCATAGCATTCCATTTTTGGTTGCTAATCCATTTTTGCATTCACTTGTGATTATGATTTCACATTCTTCATCCTCACACTACCACAAGACTAATTTTTAACTATTTCAGGCTCATCTTTTTTAGACTAGCCTCATGCTTTCCAATGAGAAAATAATCTTGATTTGTCATGTTCTCTATGATAATTGCTTTTGTGAGATGTATCTTGGTAGGTATTTTGAAATCTTCACCATCATCATGAAAATCCTTTTGATTTATGTTCGACAACTACCCCAAATTATTTTCTTTCATACTCACCAACTCATGTTTGACCCATTGCATGCTATGACGTGGCTTACATAGAATTTCACTCTCTTAAACAAAGTGTGAACACAAAGTTGAGGAAAAAATGGAATGATCATCATTCTCATTGTGGGTGTAACAATACTCTTTGTGATGGAGATTCAAGCACCTAAATCATATCCCATTCATTATTGATATAATCTTCTCCACCAAAAGGGAAAAAGAAAGATTCATATTGACATTCATATTCATTTGGAAAGTCTTCACATCGGGTCTCAAGGAAATGGTTAAACACTTGGAACTCACATTCCTAAATCTCATTGAATATCACCCTTTTTTCTTCATGAGTGGTATCATCCTCGAAAGACTTGAGTACTTTTATACTCACCCATTCACCATTGAGAAGGTATTCTTCCTCAAATGGAAAAGAAAAAGATTAATTTTCACAATCATGTTCATTATTTAATCCTTCACTTTGTTTTCATCCAAAATCCTTATGGAAATCCCAAAATCATTTGTAGGTTTTAGCTTTGACCATTAAGACATTCATTCCCTACACCAAGAAGACCCGGTCTTGCAAAAGTTGTCCCCAAATCATTTTTCTTTCTTAAAATTTCCTAAATTGCCTTAGACATCTTCAATACTCTCTGACGTCACCCTCAGATGCTTTGGATTTTACCTGAAAACTCTCAGAGGATCTTTGCTTGTTGCGTAATGGCCAAAAATGGTCTTTTTAGGCCTCTAGAGGAAGTAGTTTTTCATCGAGTCACATTATATTCATCAATCATCTTAGGTGATCATTTCTACACATTGAAACAAAATTGAAAACCTTTTTATGAATTTCCTATAAGTTGGGGTGAGGGTTGAACTAAGGGAAATTTGGCTATAAGAAGGATTCATAATGGTAGGAAAACAAGATTTTAAATCATATGCTTAGTTCTCATGCTCAAAGTTTCAAACTTGCATGTTATACATTTTGGATGAAAACATGTCAATAACCAATCAAGAAGGCCCCAAAACCTAAATAATGAATTTATTCTTTCCCAAAATAGATATCGATTATAGAATTTAAACTCCAAATTTTTTAAGCTAAATGTTGAAATCAAGAAAAAATACCTATGTACTGACCAGATTAGAATATGAAAAACTATCTTCTAAACCATGACTTATGGAGGTGTGAAACTAGTTCCATAAGGTGCAAAGTGACCCTAACTTCTTATATTTATTGAATTAAATTTAAAGTATAAGAAATAATAAAGTATAAATATTAACAAATGAGAAACTTATACTGCATTATAACGTGAGCACATTATAGTGCACTCATGTTTTAGGCTTGGTAACTACCAATCCTAGTAATTCAAAACACAAGCATAATTTTCTAAAACATGCTCGCATTTCTCTTCAAATAAAAAATTTGGCCGATTTTTGGTCCCCCAGCTCTGTGCACTTGCCCATAATAATAACAATAAATCCTACTTATTTGATCCTTACATCTTTTTATTTATTTATTTTATATTTTAAGCCCTCTTATGCCTCTCAAAATTCTTTAATGAAGTTAATCACAATTTATATTTATGATTTGATTTAATTAGAATTAAATCTAATATTACAGAGTAACTGATTTGATAAATTATATACAAATACTAAAATACAGTGATAACAAAAGAAAAATAAGATGTAAAATATGAAATCCTAAGCAAGGAAGAGAGATAGGAGCACTTAGCTGATTCCTGAATAGACAGGAAGTGATCTGGGCAGGTACAAATGATGAACAAACTGAAAATAGGGTCGTCACTGGTCACTGAAAATATGGACTACAGGAATAGAGCCATACATGAGTGCCCACAATAGGACATGGGCGCCTAAGAGCTGGTGACCCGAGCTAGGTGCCTGTGACTGTGTAAATACTTAGAATTTGATTTCTGTTGTGTCGCAAGGGTTTCACAGTTGGTCACTTAATATTCACACTATGATCACCGAAGGTACTGTTATCACCAAAAAATAACACCCTCTAATTTGTCACGCCTTTGTGAATGAGTAACCGATGTTTTTGGGTAACATTGGACCATCTCTAAAGTCATGGGACTTGCTACTTCAGATACACCTCTAGAGAAGGTTGGTTCCTCTACCCAATCCTAGCACTAAATTACTCTTAAGGAAGTAAATGCTACTAACTAATCCTATTCTACCAATTCCAAGGGACTAGGGAGAGAGAGAGAGAGTGCATGAAAATTGGAATTCCTACACTAACAGAGGTGATATCACCAAGAATAAGGGTTAAAATATCTTGTTGAGGGAGAGTAGATAAGAAAAATGGAGTTGAGAGAGGCTAGAATAGCTGTGGCACAATCCCAAGTCTTCATTCACCACCAAATCTTTGTGAAACACAAAAAATAGAACCTGCAAATGAAAGAAACATGCATATAAAACAACAACAAGAATGGAGAGGCAAGGGAATGTAAGAAAACATGAGAAAGGGTTGAGAAAACACCACAATACTAAGATTTTATTGCTTTAGTATATGCACAATCCATTACATGTGTGGAAGAGAGGCACAAAATCACTTGTAAGGTCCATGTGAAGGCTTAGAACTCATTGACATCAAGAAACAAATTTTACAAAGTTTCCCCACATCCTAGAATATCTCATTACTTCTCAAAATGAGAAGCTTATAATATATAAAAGTGAATGAGAGAAGAGAGAGAAAAGAATCCCGAAATTCTACTCCCACCCACCAACAACATTCCTTAATGACCTGAAAAGGAGTATGGGCAGCCTGCAAAATCCATTCCCCAATGTTCTTTGGCTTGTGGAAGAAGAAAATGGCCTCCATGTCTTCATGAATGGCTCTTTACCCACATGGAAGTGTTCATTTGAAACTGGGAGAGTTTTTCTCATTTTTCGCTCTCCAACTCCACCTACTTTCCATTTTTTTATGATTTATGAGTAGAGGGATTTGAAATCTGAATCCAACCATTATTTTTTGGTGAGATTTGGAGTTATGGGGATCGAGTTATGCCAATGAGGGTTTGGAGACCTCGTGTGACTCATTTCCCAATTTTTCGGCCTTTGTGCTTCTAACCGTGTGTTAGGCTGATGGAATCATGCCTAAGTATCAAAATTGCATATGATAGTGGCATGAAAGTAGGGGGTGCATGAGTAGGCATGAGAGGTTGACAGATTTGTGCCTTGTGGTAGGAGAAAGTTCATGACTTAGCTGTTTTGCTTGTATCAAGCTAAATATAAGATGGAGTGCACGACACGTACAAGATAAAAGCACATAAGACTTTAAGGCTACCCAAAGTATATTTTTGGAGAAAATGAGAGATCAAGAGTCATGTAAAATTTGAGCTAATAATAGGATTATATTTGGAGTTAATTATAGATAATATATTATTAGGCGAAGCTTGTATGCTTATTTTGTTACCTTTGTAACGACACATGGCTATTTTGAGCATGCAACCTATTTTGAGAGTGCATGGGTGGTTAAGGGAAAGTCCCCACCCCTATATATGTATTGATTTGCATAGTTTTGAGGACATAACTAAATGTATTAGAGTTATGTTGTTGGTTTATGAGCGCACATGACTTATGACAATACTATATATTCAGCTTCTGGTTTGTGATGAATTAATATGATAGATCTTTGTGGATGGATATTGGTTATATATGTCTCTATTCATGGTGATTATATGGTAAATCTGATCTTGATCCTTGTCTAATTCATTATACACTATGGTTGTGATCTAGTTATTGTTATGTTTTTCTTCTAATTACTTATTATGGATATGGAATATATGAACTTGCATACTAACATCTTGAAGGAGCTCACATAAAAGATGGACTTTGTACCTTTGTACGCTTTTTGTGAGCATTCATATCTTTGAATGAAGTGCCAACGTACATAGGATTTGAGAGTGGGAAAATAAGACTACATTTTTGTTTCGTTGCCGAGAATTGAAGCACAAGGGAGAGAATATGACTTTGGCAGAGATGGATGTTGTGCTTAGAGATGTTCCTGCAAGGGTAAAGAAGGGACTCAACTACTGGGTTAAGTTGGAAGTAGACATAAAAAATGAGTACCATGAGATTTTTCTACCTGATGTAGAATAGTGCATAGAAGAATGAAGAAGGATCCACAATCTAGGCATGTGACAATCAAGCTAATGGAGTTCTTTGATGAGCAGGCGAGCAATGTGTTGAAAAAGATAGCTACATAAGTCATGCATAGGAAAATTGATAAAGAAACTACTTTGAGGATAAGAAGGACAAGGAGGAAGAAATTCAACACTTGAAATAAAAGAAGGATAGATAAGAGGCGAAGGTGTGTGCCATTTTGGATATGGCCGAAGAGATTGGTGATGAAATTTTGACAGCATGGCCTTAGTATGAAAAAGAGGTATCTGGAGAATTTCCCTTCACATTGCACTATTTGCATAGATTAGTCCATTTGATATTAGATGAAAAAAAAGTGGATGCACCGAGTGAGGTAGAACAAGCTACAGAAAAATAAAAGAATGATGTCGTAGAGTCAAAGAGAGCCAAGAAGTAGGTTTCATGCAAGATAGTTGAGTATGATTCCCTACTTGATACTTTGAAAGATAAATTAAAAGTGGAAATTTGGCACTAAATATGTGTGAATAACCTGATCATATCATTAAGACAAGGACCTTACATGAGGAAAATGAAGTCCTTGTGGCGAAGAATAATGATACTTTGGGACGAGAGGAGAGGATAGTGTTGTTAGCAGCAAAGCGTGATGCACTCAAAATAGCTAGGGACCCTCATGATGAAATGATAAAGGAATTAGGGAAGTTGATGGCGTGATAGATGAACGTGATGGATGGAATGGTATCAAGGCTAGCGAATGTGGTTCGAGAATTGAAGCATAAGGGAGAGAATATGACTTTGGCAGAAATGGATGTTTTTCTTGAAGATGTTCCCGTAAGGGTGAAGAAGGCACTCAGTGAATGAGATGAGTTGGAAGCATACATAAAAAATGAGTACCCTGAGATTTTGTTACCTACTACAGAATAACACGCAAGTTGTTTGATTATTCTTTTGGTTATATAATTATTTTGTTCCTTAAGTCATTCTTTATTATTTATTCTTTGGAGAGATAAGGTATGAGTACTCATTATTGAGGGTGAGAATGATATTAGTGTGGGGTAATTTTGGGTTGATGGAATTATGGCTAAGTATCAAAAGCACATATGATAGTGGCACAAAAGTAGGGGGTGCATGAGTAGGCACGAGAGGTTGATAAATTTGCGCACTGTGGTTTTGTGCCCATAAGGAAAGAGTTAGAGACTTAGCCGTTTTTCTTGTATTGGGCTAAAGATAGGATGGAGTGCAAGTCATGTAAAGGATAAAAGTAGAAAAGACTTTGAGGCTACACAAAGTCTATTTTTGGAGCAAGTGGAAGATCAAGAGTCATGTAGAGTTTGAGATGATAGTAGGATTAGATATGGAGTTAATTATAGATAATCTATTATTAGGAAAAGCTTGCATGCTTCTTTTGTTACCTTTGTAGCAATGCATGACTATTTTGAGCATGCAACCTATTTTGAGAGTGCATGGGTAGTGAAGGGAAAGTAACCACCCCTATATATACGTATTGATTTGCATGGTTTTGAGTATAAACCTAGATGTATTAGAGTTATGCTGTTGGTTTATGAGTGCACATGACTTATGACAATACTATTTATTCAACTTCTAGTTTGTGATGAATTAATATGATGGATCTTTGTGGATGGATATTGGTTATAAATGTCTCTATTCATGGTGATTGTATGGTAAATTTGATCTCGATCCTTGTCTAATTCATTACACACTATGGTTGTGATTTATTTCTTGTTATGTTTTGCCTCTAATTACTTATTATGGATAAGGAATATATGAACTTGCATACTAACATCTTGACGAAGCTCACATAAAAGAGGGACCTGGTACCTTTTTGTGCTTCAGGTGAGCATTCAGATCTTTGAATGAAGTGCCAATGCACATAGGCTTTAAGAGTGGGAAAACAAGACTACAACATGTCACAGTTTGTATAACATTATGGCCCCTTTTCCTTTGTTTTTCGGCTATGTCATTGAAAATGGGATCACACGGAAATGTAGAAACAGGGTCCTCCAGGCTCAAAATATCCACCATTTCTACATACTACTTCATCTCCTCCCCACCCATATTCTTCTTTGTTCTTCAAATTTATGTTACGCACGAGGAACTTGGTTCATCGAGGTTGGTTCATCGGGGTACTGGGCTTCATTTTCCTTGTGGGCCTACAACTCCTGCACTGCCTTATAACTCAGATCTCTGACCTCTATGTGGAATTTAGGTCCCTGTGGTCCTCATTCCCTTTGAGCCCTTCGGGCGTGCATCTCCCAATCGGATCACACTTTGATCACTCGGTTGCCGACCCTTTATAGATAGGCCTAGAGCCATTTGTAAAGAACCTATCCCTAAGGGGAACAAGTTCCCCATGGGCCATTTGTATCATAACCCATCTGATCCTTGCAATATAAAGGTATCGCTCCATCCTTTGTAAATCAGGAAACTTGGTAGTGCAAATAAAAATTGACCCGTCCGAACTCGTTCCTACCGGGATCAATATGTCTGATTTTGTCACACTACAAAGGGGGCACTCGTTTCCTTTGTGTTTTGGCTCTATTTGAGGTGTGAGGAACCCTTGTGCCACCCAACCTAGTTTCATATGACCCCCCCCCCAGAGCCATACAACACTACAAAGACTCCTTTTCTCCATTTTTCTCAAAAAAATTCTAATTTTTTTGATTTCTCTTTATCTGGGGAATTAGAAAAAATGAAGTAAAAAACCCTAAAAGCTAATTTTTCTTAATTTTACCTATTTTTTCTCAAATTTGGCCAAGTTTTGGATCCTGAAGCCTTTTAGAAGAAGGGAAATGCACTAAAAATGATTCCAAATGCCCCAAAACATGAAATTACTTAAAAATCTCTAGATTCATCGCTAAAGTCCTGTTAACTTCCCAAGTCTATTTCTTCCAAGTTTTCCATTTTTTCTAGGGGTAAAAAATGGATAACAGGTACCTATACCCTACAAAAGAGAAGTTCACCTACACAAGCCCACAAACTGCATCAAACCTAAAAAAGGAAAATGTAGAATGGGGAGTCATATTGACCCTGACGGTCACCCCGAGTGTGAAATTACAACTGAGTACTACACTACATCTTAGACTCCATGTATTTCTTATGTGTGTGTGTGTGTAGAAATGATGCCCTAGGATGCCCTTGTGTAAGTTGCTCCTGATAGCGGGATATAACTAGATTGTAGCAATGTAGTAGTATGAGTGGATGGAATAAAATAGACTTCCCATTCCTATGTTGTGTCTACAAAAGTATGCAACCCTTATGCCTTGAAAGGATGTTAGATGGATGCCTTTTGAGTGCTTTAGTGCCTTTGGAATGCAAGCTTAGGTGGTGAAAGTAATTTTTAGTGCTTGATCCTTAATTTTGAACACATAAGTATGTATTTATATGATTCCCTCATTTCAATTTTGTAATTGACAAGTGGAGGACCAACCCATAAGTGAAAAAGATGCTCAAAAGATAAAATAGACCCAAAAAGAGTGAGTAAGGTAAGAAAGGGTCAGGGATGCCCAGGAGGGACATGAACACTTGGGCACTGGTGTTTAAAGCTATGAAAGATAAATAAGTAAATTTTCAACTAGGCTAGAAGCTACATAAGACCAAATAAAAAACAAGATACAAAGAAAAGAGGCCAAAGATAGTTGTCAACCACTAGTTTTCTTGTTTAGGAATCATGTACATACTATCATGCTTTTAGGACCTAGAAATGTACCCAAGTGCCTGATTTTGTGTCTACTATTTAATTTTCTTTATAATTAATATTTTTATGATTTAAATCATTTTCAGGGAGATAGAAACTAATTGGTAAAAGACACCCATCATTCTAAAAGTAATCCAAGTTTAAATTTCTTAGGTAGGGAATTATGGTTCTACTGGCTACCCAATACGCTCTAGATGAATGGTTTGTTTAGGACACGCTACATGACTAGTCATCTGATATTGACACCCTTCTACCTTGAAATTATCCTCCTCCTCTGTCCGTGTTGTAGTTGTTTGTGCCTAGTTACTTATAATGCAATATTTTGCTAGTTATTTTTGTGCCTTTGACATGTTTTTTAGGTCGAGAATGTTGGTGTATATGACTTGTCTCATCATCATTCAACATCTTATCCACCACATATGGTTATTAATCTCACTTAGTGAGTTCATAGGTCATTAGGGTTAGTTAGGGTTGTGTCCACATGTCATGCACATGAGTTACACAACACTCCTATATGTACCTCTTATTTTGATCTACGAGAATGAGTAGACCTATTATTTCAAACTTCATTCACATTTTTGTGATTCAATCTCTTTCTTAATACGTGGATCATTCATGACACCATTGGAAGTGTACCCTTTTTGATATGCAAAAGGTTTCGTATTGATCCTCGTAGAACAATATGATATGGTATAAGAGCTATTATTCGATAAATGTGCACTTGTTTGATTTTAGTTGTTAATTTATTCCTTTTTTGGTTTTTGTGCTTCTCATGTAATTTTTCATTCATTTTTAAAATTTTGTTAACAGGTTTAACAATCTTGACTTTGGAGTATGTACGGGTTTTCCAGTTTCGTATGTGCAAGTTACAGGTGTTTTCTAGTTAGATCTAGCTAGTTGCAGCTACGTTTGGAGGAAAAGCTAAATCTGGAGGTTGGTATATTTATGGTTTTATCAACAAATTTTAATTAAAATTGATTTTTTAAGAAATTTGATGTTTTGGATATGGATTTGGCCTCCTTGGTTTATGCTTTTCTAGTTTTTTCCCTCTGTGTTGTCTCTCCTCCTTGCTAGCTCAACGAGCTCCCCAATGAACTGCTTAAGGGTCAAGTTGAGTTGTTTTTGGTTATGTTCTAGTTGGGCTGCTCTTTTGCACTGAGATGTGTTTGATCTACAAAAGTTTTCATTTCCTTGTGTTTTTTACTTTGCATTCGACTTGTCTCGGTGTGTCTTTTTTTGCATTGCAAAAGTCTTTTGCATCAATTCTCAATCGAGCCATTTTTTTGCATTCAATATGTTTGATTTGTTTGGTTGCTCGTGTTTGGCTTGTTTTATTTTGGCCTAAGTTGGATTTGGGTTTTCCTGTTGGTTTTTGCATTGGCATTTCTGTGCGAGTCAAGCTTCATTTTTCATTTGACAACAACATGCGTTGGGTGCTTACATTGTCTATTTTGCCTTTCCCTTGTTTCTACCATGTTTGACATTGTCCCTTTCGTGTTGTGGAACCTTGGATCATTTGATTTTTTGGGTGTTCTACCCTGGGTCATGTATATTACAGAGTCGAGTTCATCTCTAGCCTGCGTCTGGGTTCATTTTTTCTACTTCTACTACTTAGTCAACCTACTCCGCTCTCCATTGTTGTGGCTCGCCCTACCTTTCAAGCCACTAAATCACTCTATCTTGTAGATCCTTTGAATCATTCATCCCCAAATTTTCATTGACACTTTGCAACCCTCACCCATATTTGTTTTTGTGCTTCTCATTCTTCTCCCCGCCGCTAATTCACTCACCCGAGTCATTCAACAACTTGCCCCCTTGCTTATCCATACCCTGTTGATCCTCTCTTCGCCGACCCACCATA
Source organism: Taxus chinensis (assembly GCA_019776745.2). NCBI lineage: Eukaryota > Viridiplantae > Streptophyta > Pinopsida > Cupressales > Taxaceae > Taxus > Taxus chinensis. The sequence goes on along the minus strand of CM034153.1, from coordinate 42,259,752 downwards.
TTTCCCACCGAGCCCCTCTCTACTTGACCGCTTCCCTAGACCATCCACCTTTTAAAAAATTCTTTTCCCATTTTTAAATTATTAACATTGTTTAATTCTTGTTTTAAAGTGGTCATTTTTTAATTAGAAGTGGTCATATTTATTTTAAACGGAAATTTCTTTAAATGTGGTCGGTATTTATTAAAGGAGTGGCCTTGCTTAATTAAGGTGGGCCTTGTAAATTAAAGAATGGGTAAGTTTTTAGTTAGGTTTAATTATTATTAAGTCTTACTTTTTTCAAATTAGGATCTTATATTTTTTTAAATCTAAGACGTTAATTAATTCTTAAAGGCCTTTAATTTAATTAGGACCTTAACTAAATTTATCTATTTATTTATTTTTTATTATTGGCAAATAGTTTTTTGAAAGGGACTATACCCTTGAGAACAAAAGAGGGCCTAAAAGCCAGAATAACAATGAGAACCAGAACAAAAAGGATCAAAATCCAAATATGACAGTGAAGTCCAACGTAGCCAGAGAGCAGCTACCCCACCAAAACAAAACCATAACAAACACAGCAGAAAAGTAGCTAAAGGACAGCAAAAAAACAACAATATTTACAAAGAAAAGTAGCAGAAGCACCCACAATTACTTCTTGGCAGCTTTGTCAATGCTGGATTTGATATTCTGCCAAGATTTGAACATCCCCAAAGTCGTCATGTGGGCAGAGTCAGTTATATCCAGCTGATCAATGGTCCTTTTGCTTTCCTTATCAGTGCCCCAAAGCGATGTCGGAACCCCACTGAGATTGGAAACACTGCAGACATGCTGTTCAATGAACTCTTCAATTGCACTAAAAATGGCCATACTATAGTCATGGCGAGTTTTGGCCTTCCCTAAACGAAAGTCTAAAGAGTTCTCTTTATTCAATCGCTTAGTAGTTTTGTATTATCATTCGAATTTAGTGATTAGAGTCATTTTAATCTCTTTTTTGTTTAAATTAGGCTTATTGGCAAATTCATAGTGTGATTTCTAGCATTATTGCATGTTTTTTACTACTAATTGTTTGTTGGAGTGTGTAGTATTTGTCTTAGCATTTTTCTTCCTTCTGGGAGCCCCTTCTGCATTCTGGAAGTCCCCAGGACTCATTTTGATCCCCTATCACATTGTAATCACTCTTCTTTGCTTATGGGTTAGTTAGTGCATTTGCCACAACCTTGCGATAAGAGATCCTCCTTCCCTTTTTGTTTTCTTTTTTACTTATTCACTTGTTTTGTTGTGCATGAATGAGCATATTGTGGTCTCCAAAATTATGTGATATTTTTCCAATTACAAGAAGAGTGACCAATTGTCTCACGTCGCATGAACACTTGGGTGTAATCAACACTTTTCTTATAAAGAGTCACATTCATGGAGGGTTTTAGTTTTGAGTGGTTCATTTCTTTGTGCTATTTTTTTTCTCATTTTTATGTGCGATGGATCTGAATATTGTTCCTTTGCTTACCCCATTTAACTATCACAAATGGAAAGATGACGTATCTTTCGCTTTGAGAAAAAAATACTTTACCAGATAACTATGAGATTGCAATTTGAACCTAAAGAAGACGTAGAGAAAGAAAACTGGCTTGAAAAATGTGATGAAGCCTTTGGCCTTTTGTGTCTTTATGTATCACTGGAACTGCGCTTTTATATTAAGACAACCAAATCACCCAAGGAATTTTGGGATGCCTTAGAATTTTTTTTGGGAAAGATGATGAAATGAAAGGGCATGAACTAGAAAATGAGTTCCTAGTAGTTTTGACACTCTCCAGGAATTTTTAACTAAACTCAAATCTCTAATATTGTAACTGAAATATTATGGAATTGAGAAAAAGGACTCATAATTCATACCTTATGTCCTTGCAAAACTTTGTCCTAACTATTCTATCCTTGTGTCAACCTTTCATGCTACAAAAACAACACTTGGTGAAAGTTGGACTATGCCCTCCTTTGATGATTTTTTTATTGATTTGACTAGAGAACATGATAAGCTAATTTAGACGTGTACTCTTAGATCTACAAAATCCCATACTCTCATTGCTAGTCATGAAAAATTGAAGGTTTCAAAAGAGAAGTAACATAATAATAAGGATCATGAGAATACAAAGGACTAATCCACCACCAAATCAAACTTTTCCACTTCATCATCTAGTTTCAAATCTCCTAAATAATGGATCAAATGTGGGTGCTGCATTGGTAGGCATGAAGAAGAAAAATGTTTGAAGAAGAAGGCTGAACTCCTCACGAGTCTTCTTGAGAAGAACAACATAGGAGTTACTGATTCTCTCAAACCATCTTCATCATCAAATCACAAAATTTCTAAGGAAAAATGCAATGGAAAGGGGAAAGTAAAAGAAAAAGAAAAAGAATCAACTAATGAGAAAACAAAGGCAAGAGCTTTAGTTACAATTATGTCACATACTCCTACATGGGTGATTGCTATAGGTGCATTTCATCATATAGACTCATCTAACTTTGATTTTGTTTTATTAGATCCATGTGACATGTCTTTTAATCAGTTTGGTGACGACACTTCTACATTGGTTTTTGGGAAATGGTCTATTGAAACAAATGGTCGACCTTTCAACAATGTGCTTAGTGTTCCTTCTCTTTCAACTTATATCCTTTCAGTTTATTAAATTACTCACCTTAGTCACGACTTGTAGGTTGAGTTCACTCCGGATTTTTTTTATGTTAGAGAGTTTCACAATGACAATATTATTGCAATTGGTACAATTGATCATCACACTCAACTTTACTCTTTTTCTCACTTTTTTCCTCCTTCAGATTCTTCATCAGATTCAACTGGACTTGATGATATTTTTGAGCTCACTTCTGATGATGATGACTTCTCATATAGCTTGGTTGATTGTTATAGTGATGTGTACCCACCTCCACCATATAATTATCATCTATCAAATCTTGAGGAGTTATTTCTTGATCCACCTACTTCTGGTCCACTACAAACTTTTCAAGGAGAAGGTACTTTAATTTGGGACTCATCAGACTTCAAGTACTCTTGTATAAAATTATAGGACACTCTACCTTCCTTCTTCGCTGCTGCTTTGGATTCATGATACCTTCATGGAATATTTGGCACTTCCACCTCACATATTGAGAACCATTCCTTGGATAGGAACATCACCTGGTCACTTCGGGGATCTTCTTCTTCTTCTTTTGATACATAGTGGTCTTCAACAAGTTCTTCGTCTTGGCGGGATGGATAATGTTTCTTCATCTCTTCTCTTCTTGTCAAAAGATTATAGTTTGTACATGATTACCTTATAATGCCCTTAGTTATCATAACTCATTCAACGTATCTTTCTTAGGTTTTTTTAGGAGAGTCTCTTATCTCTTGTAAGTGTTTATTTTTCCCTTAGGGGTTTTCCTCCATTACTTGAGATTCTTATTGTACATGTTACCTCATCAGGCCTAGTTTCTGGGACCCATTTCCCTTCTCCTTTTCTTATTTTATATAAAGATTGTTATTTTTACATGGGTACCTTATAAGGATTAGTTTTCAGGCCCATTGACACATATTTCTTAGTTGTCTAGGGGAGTTCTCTTTTGTTCTGACTTGCCATGACCTCTACCTCAACTTTAATGAAGCAGGGTGTTGGTGTCTATGAACTGTTTCATCTTCATTCGACCTCTTGTCCACCATAGATGGTTAGTCATCTCACTTAGTGAGGTCATAGGTCATTAGGGTTAGTTAGGGTTCTATCCACGGTCATTGCACATGAGCTACACAACACTTCTATATGTACCTCTTATTTTGATATATGATAATGAACAAACCTATTATTTCAAACTTAATTCTCATTTTTGTGATTCGATATTTTGCTTACTACGTGGAGCGTTCACGACATCATTGTAAGAGTAACCTTTTCGATGTGTATAGGTTCTGTATTGATTCTCATAGAACAATTTGATAGTGACTCTATTCGGCCACCCCTTTTATCGTAACATATTTTTTATAATAATAGAATTGTGACTGTTCCAATAAAAAAACTTTCCTAAAAACAACATCATATGAGATATCTCCTCCCAAATACACATAAATGTACATTTGAATCTCCTAAACACAATTCAAACCTCCCAAACACATTTTTATATGGACAAACTATCAATTTTTTATAGTTATGTTGATAACTATTACTTCTATGGTCTTAATTAAGCTACTACTGTAGGCTTTTCAACATGAATAAAGAAATCAAAATTTCCAATGAATTCAAGAAAATTTAGACACTCTAAATTTTATTTATATGATAATGTTGTGATGACAATACTAATTATTGAGGGGATTGTAACATTTACATGTCATTTGAAAGTACATTTTTTTGTTAAGCCTAGTGTTATAAAGAGAAAATCATGGTTGGTATGTCATTTAGGTGATGTGTCACACATGCATCAACATGATTCATCTATGTTTGTCTTTAAATTTATATTGTGTTTCAGTTTTATGTTCTTGTAGTGCAGTATTATGCCTCATTTCTCATTTATGAACTGTCAGTAAGGGGAAGAAACAATGAAGAAATCCCCTAAAGATATTTTTATGTTCTTGAGAGGAACTAGGGAGTATGTGGATTTCGTCATATTTATATGTGTAAGTGGAAACAACAGGGCGTAAGATAACATGGATTTGGATTGGTTATTACATAGGTTCAAAACCCAACACTATTGTTGAATACCTAAAAGCAGTAGAGGTAATTAGTTGTAACTAACACCATTTTCCCTTACCCTTCATTGTTGATCATGTGTGGCATTTCGCAAACCTCGTGTTTCATGTGGGGATTTTTACCATCATCCATTCTGACAGAGGGTAAAGCTCCATGTCAAGAAAATACATTGCCTTAGCCAATAATGTCTTAGACGTGTTGCTCATAAATGCTTCAATGTAAATCATGGACAAAAACACCATACGCGAAGATACATTTTTGGAATTTAGAGGTGGCAATACTAAAAATTGGGGTGTAATTTTGACTTTAAAAATATGCTTAGTGAGCTTTTCTTCAATTCTCACATCCTTAGCAATGTTAAGAATCAATAGAGAGTGATTTAATTAAAAAAAAAAAAAGTTGTGAGGAAGGGGAATTGATTCATTTTTACGTAATTCAATTCCAAAGTACGGTTAGAAATAGGATGTATATTCAGATTATTAGTTAAGAATTCAGATCATAATATACATATGAAGTTATTTGAGATATTAACCAATTAGAACATGTGCTAAATGTAGTAAAGCATGAGAAAACAAGTGTGCTTAGATATTTGGTTGATCTCAAAGTTGATTTCGGTGTGACATAGCGATGAAGAAATTGGAAAATTCTTGTAGATGCTAGACTTCTAATTATAGAAGTGCTTAATCTACTAGGACCAAATGATCAAACTTGGACCAAACCATTTGACAATTTTGTCCCTAAATGGAAATTCTATTCAAGGTGTTGGTGCTCTACAAATTTGTATGCCCTTGTGAATGACTATGATATGTTTCCTAATAAGATATTAGGTCTCACTAATGTGTGAAACCCTTTGTAATCATCTGGAAACACCCAAAACCATAACCATGGGTGAAAATTTTACAAAAATGATAGTATTAGGGTCAAATGCAATCCACACCCCCCCATGTTAGTACTACTCTTAAGAGGCCTCAAACTACACATAGTTATCCACCTAGAGATGTCATACATGCACATATGCAACTATATTTGACAACTTGATCACTTGTAATATTTTCAATGGTTTTCGTGCTTAGTGCTTGACATGTATTTGATGGTTTTTGGCTTGGGAAGCTTGACTCTAGAACCTAGTGTGGAGCACTTTAGACCTATGTAGGATATTCTCCTAATATATATTACCTACATCAAGGATATTTAGGAAAGATTTAAATTCCTTTGAGAGATATTTGCTTGAGGAGTGCTTGAAGGTGCTAGATCAGTAAATGAATGCATTTAACTTGTTTATATAGGGTTTTGTAGGTATGATTTTGTATTAAGTCCAATACATAAGGAAATTAATGACCCATAAAAGATATCAAATTGAACAAATGATTGTTAAAAGGGTTAGGATAAAAGCACCAATTTCAGATCCAACTATTTAGCAGTTTGGTCTAGGAAGAGTGTGTACAACTGGAAAGTGTTGTGCATGATAATTATGAATATTATATTTCTTTAGACTTATGTGATGTTTTTTGTGAGTGATAAATCAATGTAAAGATGAGATAACTATTACAATGGGACTAGAAATATAACAATTGGGATCAAAATGAGTGCACAAATCAGGATTCAGGGATTAAACCAATATTAACATTATCAAGTGATTAATTGTGAAATTTAGTTGTCTACATTTCCCCCCCCTTTAAGATAGGAAATGCATTTTTATTGTTTAAAGGAAAATAATACTTGAGTATTTAAGCACACTTTTTATTTAATCAATTATTTGCTTAATTGATTGAGATGCTTGAGGTGGTTATAAGATACCAAATGTGAAAACCTACAACATAGAGTGCACTCAACATTTGTCTATATAAAAATAATTGAAATTTAACATTATATTGAAATTGAATATAAAACTTTTGAAAATTGGAAGAACAAGGCATGGAAGGAATGCAATTTTTTTCCTTGTTGAAGGAAGAGATATTATTTTGAAGTACTTGGAGAAAGGGATTGGAAGTATGTCATTGATTAGATTGGTAGTGATCAGTCTCCAACTTGGGGAAGTGGTCAAAACCAATGGACCAACACACAAGAGAAGGGTATCACAAGACATATAGTTACCCATGAAATCCTTCCTAGGAGAGATAGGAAGATTTTCATAAGGTATATATTCACCCCTTAAATCATTTGAAGAGAGTGAGATGAAGAGTTCACATGACATTTAGTTGCCCCTTAAATATTCTACCCATGGAATTCCAATGATGTAGATGGATCTAAGCCCCAAATGTGTAAAATAGTACAAATTCACAAGGGAGTTAAATAGTTGCATGCACCACCGTGCATTGTAATAGTGGTGATGTACTAAACATGTAAATATGAAGGGGAATGACGTAAAACTCATGCCCACATACCTTACATTTAAAAGGTGTTTTCAATTTCAAGATGTAAAAGTTCAAAAGGGAGTGAAGTACTCATACCCCCCACCCTCTATACTTAAGTATAGTAAAATATGCTCTAAACTGTACACTAATTTGTCCCTAAACATATTTCAAAATCATGTAAAATTTGTATGTTCTAAAAAATTCCGATTTAGATGTCAGAAAGTTGCCCAGGATAGTACCATCCATTATCGAGAGTAACATATGTTGGTTTCATCCTATTGGATGGTTTTAACCTTAATGAGATTTCGTAAATGACTTTTATATGTTATTTTTCTTGTGTTCTTATTTTGTATTCTTATATATTATATATTATGTCTGCGATCCTTAATTACACTGATATTTGTGTGATAACTCCACTGAATTTCCCCTCTTTTGAGATGAGTGACATAATTTGTAAATCTCTTAGCTTAAAATAATAGAAGTGTGTCCATGTCAAATGTAGTATATAGTCATCAATAAATCACCTAGAATTTGGTTATAGGTGTCCACCATATAGAATCGTGTCTTATAAAAGAATGCATAATAGAAATCACGACACGAAGAGATATCATAGATAATAAACATACAAGTATAGAAGCATAAAAGCATATAAACATACAAGTACAATAGTAAATGTAACATACTTAATTAGATAGAAGGCCAATGCCACATATAAAGGACACAATGGTGTTGCACATATAATCAAGGGACACATGGTTGTATAAGAAAAGGAAACTAAGGCCAAAAAAAAGGGACACCTAAATGTCACACACACACAAAGAAGGCTAAAGGCCATATACACAAGACAAAAAGTAAGCAAGTAAATTTATGATGATGAAAAGTGAATATTAGCCAATAGGAGTATGGAACAAGATATGGTAGTCCTTCATAGTCAATATTTGTTTATCTAATTTTAATGGAATTAAATCTTTACCAGAGGACTAAAATCAAAAGATATATCAAAAATAAGCAAGAACTAACATGTAATATCAAGCAAGTTCAAGTAATGAGAGGGTAAGAGTGACTTAGCTTGTATCTCGTTGTTTGGAATGATTCTAAGTTGAAATACTAGTGAAACGTGTTGGATCTGAGTTTTATGTGCTTCATCTAGAGAACAAAGATATGAAAGTCTTCTAAATAGTAGTTCTTAGAATAGGATAGGACCGCCTAGGCGTTAGTGTCTATATTGGGCACTAGCGTCCGAACACAGATTCTAGATTTGATCTTTTTATGGTTTGATCTTATGTTCTTCCTTTCACTATCAGTCACTCTAACTTCATCGTAGGGTTATTGTATCACACCCGTTCCTACAAAATAAACCCTAGCTAGTTGCACAAGGCTTAAACACACATTAAATGGAATAAATAATGAATATACTTGAGTTAGATGGACCTCAATAGTTACCCTAATGTGATTATCACCTAACATTGTACTACATTTAAGACTCAATGTAGTTCTAGTGTGTGTGTGATAGAATTGTGTCCCTTAAAGCTAGGTTGAACTTGTGTTAGTCACATAAAGATATCGATCTATAATTACTTTTCCCCCAAGATGAATGTGTGATATTTAATTAAGAATTTACCCTCCCTATGCAATGAATGATGCAGACCAAATGTAGTCCTTAAATGTTACTCCTTGCCCAAAGTGGTAGATAGGAAGTAATAACCCAAATCTCCCATCCCCTTATAATTGTGAGTAAGTCATGTATATATATGATTCACTTGTTTGAATTTCATCATTAACAATTACGAATCCGACCTATAGAGATAAGTAGGAATTTATAAAAGATCAAAATTAATGTGACATTTTAAACATGAGAAAAGAGGGGAAAAGGACAAAAGTGCCCAACGGGGACAATAACACTTGAGCGCTCCTATCCTTATTATGCGTTAGTGTCTAGGAGGCTCCAAATATAAGATAGAAAATGCTGAGCTGGGTCACATGTTGTGCAATATCCAAAAGTAAAGGTGTAGCTCCAAAAAAGAAAAGAACAAGAGTATATAAAGATAAAATAATGTAAACGTAAAGCAAACTACGTGTTTTTAATGTTTAATTTATTTCTTAGGAATCGTGCATATAATTACATACTAGAGGTGTGATGTAATAGTAAGTATGGGATTTCATGTCTACATTGTCCCAACGATCTAGATAAATAACATATATCACGTTGTATAATATAAGCATAATCAATATGTGAAAGAATAATTAAATAATAACACTCGATAGTGTAGGATATGCCCCCCTATTTGCATTACCCATCGGTAAGAGGATAAGTCCACCATCTATTAAGCATTATAGATTCCTATGTATCTTGCATCATGCATGTAGATCTTGTAAAATGCATGTGTGTAAAGAGTACAATATGTTATCTATCAAACCATGTGACAAAAAAAAAATGTAAAGTAAAAAGCTAGTAGATCAAGCCATGTTTAGGTCTTGATTTTGTATTTTGACAACATTTGAACATTTTTATATTATTATCATATTTGAATGTTTTTTCAGTGTTGGCATATTGAGATAATAAATATTTAATAGAGTGAGAATATTGATTAACCAAAAAAAATAAGACGTGTAATGCGATTTTTTTACTTATTTCACTTTGGATTACGGTTAGCAATAGGAGATATATTCAAATTATTCAAATTTAACATCAATTTGTAGATAATAATATACCTATATTACTAATGTGTAATATATATTGATTGAAATAAGTACTAAATGGGACAAGGAATAGTAAAGGAGATGTTTTTAATTGATTGGAGGCTCAAAAATTAAATTGGGCAGTAGTAAAGGGATGAAACAACTTAAAATGATCTATAGATACTTCATTTCTAGATTTGGGAGTTCATATTGAATAGTTTCAAAATCATAAGATGCATATAAAACTATTTGGTGGTTTCATACGGTGAGTGGTCGACATTTTGTAGCTTTATGTCCTTGGAGATCAATTGGAATATGATTCACTGCGAAACCTTAGTTTTCACAAATTTGTAAAACCATATTTATGAAACAAAATAGATTTAAAAATTAACCACAGTTAGGAGATCCCACAAAAAGGCTAGTGGTTGGGTTAAAGTATAATTTGTAGACCACCTACGTTGGCACTACTCTATATAGGCCTCAAATCACATGTAGTTCTCCACCTAGAAATGTGATATTTATATTGATGTAATGATATTTGGCAATGAACACTTGATAGTGATTTATAAATGGCTTGGTGTGATTATGCTTGAATTATTTTAGAAGTCTTGAAAATTTTGAAGTTAGTCTCTTAAACCTAGTTAGGAGTGCTTTAAACCTCTATAGGGGATGCTCATAATGTGTGTTCCTAATTTAGGGGAATTGAGGAGATCTTTGAATTATTTTGGGATGATGTCTGCAAGTAGTGTTCTTAAAAGTGCTAAGTGAATAAATGAGTGCATTTGACTTGCTTGTATAAGGGTTCGTAGAAATAATCTATCATTAAGCGTGACCTATTATAAAATTACTAACCATAGAAATTTACCACATGGAAAATATTACCATCAGGTGGCTTGTGATGAAACTTCTTGTTTTAGACCAAACCATTTAATGGGTTGATCCCTATTTGGTGATATCTTATGGGAAAGGAGTGAGGTACATGACAACCAGAGGGAATAGACTGTTGTGGAATGATGTAAGCAATTTTTGAGTGATTGCGCAATGTAATTAAGGAAAGAAATATATGTAACCGGGATAAGGATATGTATTTGAGTTCAAAATGTGTGCACAGTTCATGATTTAGGGATTAAGCTAATATTGACATTATCAAGTGATGAATTATCAAATTTAAGTGTTTATATTTCCCTCCTTTAAGTGAAGAAATGAAATTTTATTTTTTAACGGAAAATATGCATGAGTGTGTAGACAATTTTCGTCACTTGAGGTGCTTGATTGATAAGATCATTGCATATAATAAATGAACAAGCTGAATAATATGTTGAAGATAACAGAACATAAGAGATATTGGTAGGCCAAGATTCCCAAATATTCAATACATTTAGAATAATACCTTTAAAGTATGAAAACACCATATAATGCTCCTTAAGGAAGGAGTAACTCCACAATATCCTAAGAGGGGAATCCACTTTGAGGGGGACACATTCAATATACCTCTACCTAGTAGAAAACTCCAAACATACATCCATGACATATCTCATAATAATACTCATATCCTTTATATAGACATACATCACTCTTAATGGATGGGTAACACCTAATCCCAATGTAGGCTAACTCATTACCCAATATAACTAATTCCTAGGTGATCCCATGTATTATAAACATATAACTAACTAAGGGGGTGTGTGCCACATGTTGGCATCTCCATCAACCCATATACATTATAATATCATATCCCAAGGTACATAACATTCCCTCCCTCCTTGACATATTTCATCCCAGAAACATAAGAAAAAGTCATATAGTGCACACTTGTCACCATGCTTGATCATCCAACAACCCATATGAAATCTTAGTGGGTGATACTTCTCCAAACATGATTCCACATTCCATTGCACTTTGATTTTATCCATGTCCATATTTTTTCCTCCTTGACATACATGCATATCTATAATAATTATTCATGTGATTTCATGTCATATAATTGTTGCTCCATTGATGTCATGTATATCCATAGTGTTTTCTCCTCCAATTCCTTGTATATCCATATATATTTTTTCCCTCATGTGTCCTAACATGTTTATATGATTTTTTCCTCTCATGATGATATGTATGTCTATATGGTGCAACCTTAGTATCCTCAACCTTATCAACCTTTTCCTCAACTTTATTTTCCTCTTCCACCTTGTTATTTGCTATTTTTTTCTCTTGAGTAGATGAAATGTGTTCTTCTTTTTCATCATGTTCTTCATCCTTTCCTTTTGAATCACACTTATTCCATTCTTCACCATCTTCAAAGTCATCTTTATGCTCCATATTTACATTACTTTTTTCCTTGCCAAGTGTGATATCCTATAATGTAATTTTCTTTCTCGTGTACCATAATTTCAAGAATTTATTTTACACATCAATATTAATTATTCCCAATGTCTATAACTAGGTATATCCAAGAACAACATCCATACCATCCATATTTAAAACATAAAAATATGAATGCAAAACATATTTATCCATAGAGAGATTTAAATCTTCAAAAAATTGAACCCGCTTATACCTCAAAAACATATTTATCCATACCATCCATATTTAAAGATGCATGGAAATGGGAAGTCCTAAGCCAAGGAAGAGGTGATAGCACCAAGAAGAGGGGTGGATATACCCTAATGAGGGAAAATGGAGAAGGGAGAGGCTAGACAGAGGTGACACAAACCCAATACTTCATTCAACATATATTCTCCATGACACACAAAAAAATGAACCTGTAAGTGAGAAATACATGCACAAAACACCATAGAAAGAATGAAGAGGCAAGGAAATACAAGAAAATGGAAGCTAGGGTTGAGGGAAACACCACAAAACCAAGATTTTATTTCTTTCAAAGTATGCACTGTCCATTACATGTGAAGAAGAAGGCAAAAGAACACTTGCCAAGTCTAAAATGGAGGCTTACAACTCACAACTACTTAGAAACAATTTTGATACGGTTTCTTTGCATTTTTAGAACATCCCCCCCTCACAAATGAGTGATTTTTTACAATATATAGAAGAATGAGAGAGAGAGAGAGAGAGAGAGAGAGAGAGAGAGAGAGAGAGATAGAGAGAGAGAGATAGAGAGAGAGAGAGAGAGAGAGAGAGAGAGCAGCGATGAGAGACGAGCGCATAGATAGAGATCGGCGAGAGATAGAGAGAGAGAGACTCTCGGACCTTCTCTCTCCTCTCTCTCTCTCGCCTCGCTCGCTCTCTCCTCTCCTCTCTCTCTCTTACCTCTCTCTCTCTCGCTCTCTCTCTCTCTCTCTCTCTCTCTCTCGACTCTCTCTGCCTCTCTCTCTCTCCTCTCTCTTCTCTCTCTCTCTCTCTCCTCTCGGAGATAGAGAGAGAGAGACTCAATTTTTTGCTCCCAACCACTAACAAGATGCACTAATTCTCTAAAAACAATTATGGGAACCCTTCCAAACCCACTCCCCATGGAAGTTTGCTTACTGGAAAAGCTAAGGCACTAAATCTTGCCATATCTGCCTGTTGAGCTACCTAGGATTGTGTTCATTAATGCTGGATACGTTTTCCTATCTTTCATATAACTAACCTCAAAAATATTAATATTTCCAATTTCAATGGTGTAGAGGATGTTGAGACCTTTCCAACGATATAAATTTTTTCAAATTTGGAGCACCTGGGTGAAAGTTATGCCCATTTGAAAATAGTAAATTGATTTGGATAGGAGATGGCGAAAATGCAAATCTACACAATGCAAAACTGGGAAACAGTCTCGAGAGCCTGAAATTGTAAATTGTACAATTATGAAACTACAAAAAATCTCCCAAGTCCTAAAATCTTTGTCTACATTTGCATTGTTTTTCTTTTTCCACGTGTTCACCTTTCATTGGTTGCGAGGTCGGGCCTTTGACTGTCACCTTACATACCACCCCCACGGACCCAAAATAATTTGAAATCCCACTCATTCCACAAATTTTACATCCATGGGAGCTCATCTGCTCACTCTACTCTGGAATGGTGACACGTGTCCACCATCAGTCGTTGATCTTGTGTCATGTGTCATGCTTTCCGAAGAAACCAACCTATTTTCCTTTTACTCTTTTGTTTGCGAGTACTTCAGGTTTTTGGGGAACTTGAGGAACTATGAACTTGTTCCACTTGTGCCTCATTCTCCGCATTTTCCATATTGAACTGGGGTTTGTTTGTTTTATGGCTCATATACTACCACAGGGAACCTCAGTTCCCGTGGAACTTGGTTTCACTCACACCTCGTCCTCTTGCATCATTCCACGCCTGCAATGCTCTTCTAATTTATTTGTTGTGCGAACCAGGCACCATTGTGGGGAACTATTTTTGTCTTTCCTCCATTCCTCCATTCCTCTGCATCACCACACAACACTAACCGCCTTCTACCTATAGATCACCAATCCACACGGGGAACCTTGGTTCCTGGGGAACTTGTTCTTTCTGACTCCTAGGTTCCCACGATACACTGCCCATCTGCAAGACACTAGTTTATTTTTCTTGCGGGCCGAAGGCCAATGTGGAGAACCTTTTACCTTGTGGAACTTGTTCCACAGTTCCATCACTCATCCAAATTTTTTCACAACACTAAATCCTTAGCTTTGTGGCCCAAACACCTTCATGGGAAACCTTGGTTCCTGGGGAACCAATTCCATCCACACCTCTAAGATCCGTAATACACTAGAAATCCCAATTTTTTCATGTTCCCCAAAATTTTCCAATTGTTTGGACTTTTATGGATCTAAGGAGTTAGGAAAGGAGGAGAAAAGTGTCCCAAAATAATTTCAAGTGCCCAAAACATGAAAAATACCTAATTTTCCAGATTCATCACCAAGATCCCATGAAGTCACCCAATTCCATTTTTTTTAAGTTGTCTAATTTTGCAAGGGGTGTAAAAATGGATAACACCTTCCTTAGAGATGCATTATGTGAACTCATATCTTGATATGTCATATCTCTTTTTGAATCCTGCATAGCTTCTTCATGATCAACTTTTTCTTCTTCATATTCTTCATCTTTTTCATCATCATCTACAACATTCTCTTCTTCTTCATCTTCTTTGGCCCATCGATCTAAGAAAACTTGTTCCATTTCCTCCCAAGACCAATATCTACTCCCTTGTTTCAATTCAGAGTACCAATTTTTTGTTAGACAACCCTGTCAAATATGAAAATGAAACGATGACCTTGGTTGTGAAAAACTATTATCTTTAAATTGGATCCACCATTCTTTAACATCAATCTTGTCATCTCCATAAAAAAATCTCATCCCCATGATCCACAAAAAAACTAGGGTTTTAGGAATAACCCCTTTTGATCAAAACTTTTCCTACCTCTTTCGGCTATATATTGGCCAAAATTCATAAATTATAGAAAACAAACCCCAATTATATTTTTGAGAGCTTTCTGAAAATGTAATTTTTTTTGAAAATTTCCTAATATTTTGGCCTATGAAGCTAATTTGTGAAAAACCATAAAACTGCAATAACTCACTAAAAAAAGATCCATTTTTTTTGAAAATTCTAGGGTATCACTTTGAAATTTATTCACCTCAACCCAAAAAAATCAATAAATAATGTGCTACAATTCAGAAGATATAGACAAAACATAAAAATTAGGGTTTTAACCCTAAAATTGATATATCATTTTGCAAAATAGCTCCAAAAAATCTGAAATTTAGAGGTAATATTCTTTGAATGGTTTCTCAACTCTACAAAATAAAATTAAAAAATCAAAGTCAATCTCAACATATCGGTGAATCACCAACATTAGGGTTTTATCCCACAAATTGTCCAGATTGATGCTCTGATACCACTAGATAAGATCATTACATATAAAAAATGAACAAGCTGAATAATATGTTGAAGATGACACAATAGAAGAGACATTGGTGGGCCAAGATTCCCAAATATTCAATATATGTAGAATAATACCCTTAAGGTAGCGCAACACCATACAATTCTCCTTAAGGAAGGAGTGAATCCACTTTATCTCAAGAGGGAAATCCACTTTAAGGGGGGCACCTCCAATATACCTCTACCAAGTAGAAGAATCAAAACATACATCCATGACATATATCATAATGATACTCATATCCTTTATATAGGCATACATTACTCTTAATGGATGGGTAACACCTAATCCCAATGTAGGCTGACTCATTACCCAATACAACTAATTCCTATGTGACCCCATATATTATAAAAATATAAATAATTAAGGGGGATGTGTGCCACATGTTGGCATATCCATTAGCCCAATGCATTATAATATCATATCCCAAGGTACATGGCATTGATTTACACGAGTATTGACACGGTCTCCATAGTGAAACATACAACAAAGAGTGTAATCAATGTCCATAAAAAGAATTAAACGTTAACTTATATTTGAAAATGTAATTGGAACATTGTAAATTGAAATTTTAACTTATAAATTTGAAAAGTAAACAATGTAAGGAAGGAATATACCAATTGTCTTTCCGAATAAGAATCTCTTTGATGTGTTCTTAGAGAGAAGGATTGAAACTCATCCACTAGAGGATTGGGGGTGATTAGCCTCTAATATATTGATGGAGATTTTGGAGTTATATGCAAATTGAGTTTATATAATAATGTTTTTGGATTGGAAAAAAATATGGAAAGAACATGAAGAGCAACATGTTCTAATTTCCACTTTAGTCTAGATAAATATGCTAATTTTTATGTTTTGCACGAGTGAATTAGATGAAGGGTGAGAATTTTTACATTCATGGAAGAAATTTTAATATACATTTTCATTTCTATTGTGGCGTCATTTTACTTTCATAAGTATTATAGTATATTGTGTTTTATATGTTATGTTTATTATGACATCACCCCATATATATAAGGATCACATTCTATATGAGGGTTTACATGTTTCCATATCCAAATCTTACCAACCAATCTATGATTAATTTTTGAACAAATGATAATTTTTAGAGTTGTAGAAACAATTTACAGATGCATTGAAGAGACATAGTTGTCTTAGGGTAGTAAAGTGTATATAAGAGACAATTTAATATGTCTCGTTGCTTTATTTAAATAGAATACATCAGAAAAAAATGAAAAAAGAGATTCTAAATTTATTTTGCACTTTGATAACATACTTCTATTGTTTTCAAAAAAAAAATTATTACATATTTTCCTACAAACCCTTGATTTTGGTATCTCTTACGGTTCTAATATGGGTTAATTTCACAAATCTTATTTTTCCATGTTAGTATTTTCTAAAAAAAACATTAATATAATGTGACACACATTTCTATTACTAATCCTCCTTTTAACAAACATTAGGAATAAAATGATTATTTTAGTAAACCTAGACATATTCCAGTGAATCTAGACTCCAATATTACACATTTTCGTAGAAATTTATCACTTTTTGTGTATAACGGATTCTAATTTTGTTACTATTGGATTTCATTTCTAGTCTTATTGGCTTCCATTAGTAGAACTATTGGATTCCAATATTATTGTTTTTTTATTAGTTTAGGTAAAAATAGGGATAGGCTCTAAGAGGCCATACAAAAGAGAGTACATCATGAGAGACACAATGGAGAAGAAAACAAGGGACCTCTACCAATGGTCAGAAAAAACAAACCCATACCAATGAAAAGCTAAGCACAAGAGCAAGTCAAGGAGACTTGACTAAAGCCAAGAACTAGGGCTTGCCAGCGGACGTCCCTTTAGAGTGATAACACGTAACATATTTTTTTTTGTGATAGACCTCCATCTAACCCACATCATCGACCATGGGAGGAGTGGAAAGCAAAGAATGTTTCAAATCGGGCCCAAGGAATACTTTGATCCTCCCCTTAATAAGATCATCTGAACCACTTCCAAACAATGGGAAAAGGTTCTCGGAATCCCTCCCAACAACCCCCACCTAAGAATCATTAACAACGGGCACCCCCAGATCCGTGCAAGATTTAAAAAAATTGTTCTCCTACCCAAGTAACCAGTCAACCCTGTTATAGCAACTGACACCACCCACTAACATTGGCCTTCCCCCAACGAACCCAGTTCAAACCTCCTCCCTAAACACCTATGTACACTACAGATCAAACACGTCAGCACCAGTCGAAGCCTCCACACCAGTAGAATTAGACCTAGGCAAGATGAGTCCTCCTGCAGCTGATCACCCTTCCACATCAGTCTCATCCACGAACTCCCCAATTTCCTATTCCTCCACATCTATATCCTCCAACACATATTCCTTGTAACGCCCACAATTTTCTACCCTCAAAACAAAGAGAACTAATAAATTAACTATCAATTTTACTAGAGTAATTATTTTTTGTTTAATAGTGATAACAAGGTTAGACATCATCACCCTTAATAAATTTCTAGGTTAGGGCTTTCTACACAAGCTTGTGAATAATGGAATTAAATTAATAATTAAATATTATAATTTACTAAGTCCCATTCGCTAAATTAGTTATCAAGTACCAAGGTTTTATTATTTTCTAGCTCAAAGGTTTAATTGTTTTACCTAGCCACTAAGTGGGCCCATTCACCCCATTACCCATGTTCTTTCTTTTTATTTAAAAGTTACATTCCCACAAAATACCTTCCCACTTGAGTGAGGTAGGGTTTAATTTGGGCCATAGGGTTGGACTTAGGTTTAGGTTGCCCTAAATTTCCTTATATTTCTCTTTTAATTCCTATTTTCCTCAAACAACCTCATTTGTTCTTTTCTTATTTGTAGGTTTTAGAAGAGGAAGAGGAGGACCCATGAGATAAAGGGGAGCCACCATGGAAAAATTTATCTTGAAATTAGTTGTAAATATTTTCCATTGTAATGTTGCCCATTTAATTAAATGTTGAGATCCTACTAAGGGTCTATTTTGTTATTTAATAAAATCATTTACTTGTTTTTGAGTTCATCTTGTTAGAGTAGGTGTTTACCTTAGCTCATGTTCACCTAGGTACTTTATTTACCTTTATTATATTTATCCTCACCCACTTATGTGTGTGGATATTTCTTTTATCTTATTTAGATATTAGGAGATATTATCTAGTTGTTAGGTATAGTTCTTTCCTTGATCTATGGTATTGGCTAGATCCTTGATGTATTGTTCTCTCCTAAATCTATGGTATTTACTAGTTCTTTGATGACTAGTTATTTCCTTGATTTATGGCTTGATCTACGACCTTGACTGGTTCTTATATTGTTATTCCTTGCCTATTTAAGCAAGGCCCATTCTCAATGTATTGCATTGAGTTCCATAATAATATATGATATTGTTTCTCATTTGTTTGCAAAGGTTTTATGTAAAGTTATTGATCGTGGTGTTTTGATTAGCATCTGTGTTCTTGGCTTGGTACGATCTGGTTATCGTTCCTTTCATGGTATCAGAGCAAGAGATTGATGTTGACATCTGTCTGTAAGTTTTATTTCATAAATAAATTCATTGTATATTCATATATTTGGGATTTTGTCGTATGTTGTCGACACCCATTAAAATCCTTAGCCCTTGGTCATATGGTATGGTCATATGAGGGCTTAAAACTTGTGATTGCTACTAGTAGGTGCTTAACTTCAACCCCCTTTAATTTTATTTGTGTGGCGAAGGCAACAACATTTTATTTTGTTAAAAAGCTTGTAACTTTTGATCGGTAACTCAGTTTTTAGTGTCAGTTTTTGCAAAAGTGCTTGTTTTTTTGTGGTCTTTCCATTGGAGTTATTTATTTTAAGACTTGAACTATATGTGGACGCAATTTTGGCTGAGCCCAATTGGGAGTTGTAGTTTATACCTATCATGGATTCTGAGAATGATATGCTTTTCTCTGAAGTATGTGGACTTCAAGAGGATATTGTAAGATTTGTGGAAGAAAATAGATCACTCAAGAAGTGAAATTCTCTTCTACAATCACTCATTCACGATAAGGATACAATAATACACTCCCTGTAGAACAAACTTGCTAGCCTTCAGCATCACCATCATATTGTGGACAACCATATCCATGCTCCTAGTCCACCTGCAGCTGTTGCTCTTGTACCCACTAACATTGATCTATCAGTCTTTGAGCCTGAAACTGTTTTTGATGCTTGTAAACCTAGGAGGCTTGTTACTACATGCTCTTCCACATCTGTGCCTATCACAGTACCACATATTGTGTATCCTATTTCTGCTCAACTGCATGGCCTTTTTGAGAAGCATACCACTGTATTCAGTTCTCGCATGCTTTGTTCTATGGGTTTCCCTGGCAGAGGTATTGGTCGACATTCACAGGGTATTGTTTTCCTCTCTTCCACATGTTAAGTGGAATTTTCACCATGACATTGGTTTTCGAGAAAATACTTCATTGGGATCACACATTGACAGAGCTCCTTTTTTTGTTCGCTCAACTCATTTTGAGGATCATGTGCAACACATGAGTTCTGCACCTTCACTCAAGTTTGAGAAACCTGAGATTTTAGCTGTCAGACATGATCAACCTGACACACAATCTGATGTTCTTTTACATGCACCCATTGTGCATTTTACACCAAGTCATATGCAAACATCTTCTTCATCCATCCATGTTGATTTGGGGTGGATATCTGATCACTCGTGGTGGCAATATAGGCATTTGTTGAGAGGACTCTACAAGCATGGCTCCTCCACCATTAGGCCTCTTGCTCCACTTTCTATACCTTATGCATTGTGATGCTTCTTGTTTTGAGCATTTTTCTTTAGCAGGTGTAGTGTATCTCTCTTGTTTGTTGAGAGATTTTGTATCTGTATTTTTAACACTTTTGACATGTTGACAGTCTCTCTTATGGGGAATCAATTCTCGTGCATTCCAGTGTTAGGTTTTAGTGTTCGAGTAGTTGTTTTGAAAACTCATACAGATTTGTAGCGTCATTCCACCCATTCAGCAGTATGGGAGGGTGTGGTGTTGATCCTGCTTCTTCAGGTTTCATGTCCTTGCCTTGTTACCTTGGCTTTTCTTGGATCATGACACTATGTAGTTTGTTTCCTTACCTTGTTGTTTTGGTTATTGTTCTTAGATCATGGCACACCTATTTGAAGTAGTTGATCAAATTATGTTTGGTGTTTTTTTACACTTTCGACATCACTCTGTTGACAGTCTCCTTGTATGGAGCTATTCTGGTGGAGCCCATTGTTATTTTTTTTTGAGTTCTATGATCGAACAGTGGATTCAGACCACAGTGCACACCAAACTTCTTCAGCATTGTATGAGTTTTTAAGCCGAGCTTCTTGGGATACCTTGTAGCTAGGTCTTTACTCTCTTTACTTTGTTGTTACTAGTTTTGGGTACCTTGCGGTGTCCTTTTTTTCTAGTTATTATACATGAGTACCTCATCAGGCCTAGTTGTCGGGACTCATATTGTGGACATGCCACTTCTATTTTGGCCCCTAGCTTCACTTGAGGGGGGGGTGTTAGAGTAGGTATTTACCTGATCTCATGTTCACTTAGGTACTTTATTTACCTTTATTGTATTTATCTTCACCCACTTATGTGTGTGGATATTTATTTTATCTTATTTAGATATTAGGAGATATTATCTAGTTGTTAGGTATAGTTCTTTCCTTGATCTACGGTATTGACTAGTAAATCCTTGATGTCTAGTTCTCTCCTAAATCTATGGTCTTGACTAGTTCTTTGATGACTAGTTATTTCCTTGATTTATGGCTTGATCTACGACCTTGACTAGTTCTTAGATTGTTATTCCTTGCCTATTTCAGAAAAACCCATTTTCAATGTATTGTATTGAGTTCCATAATAATATATGATATTGTTTCTCATTTGTTTGCAAAGGTTTTATGTTAAGTTATTCTGGAAAATTGCTTTCATCTTATTGATCATGGTGTTTAATTAGCATATGTGTTCTTGGCTTGGTACGATCTGGTTATCATTCCTTTCAAAGTCATGATTTAGATATTAATCCAATATTGACATTATCAAGTGATAAATTATCAAATTTAGGTGTCTAAAATTTTCCCCCTTTAATCTAGGAAATGAAATTTTCTTTCCTAAAGGAAAATAGACATGAGTCTGTAGACACACTTTTCCTTCACTTGAGGACCTCAGTTCACATTAGTATTGACACGATCTCCATAATGAAACCTACAACTTAAAGTGTAATCAATATCCATAAAAAGAAGTGAACTTCATCTCTAATTTGGAAATGTATTTGAAACTTGAAATTTGAAATTGAAGTAAACACATGGAAAGAGTGCACTTGTTTATCTTTCTTAAGGAGAATCTCATTTATGAAGTGCTTCAAGAGATGGATTGGAACTCAGTAGCTGGAGGATTAGGGATGATTAATCCTAAATTTGTTGATAAATATGCTAGACCAAAATGGAATCAAGTCTCACTTGACCAATACCAAATAAGGGTGTCATAAGATGTATATACTATTGGAGTTCAATCCAGTTACTTAGATTGAGCTAGTATTTTTCATGGACTCCCCATAAATTTGACTATTCTGTATGATTCTTATTGCTCCTCGTGCTTCAAAGATCGGTTTGAGTTGAGGAGAAGTTTTAATTTATAAGAAATCTCTTGCCTTATCGAAATAAAAGAGGAGATTTAGCAGAAATGTCAGGGAACCAGTTTACTGGACTGGTTAATCAAAGTAAAAGCTTCATACTTGTGGATGATCGAGGAACTCAATGTTCTACTAGTTCTCCTAACCCGTGAAACAAAGGAGCATTGGTCCAAGACTTATATGAGTTTCTATTAAACTCGTGAGAAGCAAGTTAAAGCTGCACAACAAAGAATAGTCATGGACTGAAGTCAAAAGGTCACGTGATGTTCATTTGGACATCATATTTAACCTTCAAGAATTCAAACAACAAGCCACATAGTAAGATTCTGACGTTCCTCAATGTCCAAGAATTTTGTAGACCTCAAGTCCATGAAATTAATTGTAATAGATAATCTTTGGGTCCAGGTTTGGGTCAGCATGGTCAACAGAGATACGTGGCAACATTTTTATGAAGCCAAAAAGTTTCTAAGTCTACTCAAGTTTGAATTTGTGGTGCGAAGCAGAAGTCCCGAACCAATGAAAGACAAACACAAAGCAAGAAAGTATGACATAGGGAAGGAACGTGGAGAGTTCTTATTGGTCGGTGTTTCATAGTCTAACAAGATCCTTAGCTAAAAGGTAAAATGTGAAGTAGGCGTGGATATTTTCTATTGGCTCATACTTCACAATGGATAAAGAACGGTTTGACATTGCAAAGGTGCATGGAGATTTCTCATTGGCTCACACATCGCATTGGGCATAACACAAATCAAAAAATGGACACATGGCTTAATTCTGTCACACTTCAGGCTGATAGAATCCAACGAATCTCAAGCTTTGGAATGAGTGAAATTTAGTAAAAGGTGTTGAGTGCAGAAGAAGGAAAGGGAGGTTAAAAGAAAAAGCGAGAGACACATAAGTAAAGCCTAACCCCGTGACCCAACCAGAGATCGAAACATGGTAAAAGAAAAAGGAAATGTACACATAGGCAGAGGTAATCCCTGAGCTAATCAAAGGCTGCCACGTGTCACATTTATGTGCTTCTTGACAAACAAAACTTTAGAAGGCCATATTTTTTGATCCACTACTCCAAATCTTCCAAAATTTATATCATTGGAAAGGTATCCTTGAGCGCTTCACTTTGACATCATCAAATTTAGAATTTGATGACAATTGATGGGATAAAAAGTAGAAATGTCTTTTGCATTCAATTTAAAGTCTCAATGTTGGTCAACCACTCGTGTTGATGAAGTAAGGTGTCTATTTTTTCTCTAAACGCACAAGACATAAGGAATGAGTGACTTTGGCAGGATGTCTATGCTCCTTTTCAGATTTTAAGGCATCCTATTGGTGGGTGAGGAGGGAAATTAGATTTTTCTTCTCTCTCTCTCTCTCTCTCTCATCTTCTATATATTGTAACATTTTTCCCTTTGGTGCGACGAGGCGGATTGGGGTGTAGATGTAGAATTTTTTTATTTAAGTTTTAGGTTCCAGTTTCTAGGTTCTTGCAAAACATTTGTTTGTATACAGACTATAAGGAAGAGCTAACGTGGTTGCATTATATAACCATTAGAAGGTTTTGAGGGCATTTGTTAATGTCCCCTAGCCAAAACTTACATGAATAGATTCTGAATGGTTTGATTAAGCTATATTTTCCTGTTTCGCAAGTTTTAAAGTAATGAATGAGGCAATATTGGTTCTTTTACTATCTTGCATTGGATTTAATTTGTTAAGTACGCAAGGGTTTTTCTTAGTTGTTGTATTCTTCTGGTCACTATGAGACTATTATAGAGTAGTGTATACTTTACAATAGTTCAGTCTGGTTGTAAAATCCTAAAGAAAACATCACTTTTGAAGAGATTTTGTTATCCATTAAGGGTATTTTGGGTGTATAAGACAAATATAGCAAGTGCTTTATCTCAGCTCTACCTCCATGATTTGTAGTTAGAATTGTGAAGAATGTAGATGACATTTGTGCAAATTGAGTATCAATGAATGTAAATGTTATTTCACAGATCATGTTAAGTTGATTTTTCTTTTCAAACATCGCATCTAAGGATGGATTATTTCCATGGGAACATTAAGACACCAAGGTCATTAAAGTAATTACCCTTTCCCATCCAAATCTTAATTAAAAACAACCAACAATCTTCATACTTACTAAGCATATCATACCTACATACCGTACATATGCTTATTCTATAAAGTTGAGTTCAAAATTTGTCCATTATCAGTAAGATTTGCTAATAATCCCACCAAGTCTATAACCTGATATCATTCAAATCAGCCTAGTTCAA
The DNA here is from genome assembly GCA_019776745.2 of Taxus chinensis. NCBI lineage: Eukaryota > Viridiplantae > Streptophyta > Pinopsida > Cupressales > Taxaceae > Taxus > Taxus chinensis. The sequence goes on along the minus strand of CM034153.1, from coordinate 42,235,201 downwards.
TAATGTTATGTAAATGTAATATCTGAAGTTGTTCATTATTTTCTAGTTAGATTTGTATTTGATTGTCAAGTGCTTACAATAAATCAAGTGAAAACTCTTTTGAGAGAAGTATGTATCTATGGTTACACTTGCTTCAAATTAAGTTGCACCAACCATAAATGAAACCAAGCCATGAAATATTTTCCTTTATTCAGATCATCCAACTAGGTCCTATCTCCTTGATCTAAGTAGATCCAAAAGTAGTTGAGTCAAGATATCCCCTTTGTGAAGATGCCTCCTGATCACTTCCCAAATTTGAGTCATTGATTTGAGTGTTGAAGAAATCCCTAACTATCAAAGAAAAATAAATTTTCATTGTTCACCCCCCTCTCAAAGCCAACCCACTCTGGTTATTTGTGTAGACACCAAATTTGGGTCACACTCCCATTAGTCCCCTTTAATTAATTAACATAACGTATTCACCTAACCATGACCCCTTACCCCATATTCATATTATTTTAACTACTTAAAATTGAATTAATGTTTATCCTCAAATTATTAATTAACTTAATTACCTTAATTAAGTTAATTTATACCTCACCTAGCCACATCACTTAGACACCTCCCATGGACCTATTCCTAGCCTATTAATTGACTAAGATTGAGTCTCTACTTATCTTAAACAATTGAGACTCTTTCAAACTCTAAAATTAAAGTCCTATTCCTTATCCAACAACACTCGCACTTATCTAAGTGCTAACCCTCACTTGAGACCCAGATTATCAATCAGATCACACCAAACATAGTAAAGATTAGGCTATTTTTGGTAACTTCGACTAATTCACCCTAACCGATGCAAATTTATCCTCAACTGATGTCGGTCACCTAAACTACCATCAGTTCCTTTATATACAATTTTACAACTCTTTATAGGGTTGGTCATTCAGTTATTGGAGCCTCATTGCATTCAAGCTCAAATCTTCAAAACCCTCATGCATCTAGACAACAACCACACAAAACCACATTGTAAGACAAGCAATTGGTTCTCCTTGCAGAGCATTGGAATAATCACAAGAGCACATAGTTTATACTGCCACAACATTGGACTCAAACACCTCTTCTCCAATCAACCATCAACCATCTCAACTCATAGGATCTACAAAATACCAAGTAAGTATTGTGATTTTAATCATTTGTGCTTATCCCATTGTAGATTTCTTGCTTCTTTTAGTATTTTATTTCTTTTGCTACCCATACACCACCTTCTTCCCACCAACCCACTATTCAACCACCCCAAGACTTTTCACCATTCTAAACCTCCTTCTTAGTATTCTTTAGTCTTCTCAGCCATATTACGACCCAAACCACACTACCATCAATCTCTATACAATCACATAGAGCCTGAAAACTTATTTTTAATAGTTTACTACTTATTGCCTTTAGCGACGTCAGGTCCCTGACCACTGTTGGTTTCATCCCCATACCGACACCAGTCACCCGATCGATACTGGTCTCTATGTCATTTTATATTCTTAGACCAGCAAGCTTCCCACTCACCCAAAACCAACCCATACCTTTGACGGACCTGCGTCACCTGAACAAACCCCTGTTCTAATTAGATTTAGTGTTATTTTGATATCTAACATAAAATCTAGTGTATTATTTATATGAGAAACCTAAATCATTACATTACAATAGGACCTATTTATTTCAGTTTCTTATTCACATTAAATTGTTATTAAACAATGGATTGACAACCTCTCTAGGAAGCATCACGCTTCCTGGATCTAGCATACACTAGACAGTTCACTGTCATATGCTATCTAATGCTCTTTTGTGGTCTTTCTTTGCATCTATAGGTAGTCCTTCCCATAAAAAAAGGATTTATCTACGATAATCTTGGATAACATCAAAAACACACGCATTATACCTTCCACCTTTGCCTCATAGGTATTCCTCCTTATCCATTTACCTTCTATCTATTTCATCCTAGAAAGTGTAAAACTTATTGGAGAAACAAGTTCATCATCTCCTAGGGGTGTAATTTTGGGAGCCAACACCCGAGTGGTGTCATTGTCAGGGACTATTTATAGACATACTACATGTTCAAAAGTTCCATCTTTTCTAGAATATAATATTCTAATGGTGGATCCCTAAAGAAAAAGTTGGGATAGACTAGTTTCATTCAATTGTAATCATTGATCTAATTTCTATTTTGCAAAGCTAGAAGGATTATGGTCTTCTTTCAAATTTGATCCCGCAAAGAATTTGCTTCCTGAGTTCGAGTATGTTCAATAAAAAAAGTAAACAAGGAATCCTGTTATTGATCAATGTTCAAAGAGCAGTCACAACGAAGTTAATAATCTTGATATTCCACTGGTTAAGGATTGTTCTAGCACATGTAACAATTCTGAAACATAAGGTAATCCTAATCATATTATTTCATTTACTAAGGAGAACCAGGGATTTGATTTAGAATATATTCCCCCCATAAGATTTTGTCAGACTTTTCAAGATCTATTAAAACAACAAACTTTTGTTCAACATTGGTTACACCATCCTCCACCTACAGTTCTTGTGCAAGATAACATGGTTGAACCTCCTAGAAAACCTTTTAGACTTAACACTTATAAACCTATTGATTTTAATGACATGTAAGGTTATCTAAATGAGGTACCCAATGAGATTAGAATGAGGTTGCCTAAGTTTTAAGGAAATAATGCTATCAAAGGTGATCATCATTTATTTATTTTTATTTTTTTTCAATATTTGATAGATGATTATGAGGTGGAGTTTAAAGATGTATGTGTAAATTTGTTTGTACACACTCTAGAAGAGGATGCCCATGAATGCTTCAAGGCCTTGCCTAATGGATCAATTGATTCATAATAGGAGATGAAAAATGCATTGAGAGTTTCATATGGTGATAGAACTGATCCAAGATTTATGTTATCTATGTTTGAGAACATCAAGAAGAATTTTAATGAGTGTGTCCAAGACTTCAACACCAGATTCAATAAACCCTTAATGAGGTTTCCCAATAGTATAAGACCTAGTGATGATTCTTATCTTATTAAGTACTCATATGCACTTGATAAGAAATCAACATACTACTTAAGATACAATAATCCTAAAACTCTGAGACAAGATTTTACCATGGATATTCAGATTGTAAATAATATTAAAGATGCTGGAAAGTCATCAAAAAGGGAGGGTGTGAAGTTGGTTAACCCATAAAAGCCTCAGACTAGAAAGACAGTTGACCTTGAAGAAGCTATCAAAACTTTGGCAGGGGTTGTTAAGGATTTTTTTTTTATAATTTAGCATGAGCTAAAAAGGGATTGTCTCCCAATTCCCATAATCAACATCAATACATTAGACACAATAGATTTGGAAATAAAGCTAGAGGATAGAATCGGGTTGAAGATAGAGGAAAAAGACCTATGGGTCACACTGGTAAGCAACATAATTTTAGAGATAACAAAGTATTCCATGATCCTTTAGTGAGAAGAGTATTTGCTATTGAGGAAGAACATGCCATTGATTGGTGTGACAAATGCTTGTTGCCCCATGTGCCCTGTGATCCACTTACAAATGAGGACATTGATGAAGACGATTTCAGTAATGTATGCATGATAGAATGTGAGCAAGATGTATCTTCTATTGATCTCATCTATGCCCGAACTATAGTTAATTTATGGAATTGTGTTGAAAAGGTTAGATCTCTCCCTGTTGAAATAAATGTTGAGGCTGATATCACCCACATTTTTGAATTACCTAATCATGATTTTGAGTATATAAGAGTCTTGATGATCAAGAAGTATGATGGTGACATTCCTTCTAACAAGGATAGAAAGTTATTGATCAATGTCGTTTTTAGTTAAGAAAAGGAGTAAAATCTCATAAATAGACAAATTAAATGACCTGATCCTATGGTCAAAGCAAGGATGCCTATTCTTTCTAATATCCCCAAAGATGCTCCTTGGAAAAATGTGTTGAATAGAACTCCTGTGATTCATCCTAAGCCAAGAAGTTCTTCCCAAAATCCCACTAAAGAGAACCTTTTTCCATCTGACAAAACTGTAATAGTGCCTTCTAATGCCCCTCTTCCCAAATATAATGTGTGTGATATGACCCAAATTCTAAGCCAAATAAAGATTATAGTTCCCATTGTGGAATTGGTAAGGATCCCTAAGCACAAACAACAAGCCTTTGAGTATTTAGGTTTTAAAAAAATGAGATTGTTGCCAATAAGGATGTTGTTGATGAGAAAGCATCCCCCACAATTGCTAAAGTTGAGGTAACAAAAATTGAAGAAGAGATATAAATTCCTCCTGAGGTATATCTGGGGGCTTCTTTGGTGTCAACACAATTGTATGTTGACCCCTTTTTCACATCACTTATTATAAATGGATGGCTCTTGCACAATTGTATTTTTGATTCCGAAACTTCATGTAACATCATGCCTTTTATAGTCATGAATGAGTTAAACCTTAAGATAAATACTGCTTTTGAGACATGCTATGCTATGGATTATAGATAAGTACCTGTGGTGGGCTATGTGAAAGGATTGATTGTATAATTCCCAACACATCCTAGGAAGTACTTGACTATAAATGTTGTCATTATTGACTTCCCTGCTAAATGGGGGATGCTTTTGTCAAGAAAGTGGGCAGATAGTGTGGGAGGCAGTGTCAAAATGGATATGTCTTATTCTTCCATACCTTTGGAAAGGAAATTGGTCAAGTTATACAGATAAGATAACATGCTACTTCTCATTGAAGATCCTAACAATGCTTCTTATGAAGTAATTTTTGTTGATGTAGACATGGAGAATTTTATTGGTAATGCTAAGTTTGAAGACTAGTGTCTAGATGCAAATACTCAGTTTGAAGACCAAGAGGTCCCATGGACCATGGAATTTGATGGAGCTTGCTCAAGTAGTGGTAATGGGGCAGGGATAATGTTGAGTTCTCCAAACAGCGAGTCTTTCAATTTTTATTTTAAATTAAATTTTGAGTCCACCAATAATATGGCTGAGTATGAAGCACTATTGCTAGGATTAAGAACTGCTTGGAGACATGGGATAAAGGAGCTCATAGTTACATGGGATTATGAGTTAGTGATTAAACAAGTAAGAAATTTATATGTAGTAAAAAATCAGAGATTAAAATAATACATGTAACCTTTGTTTACTTCACCTAACTGTTATACGCACTAGCACTTCATCCAGACATATATGAAAAATCACCCAAAGTGCACAAAGCTACCAAGTCCCTCCTTTGTGATGGCTTGTCAAGATGTTAGCATGCATGTTCATGATTACCAATATCAAAACATATATTTAAATGTATATCACTACATATATCATAAAGAAACACATGTAATAAGGAAATAAAACATATTGGATAAGTACTAAGATAAATTACACCATGTGATCACCATATTCAAATACATGAATCACCAGAATCCATTCAAATTGACCCATTAATAACCAAAGTAATACATATAAGAATCTAAATACATAACAATAGTACCACAAAGTTATGCGTGCCAATATTACAGAGCAACATAACCCTATCACATCAACCATCTCTTACATGGTTTCCAAAACAACGAATAAATACACACACACACACACACATACATAGGGGCGGGGAATTTCCCTTCACTACCCATGCATTCCCAAAAATAGGCTACATGCTCAAAATAACCATGAACATATACAAATGCAACTATAAGGCATGCATGCTTTCCTAACAAGCCTAATACTAGATTAATCTATAAATAAAATATGCTTTAATCCTATTATTAGCTTGATCAATGCATGCCCTTTCATCTCAAATTTGCATGTGATTTATCCAAAAATAAGCATTCCTTGGTCCTCAAGCCTCCTCACTTTTGTCTTTTGTGTGATCCGCACTTGAACTTATTTTTTATATGCAAAATAAGCTAAGTCCTGGGATTACAATTTCTGGGCGTGCGCCACTTCGACTGGATCTTGCATGCATTCATGCACCCCACTTACTCACCTTACTATTCCATGCACTCTTATGATACTTAGTCAATTTCACCAACCCAACAATACCCCACACTAATTACATTGCCACCCTCGACAATGGGGTTGCTCAACTTATCTCTCCAAAGAATAAATAGAATAAATAATAAGTTATACCACAATGTAAAAATGAATCAAATGAAAGAATAACCAATGTGCCTCAATCCTCAGCTGGCCACAAGAGTTCAAGGTACTCCATATTTATATTAGCCTCCAATTCATTCCACTCTCCTAGCCCCTTCTTTTCTTTATCAAGGTAGTCACCAAGTATTTTCTCCATTTCATTTGGAGTCATATCCTTGCCCTTGTGCTTTAGTTCCCACATTACCCTAGCCAGGAATGATACCATACCTTCTATAAAATCCATTCATCACACCACCAATACCCCTAGATATTTATTCAGACCTCGTGAGGATCCCTAGTGGCCTTAAGCGCATCAAGCTTCTTCACAACTATGGTCAATTTCTCTTCTCTACCCAAGGACTTGTCCTTCTTAGCTTCTTGGACCTCATTCCTCTCTTGGAGTGTATATGCTTTGAGGATCTTCTTTGGATCCTCGTAGTTATCCAATGCCCATCCTACTTTCTTTAGTTCATCTTTCAATGTTTGGATTATGGCATCATACTCTACAATCTGGTGCACAATCACCATTTATTCTTCTCTTTCTCGGTTGCAACATCTATTTGTGTCTCCTCTTGTAAAGTTGGCCTCTCCTTGAGTAGTAGGTGTATGCAATCTTGCAGAAAATGAAATGGTAATGGGTAGGTATTATGTATTTTCATTGAATTCTAGACACACCTCTAAAATTTCAACCATAATGCTGGCTGTAAAATCCATAATCTCTTTCTTACGCTTCTCAACCCTATTGCGCGCCACAATTAGTTGCTCAATATACTTTTACTTATTCTTATTATCCTCCAAAAATGTTCTGAGTGTGGCTGCCTTATCCAAGTTCCTCCATGCCACCTCTGTCACCATCTTCATCAAAGCATTACTCGCTTGCTCATATGTGAAATCAGTTGACTTTATTTTCATATGGAGTGTTTGAGGTGGTTTCATCATCTTACGCTTTGTTTTTTTCCTCAAAATTCCCCTCTTTTGAAGTCTAATTTTGAAACTTTTGAGTATGTACCTTGGAGTATTGGATCATGTCGAGCCTGGCATTGTTTGTTATTTTCCCATTCATGGAGAAAAATTTGAAGTTCAGGCGTAATGGTGAAGTTTCTTCCCTTCTTTTTATTTTCTTCCCGCAGTCGGGAATGAAAGGTGTATATTCCCCCTTTTTTTTACCCCATAATCCATGGGTAATACATGGATATTTCTGATTGGATGTGGTTTGGCCATGTTTCAAGCATCAGCGGAAGCCTCCACATGTCCAAATGACACAATTCTAGGGGAAGGGTCCAAGGGACAATTCTCAAATAAGCACAGGCTTTCCGCTTGTCCTAGATTCAAAATGAAGGTAAAAAAAGCTCAAACCAGCTAAGTATGGAAGGTTTAGCAGACGACGCCACGTGCCTCATTGGCGCGACTTCAAGAGTCAAAGACAGGGGTAGTTCTCAAACTTACACCAGTCCTCCACGTGTCCCAAGTCCGAAAAGAGAAAGATTCGATCGTTAAAATTAACTAAGTATGGGTGGGTTGGCAGAAGTCTCCACGTGCCTTAACGATGCCATTTTGGAAGTGAAATCAAAGAGTTAATCTTCAAATTAGCACTAGCTCGCACGTGGTGAAAGTTAATGTAGAGAAAGAGTTGGCTGTTAAAAATTTTGAGACTGGCGGAAGGAGACATGCGTCAGCTTGACACACTTTTAAGAGGCGTTTCCAAAATGGAAACTTAAATGAGCACCAACCCTCCACGTGTCTAGGGGTCAACATAGGTCAAGTAGGAAATGGACCCGAATCAGCTAAGTATAAAGGAACTAGTGGAGCTCTCCACGTGTCAACTTGATGTAACTTCAAAGGCAAAAAATGCAAAAGGCATCAGCAGGCCCACTCCAATCAATTCCTTTCACGTGGGCAGCCTAAATTTAAAGTTGTAGAAGTAAATCAAATGGCCCATGTTTTAACTGGCGAAACAATGAAATGGCCGTATATTTAAAAACCTATTTTTTCTGCCATTAATGTTTCTTTGCAAATCAAGAATTTGAAAGGGCGTGGATGATTGGAATAAGTTGTAATTGTTTCTTGCTTGCTTGAGGAAGTTGTAACCATCTCTTGCGAGCTATATCATGAGCTTTCAAAGCCATTGTACATGTTGGAATTTTGATATTTTGAAACTGTAATTTTGAATTAGAAGAAATAAATACAAAGTTTCTCCCCTTTTTCCTCTGTTTTCTCTTTCCTTCTTACTTTGATCTATGAATCATTTAATCATTGCATGCTTAGAAACTTTGTGTTCTAGTTGATACAATCTCAATAACTTTGAGTCTGTGAATTGTGCCTGTTATAAACACGAATGATTCTATTCTATATCTTATTTGCTCAATACATATAAGGGTTTTCTCTGCCATCTCTTTTCCCTAAAAGTATTGTCATCTTCTTCCTCCCTCCTCTCTTCAAGTATTCTATCCTCATGTATTGATAACTTTCTAGGCATAAAACACATTTCAAGATATCATGAAACCATCATTGAATGAAATATTGTGTATTTGTACATAGGTTTTGCCTCTACTTTCAATAAGGGAGCCTCTCCCATTAAAGAGGAGGGAATTTCTTGTCCCTTGACTGTGGTTTCATTCCAAGTGAAAATCTGAAACCCAACATGCTTGATGCATGCTTTCTCACCTATTGTAAACTCAAGCCCATCCATGTGTGTTTGCATACTCTAGGAAAAATGCTTCCTAGTGTGCATACTCCCCCCATTGGGATCCATCAACTCCCGACTGTATAACATGTTCATGAGCAAGGGTACTCTAAAATCATGCATTAATGATATTTGAAGGGTTATCCACATACCCCAGGTATTGCGTATTAAAAAATTATTCCCCCTTTTTCCTCTTAGATCGCTTACGCTTGGGAATAGGTGTCTTTGTGCTTAGAATCAGACCTTCACTTGAAGCACCCCCAAGCTCACCTGATGGCTCACCAACACTCTTTTCTTGTTCTTCATCACCTCCTGTGGGGCCTTCCTCCTCACGCTCATCATGCACCTCTGTGTTGTGCTAATATTTTTAATCTCTAAGATCCTATCATCCTTCCACCTCAATAACTAGTGCTGCCCCTATGTTGTGTGCAACCTCATTTGACATCTCTTCCTCAGTATCACCCTAGGCATATACTTGCACCTTCTCTTTGTTTTCTTCTAGGGGATTTGTTTGATAGGAGATATCCTATAGAAGAGGGATGGAAGACTCCTAATTGTATTGATATGCAATCAAATCAGAATACAATAGATATGGCTGCAATATTTATAGATATTGAACATCCAAGTACAAACAAAGAATAAGTTGCACAGGTGCAACCAGAAACTATATGAGAAATGTAATATAAAAACTATGATTGTTACAACTATGCAACAATTAAACCTATGTGAATATAATATGGAAAATATAAATGGTTATAACAATATAACCATACACCAAATAATACAAGCTACCCAGTTACCACACCATCAACTAAACTACCTCAGTAACTAAGATAAAATATAATGCATTATTACTATGTAAACTATGTTTACCCTAACATTCTCCCCCTTAATTTTGCATTTCCTCAAGAAATGAGGAGAGGAACTCTTTAAATAGATCAAACTTGTCAAGTGCAAGTGAATTTATGAAGATATCTACTCATTGTTCAACTGTTGGGAAAAATTGAAGTTGTATGTTGTGTTTCATGACATGCTCGCATATGAAATGAAAAAGTACCTCGATGTGCTTAATTATCTCAGGAAAAATGGGATTGTGAACAAGTTTGAGAACAACTTCATTATCAACATACAAGGTGGTAGGTGTTTCCTGTGGTATTCTAAATCCTTCTAGTATGCGACTTAGCCATATTGCTTCGCATAAAACTCCACCTATAGTATGATATTTAGCTTCTGTAGAAGAGTGAGAAACAAAGTTTTATTTCTTTCTTCCCCATGATATCAGTCCAGATCCCAAAAAGAATAAAAATCTAGAAGTGGATTTCCTGTCATCAATGTTACCTGCATGATTTGAATCTGAATATCAAGTCAAGGAGAAGTTATCATTATTCTTGTACTCTAGAACAAGATCTACTGTACCCTTGAGATATCTTAAGATCCACCTTTCTGCCTTCCAATAACAAACTCCGGGTTCCTGCATGATCCTAGAAAGATAGCTCACTGCAAAGATGATATTTGGTCTAGTATAAGTTAGGTAAATGATATTCCCAATCAACTGTCAATAAAGAGTTACATTTACCAGAGGAGATGGATCTAAACAAGATAACTACAGTCTCATCTCCATAGGTGTAACAATAGGTGTGCAATCCATCATCTTTAATTTCTTGAGCATTCTCTTGGTATACTTCAGCTAAGAAACAAATATGTGATTCTCTTTCTATCATACTTCCAATCCAAGATAGTAGTGCATGAGCCTGAGACCTGTCATGTTGAATGATCGATTAACATATTTCTTCATTGCATTGATCATCTTCATTGTGCTTCTAGTGATGAGTAGATTGTCGAAAAAAACAACAAATACCAAAATCTCTCCTCCTTTCCTTTTGAGATATAGATTGGGATCATATGGATTTCTAACGAATCCGTGTTGAACGAGATGCTCATTAATTTTGAGGTACCGAGCCCGGGGTGGCTATTTAAGGCCATACATAGATTTATTGACTCTGCATACCTTTGTTTCTTCACCAGGTACAAAAAATACCTTAGGTAGAGTCATGTAGAATTCTTCCTATATATATATATCCATTTAGAAAGGCACTTTTCACGTTCATCTAATGGAATTTCCAACCAAAATGAACAACTAGAGCAAACATCATCCAGATCATTTTGATCTTAGCTTTGGAAGAAAATGTCTCCTCATAGTCTATGCCTTATTTTTGTGCATATCCCTTTGCTACCAGTCTTGCTTTGTACTTGTTTATGGTCCGAAGTGCTTTGTACTTTGTTTTGAATATCTATCTACAACCAATGGGTTTCTTCCCTGGTGGAAGATTGACAAGCTACCAGGTGTTGTTTTTCATCACTGATTGATATTCAACATCCATGAAATCTTTCCAAGATTACAACTGTAGGGATTCCTGGATAGTAGAGGTCTCAAAAGATTCAACAACTTTACTCATCAGAGAAAAGTTTACTTCTTCTCGTGCTTTACTGTGAGTCCATGGTTTAGTGGTGGATGTAACCAGTGAAGCATCAAATTTTTCATATCGAATCATATTAGTATACCACTTGGGCATACATTGTACTATTCTCATAGGTTGTGGTCTTGCTTTATCATCACCATCATCCCCATTATCACTGAAGTTATCCAAGTATCAATAACCTCCTCTCCCATGGATAAAATTGAAGCCTTGAATTCTGTAACTCTTCTCAAGAAAGCTTCCAATTTCTCGTTCAGTTTGATTCTCAGTATGTGTAACCGAATTTACAAATTTAATATCATGTTCTTGTTTTTGGCCTCTTACACAGTGCTCAACTCATCCCACGCTTCTTTGGCTGTTTTGACATCTTGAATGTGGGGTTTCATGACATCAGACAATGCGAACAAGATTATCAGCTTGACCTTCTAATTGGCCCTATAAAAATGTCTCTGTTGTGCTAAATTATTTGGTGATCTGGTTGCAGAACCATTCACAACAAACCAAATCTCTTCAAACTCAAGTTGTGTTGTGATCTTAGTCTTCCATGCAACATAATTATCTCCTCTTAGGATCTATGAGTATACTTAGGGGCATTGGTGCCCATTTTTTGAATTTACTGAGAAAGGGTAAGGCTCTTATTACTCCAGGTATACTATCTCCCAATCTATATGCCATTAGTCTGATATACCGAACCTTTTTATATACGCGCCCTTCCTATATACCAGTCTGTATGTGAAAGAAGCTTGCCCTTTCGATATACATGTGTTGACGAGAAAATTTGTCTTGTAGACAAATTGATGGGTTTTAAGCCAAATGCTATGGGAATCTAAGTCCCTCTACTTGAACGGTGTAGCTTCCATATGTGCATGCATGAAAAAGTGGATTTCAATGGTGGCCTTTTGACTAAAGATCCAACAGGGGCACTCTAATGACCATGTGGCAAAGCTAGCAATTTCTCACTAGAGAAAAAATTTGTCTGAGAAGGGGAAAGGGAGTGAGAATGGTGATAGGAGAAACTAATGTTGTGAGTAGAATATCAGATGCCCATACACATTAATTAGAAATTTCATTTACATGCATTTATAATTAGAAGAAAAACAAATCCGCATGAGAAGCTATAAGACCGAATGAAACTCATTGGTCACAAAGTACCAATCAATTCCTCAATGAAAGAGGTAATAATTCCTTCTTTTTATTATTGAAGCTTGAGCAGAGTTTGTACATAGCTTGAGATTGGAATAAATTCGAGGAACAAGAGAAAATAGAAGAAGAATGGTGTTTTTTATCTTTTCCAGGTACAAAGCACTCTGGTCTTTTCAAAAATCAATTGCTAGCACTTTGGAATGGCTTCGGGAAGCCATTATATTCTTCACAAGAAACTGTTACAACTTCACAGATCCTCGAAGCCTTTTCAAATTCCTCTGTTGAGAAGAAAACACCCATGGCGGGTTAAAAACCAAATCTTGCAAAGTAACTGTTACATTCGATTTGCCAGTTTGAATATAGACCATTTGATTTGCTCCTATAATATTGAAATCGGGTTGTTGACATGGCAAGAAGGGATTAGAGTGGTTACGGAGGGAAGCCCTTTGCATTTTGAGATTTTTTAGAGATTTGGTAATTTGGAAAAAAATGGCGTGTACCCCCGCTTTGACTTTTCAACTTAGACACGTGGCACCTTCTGATTGGAAATGGGGTCACGGCCCTTTTCTCAACATTTTAAACTTTTTTGGAAAAAGGCTCAAAAACTCAATTTCCTTTACCAGCCCGCTGCTCCGATTTGACTAGGAAACGTGGCACGTTCTGGTTAGAGATGGGGTCACGGCTCTTTTCTAAAATTTTTAACCTTTTTTGGAAAAAAGATAAAAAACTCAAAGTTCTCTGCCATTCCACTCTCCCTCTTTGACTTTTCAATGGAGGGCTTCACCTTTGAATTTATCCCTGCAAGCTTTAACTTTGACTCTTTCCCTTTAAAGCCTGATCAGGGCTGTGGGTAACGTTTTAACTTTTCATCCTTTTTGCAAATAGGCTCAAAAACACAAATTTCTATGCCAGTCTACTTCTCCAATTTAGATTTCGACACATGGCATCCTCTGATTGGTTGCAGGGTTCGGGGAAGCGGCGAACCTTTAACCTTTTTTAGTAAAAAGGCTAAAAACTTTGAAGTTCTCCGTTAACCTACACTTAAGCTTTTGAATTTTTCGGTTGATTCTGCTTTTCAAGTCCTAAGTGTCCCAATTGAACTTGTGCAGATTGGGACAAAAACTTCCAGTTTTTTTGCAATCAGAAATTTCATCTTTTCGGGTCCCAAGTGTCCCTCGTGAACTTGTGTAGACTAGGACAAAAATTTCTGCTTTTTCCGCAATCGGCAATTTCAGATTTTCGGGTCCGTAGGGAAAATTTAACATTTTTTCCAAAAGTGACCAAAAGTGTTAAGTTCACAAAAAATATCGTTCCTCCCCATCCAATAGGATCTGACCATGTACTTGCATTCATTGGGTCAAAATTTGATGGGAAAAATACGCCCATCATCGTGACTGTGGAAAATGCGCAGAGGAAGAAAAATTCATCTTTTTGAGTCCAATTTTTGAATTTCCTTCACGAACCAGAGGCATGGAGGCAAAAAATAATTTGACGACCCATGCCATAGAAAAAGTGAACAATTTCGATAAAAAAAAGGAGGTTACAAAGAGGATATTATGTGCACTGACTGGGAAATGGAGGATTTCTAAAAATGAGCAAAACAGAGGTTTAAATAGCTCCAGGGCACAAATTTGCTAATTTCTTGAATCTCTGACTTGGCTTAAACACCAAAGAAGGGCATGAGCTCAAAAAATTTGAATTTGGCTATGAAAACGTGGAGTAGTTTTCAGGAGACAACAGATGGCTCTAGCTTGGGGACATGGCGTGAACTGGGCATGGCTAGGGCACGACATGAGGATCTAGAATCTCAAGTTTCGAAACATATTACGTTGACCAGTGACTTATCCATTGGGCCTTGCAGAGTCATGTAAAATTTTGAGAAATAATGGAAGAAGGGGAAACACACAAGCCAAACCACACACAACAAAACAAAACAAAACTTAAACCAAAACCACGTAATAGAAAAGGGAAAACACACATATTCTAAAATAAGCCCCTTGCTCATTTTTTGGCTAACTTCCTTTCATTCCTTCCTTCCTTGTGCCTCAGTTGAATTTTTTCACTTTTTAGGCACTCAAAATTTTCTGGAAATGGTTTCATCAGGTAGAGAATCTTCTCAGCTTTCCAGAAAGGTAAATTTTTCCCTCTAACTCCTTGTATTTTGCAAGTTATGGCTCGGTGGAGTTTTGGAGGGAAATTTTCCCTAGGGAGGTCCGTGATGAATAGGAAGGAACCACGTGGCAGCGGAATGGTGGGGAGCAGAGGTAAGTTAGAAATTTTCACCAAGATTGGTCAGGGGTGCAAAAAGAAAATCTCAGCTTGAAGGCCTGCCGGCGTATAGGAAATGGCCACATGTCCAGGAGGCTGTCGGAGGTCAGACCAGTGGGGAGAAGTTAGAAAAATTTCCAAAATTGGTGCAAAAGAAGAATCTTGGCCCGTAGGTCCGCAATGAATGAAAAGGTGCCACGTGTCCACAGACCAGCGGGTGTTGGAGGCGCGGGGGTAATTTTTCCATTTTCACCAAAGTATGGGAAATGGTGCAATAAAACTCCACCCCTAATGTCCTATGCCAATCAAAACATGCCATGTGTCCATGTGGCTGACAATAGTCAAAAGGGGTGTGGCGTCAAAGGAAATGTTTGGAGTTCAGGCCCGCGCCAATAGAAAGGTGCCACGTGTCCTGTTCAGGGCAATGGTCGGTGTTAAT
This sequence comes from Taxus chinensis, assembly GCA_019776745.2. NCBI lineage: Eukaryota > Viridiplantae > Streptophyta > Pinopsida > Cupressales > Taxaceae > Taxus > Taxus chinensis. The sequence goes on along the minus strand of CM034153.1, from coordinate 42,220,031 downwards.
GAAAAATTTGGAAGCGCGCTCCACGAGTGAATAGAAAGGTGCCACATGGTAGAGGAGTGACGGGGGGTGGAACTTTTTGGGAAAATTTTCCCAAAATTCAAAAAGGGGAAAATTTTAAACTTTCATCCCGCCAATCCATTTTTTGCCCTATTTTTGCCCTAAATCTTCAGAGGGGCATAAATTTTGATCCAAAGCTTGGATTTTCATGTTCTTGGTGTCATTGGAAAGCTGGTGAAATTCTATACATGATGGAAGGTCCAATTTTGTATTTGATGGAGAATTGTGGGAGAAAAATGGAGAAACGTCCTTGGCACAGAAAAACACAGAATTGACTTTCAACCACCAAATTTAATGAAGTATGGTCATTTTTTTGGATCTGTAGAACAATGTACTTCTAAGTATGGGTTCGTCCATGAAGCCCATCACTTTGTAGGTGAAATTTGAGGAATCTGGTTGGTGGTTGAGTTCATAAATCCATTTTTCCCGCATTTTTTGCTTTCTCTCCTTCTGCTTGACCATTAAAAGCTAGATTTGGCTCATTTGTAAAGGGTTGGACATATTTTTCTCTTGCAAGCTCTCTTTTCTTCCTCAGTAGGTAGATTTGTAGAGTTTCATACCTCTCATATAGACTACAACATGTATTTTGCCTCCTGGCCATTGTAATGCATTGTATTGCACTTGGGAATGATAATGTATGTTCTGTGATTGATTTTCTCAATCCTCTCATGTGTTTATCATTGTCTTTTGATCTCTCATTACATTATAGAAATCTATGCATATTTTGTGTTGTATTTCTTATGATCTGTGTCAATTTTGCAAAGTAGATGTTCACCACTCCCTTGGTGTATCACCACTTTTACTTAGTTTTATTTATTTTGCATCCTTTATCTCTGTCTCCTTGGAATTTAGAGTAGGATCTAGTATTAAACCTCTACAAAGTTCATGTGTATACCTGATCAGAGGAGTGAAGGAACCAACCTTTAATCTGGAGAGTCTTTTCCCAGTTTTTTTGCAAAGTCCCACACTTGGGGAAAAGATTCAATGTTGTGCAATCACACTGGATGCCCATTATCAAACTAGAAATCTGAGAAAACATCCAGAGGGTGCTGCTGATTTGCACTAATAGTTTTGGCATGCCTGGTGGGACCTTAGAGGTCTTCATCTTCATTACAACAAAGTTGATGTGCATTTGTTGTAAGTTTCTTGCTTAAAAAGAGCCCTGATCTGCACATCTGGCGACTCCAAAGAGATAAAATCAACTAGTTTCAGCAATCCAAGTCTGAAGATTCATGAGAAGGATCTAAACAAGGTTAGGGGCTAGAGAAGAAGGATTGTCTGAGTATCTGCAGTTATCCCCAGGAAGAAGATGGAGGGGAAGAAGAATTCAAAGGTCTCCATCTCCACCAAACATAACTCTATCAACTCCTCCACCTGGTAGACCTTTCATCCAATCAACAAGGGTTCTCAGGCCAATCAGAATGGCACAACACAACCCTTATGTCAACTTCACTGGCAGTAGTCCACTTTCCCTCAATGCACAAAATCCAGTTCCAGTTGCAGCATTGAAGAACATCCCATACTTTACTGGAGAAAATCAGACCACTCCTGGTGACCATGTCAAAGACATTGCTAATGTTTGTGCAATCCATGAGATTGTTGAGATGCAAATTGTTGTCAAATTGTTGGCATCTTCATTCAAAGGGAAAGCCTTGCAATGGTTCAGGAGCCTTGGGGTAGGCTCTATCCAAAATTGGAATCAGTTATGCATAGCTCTCCATGAGTAGTTTGGAGAAAAGGGAGATAATTTGTCTCTATTGGAACAACTGACAACTATCAAGAGAGCTCCCAATGAGTAGCTAACAGACTTCAATTTCAGATTTCAAAGGACCTGGGATAGAATCCCAATGGCAGTAAGGCCAACAGCTGAAGGTGCTTTTCTATACTATCTCAAAGCTTTAAATTCTGATATTTCTATGTTAATTCAATCCATGGGAGGTGCAAATATACCTGCAGCTTATAGCATTGCCATTAGGGCTGAGAATTGTTTGATCCAAGCTGGTAAACTGGCTCCTAGGCCTCCCATGCCCTTGTATCAAAACTTGGAAAGCTCAAGCACTAGTCAAGCACCTACTTTAGCCCCTATTCCCACTCCTAGAAATCAGAGTTCAAATGAAACTTCTACTTCATCCTCTAGTGCTCAAATGAACTTCAAGAAGTCATGAAACAACTACAAAATTTAGATAATGAGCTGGTTACACTCAAGAGGTAGCAAGCCCAAGGTTTTAGACCTTCTTACCAGTCTCAAGCTCAGCCTAATAGGCAACCATATTAGCCTAATAGGCCACCTAATCTAGCTGCAAATCAAAATCAAGTAAGGCCTCCTGCCAATAGACTATTTCAGCCCTATAATCCCAATGTTGCATCTGCCTCTAAAGCCTTAGTGCCAGTGCAAAATAATATAGCTCAAGAGTATGATTGGTGTTTCCCATGCAATGAACCTCACAACCAGTCTATGTGCTTCAATGGTGCCTTGAACCAAGCTTTGATGGTGACAACAACTGGCGTAGAGAGTGAGGTGAGTCAAGAAACAAACCAACAACAAGGAACATCTCAACAAAATACAACTCCAAATGAGACTACACTTGTGAACTAGTAGGCTGAAGATTTTTGTGGCATGAATCAAACAATTTCTTAGAATGTAGTAGCTAACACATGGTCAAAGAAGAGGAATATTGGTGAAGGGAAGACATTGGCTCTAGGTGATCCACAACCTTCCATCACTCCACAAGGTGTTGGCAAGCAAAATGCAGTTCCAAATATGCAAGGACAGCCCAAGCCACCTTCTAGACCAGCTCAAATGCCAGCTGTTGCAGCCCATGTACAAGAAAAGAGTGTGCAGGCTAGGGGGCAGAAAAGAGATGTTTCATCCCCATTTAGCATCATTGAACAGATGAAGAAGACAAATGTAAATATATCTATGTGGGAATCACTATCCATCCCAGGCCAAAGGGATCTACTACAAGTTGCCATGAAGAATTGGTCAACTTCAAATCAGCAAGCTCATATGCAAGAGAAGGTACTCACAAATTTTGCTCAGCCTAAGGGGAAGCTTGGAGGACAGCAAGGTAAAGTTTTGAAGCCCCCTCCATTCTATGTTTCATTGATCATTGGGGATAAATTAGTACACAATTGTATGATTGATTCTTGGGGCAAGTAGTTATGTGATGCCCAAGAAAATAGCTGATCAGCTGGGCCTCCAATATGAAGTCATATCCAAAGGGGTAGTGCAACTGGATGGGACAACAGTAACAATAGTTGGGGTAATTAAATATTTGAGCCTCACCTTGCATGCATGCCCCAATGTCACTATTTTGCAAGATGTCTCAGTGATAGATTTACCACCACTTTTTTCCCTATGTTTGTCAAGGGATTTCACAGCTAGAATTGGAGGGTATTTATCTACTGATTGGTCACACATGTTGTTTAGAACAAGATATGGGACTAAAGCCACAATCAGGTCTGAACCTATTGCAAACTTCCACATTGAGCCTCATACTCCAAGCCCAATCAATGCCAATTGTTCAACATTTGATCAAGAGGATTACCCAAGCACCGATGAAGCTGACACCAAAGTTGGAAGCATCCCAGATTTGACTCTTGATGAATGGGCAAGCAAGGTGCATGCTTTTGATCCCTACAAGGAAATAGAGGAATTTAAACTAGGGGTTTATTGCATACATGAAGAAAATCAGTCTATTCCTAGCATCACCAAGCCAGACCATAAAGATGATAATGAGGTATGGCAGTTGTTCTTTGATGGGTCAAGAAGTAGACAAGGTGCAGGAGGAGGAGCTATGCTTGTTTCACCTCAAGGCATTAAGTATTATTCAGCTTTTAGATTTCAGTTTGCATGTTCTAATAACACTGCTGAATATGAAGCTTTGATACAAGGATTGCATTGGTCAAGAAAAAGAGGTATCAAAAACTTACAAGTCTTTGGTGACAGTGAGCTAATTGTTAATCAAGTTAAAGGGCAGCATGCTGCCAAGAATGACCTACTCAAGTGTTATAAGAATAGGGTGTGGGACCTCATTGAGGACTTTGAAGGCTTTGGCATCAACTCCATCCCTAGGAAAGAAAACCAAGCTGCTGACAGGCTTGCAGCAGTTGGGGCAGCCTTTGATGTTGTGGAAAGTATCAAGGAAGATAAAGTGCAGCCAAACATTCATGTGATTGTAAGGCCATCAGTGCCAAACAATAATGTAAGTTGGCAAGTGTTTGAAAGTGACCAACAAATCATCAATTTCTTGCAAGAAGAAGCTGAGTTCTCAGCCAAAAATTAGGAAAAGTTAGAACAACAGTATGGTGATCAAGTGGTACAGCTGAGAACTAACAAACTACCAAAAGGACTTGTCACTTTGGAGTCCATTTTTAATCCTAATGATCAATTTAGGAAAGAGAAAGCAAACATCCAAGTCAAGGGAGAAGATTCAGTGCCCATCTCAGTGGGAGAAGGAAAATTACTTCAAATTGGTAAAGTGGCAACCGAGCAAGAAAGGTATGAGTTCATGCAACTTTTCCAAGAGTTCCCAGATGTATTTTCTTGGAGCTATGAAGACTTGAGAGGTTTCAATCCCAAGCTAGCTCAACACACAATTGAATTAGATCCAAGTGCTAAACCCATCAGGAAAAAACAAAGGCCAGTCAATCCACACATGGAGCCTCTCATGAAGAAGGAATTGAATAAGTTAATAGAGGCAAGTATCATATTTCCCATCAAGCATTCAAGCTGGGTAGCAAACTTGGTTCTAGTTAGAAAGAAGAGTGGAGAAATCAGATTGTGCGTAGACTTTAGAGATTTGAATAGAGCATCCCTCAAGGATCATTACCCACTTCCTTCTATGGAGTAGATTTTGCAAGTTGTTGCTGGCTCTGAGAGGTTTTCATTGCTAGATGGTTATTCAGGGTATAATCAAATCATGGTAAAGGAAGATGATCAGTTCAAAACTGCCTTCACCACCAAATGGGGAACCTATGCATATAGGAAAATGCCATTTGGGTTGTCTAATGCTGGAGCTACCTTCCAAAGGGCAATGGATATGGCGTTCAAGGGATTGATCAATAAGATAGTGCTGATATACCTAGATGATATTACTATATTTTCTAAAAGTGCAGCAGATCATCTCTTTCATTTGAGACAAGTGTTCCAAAGATGTAGAAGATTTGGGGTGTCCTTGAATCCCAAAAAATGTATTTTCCTAGCTCATGAAGGAAAGCTCCTTGGCCACATTGTTTCCAAAGAGGGATTAACAATTGATCTAGAGAGGGTTGAAGCAATAAAAACACTACCATTACCAAGTCACAAGAAGGCCCTTCAAAGTTTCTTGGGTAGGATCAATTTTTTTTGAAGGTTTGTTCTAGATTTTGCAGCCCTTGTCAAGCCAATAACTATGATGTTGAAGAAAAGCATGGCTTTCAAATGGACAGCTGAAGGTAAGGAAAGTTTTGAGGCAATCAAGGAGGCTATCTCACAAGCTCCAACTCTCATTAACCCAGATTTCTCCAAGGATTTTATCCTTTATGCATTTGGAGGTGATGATACTATTTCTACAATTTTAGTACAACAAAACAAAGAAAATGCAGAGAAACCAATTGCCTTCTTTAGCCAAATCTTGGAGGACTATGAGGTGAGGTATTCTTTCATTGAGAAGCATGTTCTTGCAGTGATTAGGATCTTGAAGAAATTTAAGCATCTAGTTTCAAATAACAAGGTTCAACTGTTGGTTTCTCATGTGGGAGTTAAGGACTTCCTCCTCAACAAGGACCTAAATGAAAAATGTGCAGGGTGGATTACTCATGTCATGGAGTATGACATTGAGATCAAAGTCACCAAGCTAGTCCAAGGAAAGGGATTATGTGAACAGCTGGTCTTGAGCAAATCAATGGATGCAAAGCAATGAGAAGGATGTTGTTTTGGCGTTGCAAGACAACCAAGAACAAAGAGGTGTTCAAGAAGAGAATGATGATATGCTCACTCCTTGCTGGACCCAAGACATAATGCACTTCTTACAAATAGGCCTATGCCCTCCAGAGATGGAAAAAACCAAGAGAAGACACTTCAGATTGTAGGCTATTCCATATGCACTTGTTGATGGTGTCTTGTTCAAAAAGGATATAAATGGAGTGCTGCTGAGATGCATTGGAACAAATCAAATTAATAGAATGTTAGAAGAGTTCCATGGTGGATCAGCTAGGGGCCATTTTTCTCCAAGAGTGATAGCCCTCAAGATTATGAAGGCTGGCTATTATTGGCCCAAGATGTTTAGTGATTGCTATGCATGGATCAAGAGATGCAAAAAATGTGCATTCTTCACAGGCAAGGAAAGATTGGCAGCCCTTCCATTGAACCCAATTTCAGTTGACCAGCCATTCATGCAATGGGGTTTGGAATTCATTGGAGTCATTAACCCAAACTCAAGCCAAGGACACAAGTGGATCCTAACAACCACATATTACTTCACCAAATGGACTGAGGCGGTGGCACTTAAAGAAGCAAATGAATCCAACATTCTAGACTTCTATGAAGGGATAGTAACTAGATTTGGTATACCTGCCACTATAATATCAGATAATGCATTGGCATTCATAGGATCAAAGGTAACAAAATGGGTTGTTAAGAATGGGATCTATCTAAGCACTTCATCAAATTATTACCCTCAAGGTAATGGCCAAGCTGAGTCTACCAACAAGAATCTATTAAAGATCATCAGGAGGACTCTTGATGAAAATCAGAGGACTTGGCATACTAAACTGAAATCAGCCTTATGGGCTGATAGGATAACTCCCAAGAGATCCATAGGTAACTCTCCATTCAGACTTGTTTATGGAAGAGAGGCAATCTTGCCTATGTCACTTGAATTGCCAACATTGGAACTCATGAAGCAATTGGAATTGTTGGAGTTTGGACCCATGGAGGTTAGATATGTAGAATTGATGGAGCTCCAAGAAATCAGAGAGCATGCAGCCCAAACAATGGGGAAGGACCAAGCCTTGATCAAGAGAACCTTTGATAGGAAGGCTAAGGCTAGAACCTTCCAAGTTGGAGATTTAGTGTTGAAATGGGATGCAGACCGAGAAAAGCCAGGAAGGCATTCAAAGTTTGATGCCATTTGGAGTGGCCCTTATATGGTCACAAAATGTAAGAACAACAATGCTTTCTAATTATCTACATTGGATGGTGAAGAACTACAGATTCCAGTTAATGGAATCCATCTAAAACATTGCTACTAGGAAGGAAGCTCCTCACCTTGTACATATTAGCTTAGATTTTCATTCCTCCAAGTGCTTGTGCACATTGTTTTGTTGTAGCTTAGTTTTCCATTTCCCTAAGTGCTTTGGCACAAGATTTGCTGTCCCAAGAATGCATCTTTGCAGGCCATGTTCCAAATCAGGTGATTTTCTACTCTCACAATCTCCTTTCTATAAATTTTCTAAAAATTTGAGAGTGCCAAATAGTTAATTTGATGACTCCATGCCCAATGAATTACTTCAGGTAGTTGATCATTCATCCAGTAGGCAGATGCCCCCTCTGAGTCACCAAAATTGTTATCTAAAATAAGCCCCTTGCTCATTTTTGGCTAACTTCCTTTCATTCCTTCCTTCCTTGTGCCTCAGTTGAATTTTTTCACTTTTCAGGCACTCAAAATTTTCTAGAAATGGTTTCATTAGGTAGAGAATCTTCTCAGCTTTCTAGAAAGGTAAAGTTTTCCCTCTAACTCCTTGTATTTTGCAAGTTATGGCTCGATAGAGTTTTGGAGGGAAATTTTCCCTAGGGACATCCGCAAGCAAATGGAAAGGTGACACGTGGCAGCGGAATGGCGGGAGTGGAGGTAAGTTAGAAATTTTCACCAAGATTGGTCGGGGGTGCAAAAATAAAATTTTGGCCCGAAGGCCCGCTGGCGAATAGGAAGTGGCCACGTGTCCAGGAGGCCATCAGAGGTTGGATCAGTGGGGAGAAGTTAGAAAAATTTCCAAAATTGGTGCAAAAGAAGAATTTTGGCCTGAAGTCCCGCAATGAATGAAAAGGTGCCACGTGTCCATAGACCGGTGGGCGGCAGAGTCGTGGGGGGAAATTTTTTGTTTTCGCCAAAGTATGGAAAATGGCACAATAAAACTCTTCCCCCAGTGGCCCATGCCAATCAAAACATGCCACGTGTCCATGTGGCTGAAAATAGTCAAAAGGGGTGCGGCGTCAAAGGAAATGTTTGGAGTTCAGGCCTGCGCCAATAGAGAGCTGCCACGTGTCTTGTTCAGGGCAATGGTCAGCATCAATGAAAAATTTGGAAGTGCGCCCTGCGAGTGAATAGAAAGGTGCCATGTGGTAGAGGAGCGGCGGGGGGAAGAACCTTTTGGGAAAATTTTCCCAAAATTCAAAAAGGGGAAAATTTTAAACTTTCGTCCCGCTAATCCATTTTTTGCCGTATTTTTGCCCTAAATCTTTAGAGGGGCATAAATTTTGATCCAGGGCTTGGATTTTCACATTCTTGGTGTCATTGGAAAGATGGTGAAATAATCTACACGATGGAGGGTCCAATTTTGTATTTTGATGGAGAATTGTGGGAGAAAAATGGAGAAATGTCCCTAGCACGGAAAAAACATAGAATTGACTTTCAACCACCAAATTTAATGAAGTATGGTCATTTTTTTGGATCTGTAGAACAATGTACTTCTAAGTATGGATTCATCCATGAAGCCCATGACTCTGCAGGTGAAATTTGAGGAATCTAGTTTGTGGTTGAGTTCATAAATCCATTTTGCCTACATTTTTTGCTTTCTCTCCTTCTGCTTGACCATTAAAAGCCAGATTTGGCTCATTTGTAAAGGGTTGGACATATTTTTCTCTTGCAAGCTCTCTTTTCTTCCTCAGCAGGCAGATTTGTAGAGTTTCATACCTCTCATACAGACTACAACATGTATTTTGCCTCCTGGCCATTGTAATGCATTATATTGGACTTGGGAATGATAATGTATGTTCTGTAATTGATTTTTTCCAATCCTCTAATGTGTTTATCATTTTATTTTGATCTCTCATTACATTCTAGCAATCTGTGCATATTTTGTGTTGTATTTCTTATGATTTGTGTCAATTTTGCAAAGTAGATGTTCACTATTCCCTTGGTGTATCACCACTTTCACTTAATTTTATTTCTTTTACATCCTTTATCTCTGTCTCCTTGGAATTTAGAGTAGGATCTAGTATTAAACCTCTGCAAAGTTCATGCATATACCTGATCAGAGGAGTGAAGGAACCAACCATTAATCTGGAGATTCTTTTCCTAGTTTTTTTGCAACGTCCCACACTTGGGGAAAAGATTCAATGTTGTGCAATCACACTGGATTCCCATTATCAAACTAGAAGTTTGAGAAAACATCCAAAGGATGCTGCTGATTTGCACTAACACCTTTCTTTGGTCTTCTTGTCAAAAATGTTCTTCACTTTCAACTGATTCTCCTTAATTCTATCCACCACTTGGCATCTGCTTTCTTCCAGCTTCTCTAGGAAGAGGATCCTCTTGTCAGTGGAGTCTTTGTATTGACCATCTTCTATTCTTCACAACAACTTGAGAGTTGGCATCTCAATTATGAGGGGAATCTATACCTCAACTTCATACAACATTTGGAAAGGTGACATACCTATTTCCTTCTTAGGAGTGATCCTATCAGCCCACAATGCATTATTGAACTTCTTGTGCTAGTTCCTTTGATTCTCATCTACCAGCTTGAGAAAAATGGTCACAATTTTCTTGTTGCTTGACTCAGCTTGCCCATTTCCCTATGGGTAGTAGTTAGAAGAGTGAGATAGGGAGATTCCAAAGCCATAAAAAAACCCTATGAGCTCCTTGGAAGAGAAATAGGTGGCATTGTCTACAACAATTTTATGTGGTATTCCAAAATGAACAATGATATTATCCTTGATGAAGTTGCAGATAGTTTTAGAGTTGGCTTGCTTGGTTGGGATGGCTTCCACCCATTTAGTGAAGTAATCAGTTGCAGTGAGTACATAAGTATGCCCTGCACTAGAATGAGGATTAAAAACACCAATAAAATCTAGCCCCCATTGCTGAAATGGTTCTTCAATCACCACAGACTTGAGTGGCAATACAACTACTTGTGGCTTTCCGACAAATTGTTGGCATGCTTTACATTTGGAAACCCAATCTTGAGTGTCTGCAAAGATGGAGGGCTAATAATATCTCCCCACGAGAATATTATGTATGGTGACCATTGCTGAGAAATGTCCACCACAAGCTTGATCATGATATGCCCTGATCAACTTTTCTTGCTGCTCCTTATCTACACACCTAAGGAAACAACCATCTAGGCCTCTCTTGTAAAGTGCATGATTCCAGATCACAAACTCGGCTGCCTTTAGCTTGAATGTCCTTCTTTGTTTGTAATCAAGATGAGGGGGGCATTCTCCATAAGTGAGATAGTAAGCAATGTCAACATACCACTCATTAGTGGTGGTGACAAAGAGCACCTGTGGGTTGTCTTCTGAACAGGTTGAGAAAACACCATCCTTTTCTCCTTGCTGAGCTTTGAGAGCTTCGTCTTCAGCAACCAGCTTGCAAAAACCATTTCCTCTTACCAGATGAGAGGGTCTAATCTCCAAGTCACACTCTTGGGTTTTTGCAATCGAGATTCCTCTCTTAGCCCCAGGATCTTGTTGAGTCAAAATGGACTTGATTGCTCTTGCAGGGACCATCACCACTGTATGGGAGTTGAGAGTGTAGAATCTGAAACTTTTAATATCTTTGACCACTGCGTAGGCATGTTCCTCCAATTGGTTGTAATTTATCTCATGATTTTTCAAAGGACAACTCATGAAAGCAATGGGTGCTTCCAAACCTTCATCATTTTTCTAAACAAGGACAACAGAGAGTGTATGTTCTGATGCATAGCAATACATGATGAACTCCTTGTTAAAATATGGAGATATGAGAGTTGGAGCTTTTGCAATGGCTTTCTTGATCTCCTCAAATGTTGTTTTTCCTTCCTTATTCCACTTGAAACATGCTTAAGTCTTCATTTATATGCTTAGTCAGTTCAGAAAACTCAGGCACAAAACGATGAAGTAAGTTTAACTTTCCAAATAATGAATGAACTCCCTTCTTGCTGGTTGGCAAGGCTAGTGCTTGGATAGCTCTGACCCTCTTAGGATCAATGTGTGTTCCATGTTCATTCACAATGTGTCCCAACAACTTGCCTTCTGTGACTCCAAATATGCACTTCTTTGGATTTAGAGAAATGCCATGTTTCCTACACCTTGCAAGGAATTTCTCCAAATGACTGATATGATCTCCCCTCCTCTTTGAAAAAACCATGAGATTATCAAGGTAAATGACAATGCAGTGTTTCAAATCTTTGAAAGCCAAGTACATTGCTCTCTAGAAAGTGGCTCTAGCATTGATCAAGCCAAAAGGCATTCTGTTATATGTAAAATTTCCCCAAGGCATTGTGAAGGCTATTTTGTTGTTATCCTCTTCTGCCACCTTGATTTGATTGTACCCTCAGAATCTATCAAGCAAAGAGAGCATTTCAAAACTAGTGATTGCTTGCAAAATATGATCCATGATTGGGAGAGGGTAGTTGTCCTTGAGAGATGCCTGATTCAGATTTTGGAATTCTACAGAAATTCTTATTTCCCCATTCTTCTTCCTTGCTGGCATAATGTTGGCCACCCATGTTGAATGGTGAATGGGGAAGATGATTCTAGCATTGAGCATCTTTGTCACCTCTTCTTTGATAACATCAATAATCTTTGGATTATAGGGCCTTTGTTTTTTCCTGAAGGGCTTGGCTCCTTGATTCAAAGGAATGGAGTGATGCATTTCCTTTGGTTAAAAAGATTTGAGTTCATCATAGGAGTAGGCTAGGACATTTGAGTACTTTTTTAGCAGAGCAACAAACTTTCTCTTCTCTTCCGGTGAGCAACATTTACCAATGTTAACCATCTTTGGGTTCTCTGAAGTGCCAATGTTTTCTTGATCAGAATCAGATGGACACTGAGAAGACTATTTTTATTTTTGTTGGATGAACCTATCATGCTTGTCAAAGAGGTATTCCAAAGAAACTAGGCCTTTGGGGATTTTGTTTCCTTTCAGTTTGATTACTCCCTCTTCATCAATTCCCTCAATTCCTTCCTTCTCTTCTTTGGGGATTGATTCATGGTGTGGGTTTTCACTTCCTTCAAAGAACAAATTATTGAAGTTATCCCTTTGTTCTAAGAAGGACAGGATCTGATTATCATCATTGAAGACCTGGTAGTGATTTGCATTGTCTGGTATGTTGGGTCTGAACACCATCTCAATGATCACTTTATCTTTTCCAAAAGAAGGATGAGGTGTCACTAAGGAAGCTGACACTGCTAGAGAATCAGCCCTTTCATTCTGATCCCTAGGGATAGCTTCAATGGAGAATGCATCAAAGGATTCAATGCAGTCCCACACACTATTTCTATAGTTCTTGAGCCTTGGATTTTGCACCTGATATTACTGGTGGACTTGCTTCACCACAACCTTTATATCACCTTTGCATCTTAGCTTCTTGATTCCCATGTCATCTAATACATTCATGCCTAAAAGAAATGCTTCATACTCTGCAATATTATTTGTTTTATAAAATTGCAGCTTGTAGGCAAAAAAATATATGTCATTTGAGGGAGAGTATAATACCACACCAGCCCCAAAACCTGCTCTGGAATGACTGCCATCAAAATCCATTGTCAAAATATAATCTTCTTCTTCCTCCATGAGGAGTGGAAAGTTATCTTCCTTTTGTGATGTAAGGAAGTAGTTTCCTAGCCCATAATTTTGAAAGAGGATGTTAGCTCTTGGATCATCAGATTTCCTTACTGTGAATTTCATTTTCCTAACTGGCAGCAGTTTCTTCATTTCTCCTTTCACTGGGATAGTTGCAGATGACCAATCCATTTTTATTTCTCCACCTAGATCTCTACAAAAACTTCTACTCAACAACATACCAAAAGATGTTGGGATATCTGCCACAAAAATGGTCAGGAGTATCTTCTTATCAGGGTAATCAGCTAGTGTAACTAGAGCATCCTTAATCCTTCCTACCAATGGAACTTGTTTAGATTCCATTGAATAGCATATGCCATTTACCTAGGTCAAACTGAGGCCAAGAGCATTTGTAACTTTTGCTCGAAACACATTATCTGAGGCTCCAGAGTCTATAATGCAATTGTTTAGCTGGAAACCTTTGATGAGAAGTGACAGGTAAAAAGGCTCAACTCTGTTGGTGGTGGAGGCACTGAGGGCTAACATGTTTTGAGAAGGTGGTATGGATGGTGTGAGAAGCAAGCCTTTAGAATTAGAGATTTGGGATGTAGAGTTTCCACACTGGACTGCCTTGATGAATCTATCAAATTGGGCAGGATGTGTTTGTAGGTATTCAAACTCAGAGAGCTGAACTTTGGTTTTGCTTGCATGCTCCACAAAGTCAAATGGAGTTATGGTAGATGAGGAAGAGGTTCTAGCAATGGACGAGGACTTAAATGGAAGAGGTTTTGTTACTTTTGGTGCTAGGTTCTCCTTTTCAAATGTAGCAATTGGCTTGGAAGGAGGTGAAAGCGTAGCCTTTGATTGAAATTTAGATGTTATTGCAGAACCAATATTTAGAAGAGAATTGCTCTTAACAACTTTTGAGTTGGGAGAAGAATCATATAACTTACTTGGCATAGCATTGTGGTCCTTTACAACTGGTGAATCTGATTTCTCTCTAGTTGATTCCATGGAAGGTGATAATGGTGATCCCCTGCTAATGATCTTGTTTAGTGGCAGATTTTAAGAACTATCTTCTTTATTCCTCCTACTCTCAGTTGCAACTGTTGAGGCTGAAACACCATTCTTGGATTGTGCACGAGTGAAAACAACACATGAAAAACTTGGAGCTTCTTCATCACCTTCCTCCTCCTCATCAACGTATTCAATCAGGCCATTGTGCATGCCAACCTCTTCAATTTCAAGATAGTTTTCATAGTCATCCATGCTTTCTTCATCATTTTCCTCAATGTCTGTTCCTTCTTCTAATTCCCTAGTGTCATAGATGGCATTGACTGGCGGTGCTTCAAGAGAAAGCCTATGAGGAGGTGGAGCAATTCTTGGTCTATCAGGAGGATTTGGTCTACTTAGAGCATTCCTCATTGTGATTTGTGACAGCTGCTTCTTCAAAGAAACTAGGTCATTTGCCATTTTTTGGAACATTGGATCAGTGGTGATAGAATTTGAACTCTGACCTTTTTGCTTCCCATTTGGTCCTTTCAATTTTCCAGAAAGAATTAGATCATCATCAATCTCAACTGCAAAGTCTTGAACCTCCCTCACTATTCTTGGTTGGGATCTTCTGAAAAATAAACCAACTTCTGGTGGCAAAGCACTGATGAAGAACCTTTTCAAGTTGTTTTCTAGGGGTACCACATCTTCTGGGATCCTTCTTGTCAACCTATTATACCTTGCTACAAAATCTCTCATTGATTCAGAGGTATCCTTCTTCATCTAAACCAATTGGACCAGTAGATCCTGAAAATATTTTGTGCTCTTGAACCTATGTTCAAATGCACTTCTTATATCTTCCTAACATATAACAGATCCTGGGGGCAACATGTAAAACCATTCAACAACCTTTTCTTGGAGTGACTCCACAAAGAGCCTAAATGAAACATCTTCATCTTCAACTCCCAACACTCCACAAGTTGTGATGAATGCTGTTACATGTTCTTCCCGGAGTTGAGAACCATCCCCTTTGAATTTTGGGAAGTTATTTCTTAAGCCTCTTGGGAGGTCATGAAGTGGTTGTGGAAGAGGAAGTGGACCAGTACTTCTTCCCCATGGTACGTTAGGCCTGCATTCCTCATGCTCATGATCTCTCATTCTATTCCTATTTCTATCCTCCAGTCTTGCTAAGGCTACTTCTGCTACTGCTCTTTCTTTTGCTTCAATTTGGAGTCTTTCTATTTCTTCAAGTTGAGACCTTATCTCCTCTTCAGCAACTGCCCCTCTTTCAAGCTCTTCAAATGTGGGATCAATTTGTCCTCTAAGCCTCAGTTGCTGGGTGTACCTTCTATCAACTAGCTTGAAAGTTTATGCTCTTCTCTGGGGCGCTGAAAATTGTCTCGACCTTTCCAATTCGACAACACGTTCCTCTTCCAGGTCCAGGATCCTTATGGCAATGAAGTATTGATTGAAACTTTGTCTATTATACCAAATAGCTTCTCTTAGATCAGAAGCAATGTCTTCTTGGATGTGAAAGAGTAAGTCAGGTCTCTTAATAGGAGGATTTCCCAGAATAGCAATGATTTACATCCATGAAGTTTGTATGATTATTCAATCTCTATAAACTTTTCTTCTAGAATCTTTTTGTATTTTATGACCTTGAGGTCATTTTTAGGTGCAGATGCTACAAAATCTGCCCCACGGTAGGTGCCAAAAACTGTTGGCGAGAAAATTTGTCTTGTGGACAAATTTATGGGTTTCAATCTAATGCTATGGGAATCTAAGTCCCTCTACTTGAACGGTGTAGCTTCCATATGTGCATGCGTGAAAAAGTGGATTTCAATGGTGGCCTTTCGACCAGAGATCCAACAAGGGCACTCTAGTGACCATGTGGCAAAGCTAGCAATTTCTCACTAGAGAAGAAATTTGTCTAAGAAGGGGAAAGGGAGTGAGAATGGAGATAGGAGAAACTAATGTTGTGAGGAGAATATTAGATGCACACACACATTAATTATAAATTTCATTTACATGCATTTATAATTAGAAGAAAAATAAATCCATAGGAGAAGCTACAAGACCGAATGAAACTAATTGGTTGCAAAGTACCAATCAATTCCTTAATGAAATACTATATAATTCCTTCCTTTTATTGTTGAAGCTCGCACAGAGTTTGTACATAGCTTGAGAATGGAAGAAATTTGAGAAAGAAGAGAAAATAGAAGAAGAATGGCGTTTTCTGTCTTTTCCAGGTATAGAGCACTCTGGTCTTTTTGAAAATCAATCACCAACCCTTTGGAATGGCTTCAAGAAGCCATTATATTCTTCGCAAGAAACCGTTACAACTTCAAAGATCCTTGACACCTTTTCAAATTACTTTGTTGCGAAGAAAATGCCCATGGAAGGTTAAAAACCACATCTTGCAAAGAAAAGATTACATTTGATTTGCCAGTTTGAATATAAACCATTTGATTTGCTCCTATAGCTTTGAAATTGGGTTGTCCACGTGGCAGGAAGGAATTGGAGTGGTTACGGGGGGATGCCCTTTGTATTTTGAGATTTTTTAGATATTTGGCAATTTGGAAAAAAATGGCCCGCACCCCCGCTTTGACTTTTCAACTTAAACACGCGGCACCTTCTGATTGGAAATGGGCTCACGACCCTTTTCTCAACATTTTAACCTTTTTTGGAAAAAGGCTCAAAAACTCATTTTCCTCCGCCAGCTTGCTGCTTTGATTTGACTAGGAAACATGGCACGTTCTGGTTGGAGATGGGGTTGTGACTCTTTTTTAAACATTTTAACCTTTTTTGAAAAAAGGCTAAAAAACTCAAAGTTCTCCGCCGTTCTACTCTCTCGCTTTGAATTTTCAATGGCGGGCTTCACCTTTGACTTTCTCCCTATGGGCTTCAACTTTGACCTTTTCCCTTTAAAGCCTGATCGGGGCTACGGGTCACTTTTTAACTTTTCACCCTTTTTGCAAAGAGGCTCAAAAACATAAATTTCTCTGCCGGTTCACTTCTCCGATTTGGCTTTCGACACGTGGCATCCTCTGATTTGTTGCGGGGTTTAGGGAAGCGGTGAACCTTTATCCTTTTTAACCTTTTTTAGAAAAAAGGCTAAAAACTTTGAAGTTCTTTGTTAGCCCGCACTTACGATTTTGAATTATTCAGATTTTCGGGTCCCAAGTGTCCCAATTGAACTTGTGCAGACTCAGACAAAAAATTCTAATTTTTCCGCAATTGACAATTTTAGCTTTTTGGGTCCCAAGTTTCCCTCGTGAACTTGTGCAGACTGGGACAACAACTTTCACTTTTTCCATAATTGGCAATTTTAGATTTTCGGGTCCGCGGGGCAAATTTACCATTTTTGCCAAAAGTGTTAAGTTCACCAAAAAACCATCCAATAGGATCTAACCACATACTTGCATTCATTGGGGTCAAAATTTGACAGGGAAAAGACGCCCGTCATCCCAACCATGGAAAATGCACAGAGGAAGAAAACTTCATCGTTTTGAGTCCAATTTTCGAATTTCCTTCATGAACCAGAGGCATGGAGGCAAAACAATGATTTGACGACCCATGCCATAGAACAAGTGAACAATTTCGATCAAAAAAATGAGGTTGCAAAGAGGCTATTACGTGCACTGACTAGGAAATGGAGGATTTCTAAAAACGAGCAAAATAGAGGTTTAAACAGCTCCAGGGCACGAGTTTGCTAATTTCATGAATCTTTGACTTGGCTTAAACACCAACGAAGGGCATGAGCTCAAAAAATTTGAATTTGGCTATGAAAACGTAGAGTAGTTTTTAGGAGAAAACAACCTGACGGTACATGAAAGAGGTGTTAATGTACGTGAATGAATTAGATACGTGAAACAAAGACGATACTAAAAGGGGTCTGCGCTATTATTGACACCAACTCAAAGAAATATCCTCATACACACATGTAACTTTGCTATATACTCAAATAATTTTAGTGTTCGGATTTATTTTGTACAATCATTCACAAATGGATGGGATGGCTCAAAGTGTGTGCACTATGTCCTTATAACTCCTCACCTATTTATAGGGATGGTGCCTAGATGACATTGTTGCTTATATAGTAGGCATTAAGTGTAGTAGTAGTCACAATGAATTTACCCATAAGCACTTCCCAGAGGCACTGTATATAACGAATTTTGTGAAAGAGATCCGAAGATCTCGTGAGTGTAACAAAACCAAATTTCATAGTTTTTATTTTCAAAACTTTACCAATTTTTATCAGTTACAATATTTGCGGTTGAATATGACAACTTGCAAATTAGTACAATCCACTGAAAATATATGATTACATCCAATATGTAGAAAAATTGAATGGAAGGAATTTGTTTTTATTTTGTGAGGCCATGGTGGTCTTCGGAGCTTAGTATGGCTACTAAACTGAAAAAACAACAAAAAAACTGAATATTGTACTTTTAGGTACTCCCATTTGGAAAAAGTTACACAGTATGAGTTTTTAAGAAAAATAGGAGAATTTGTTTTTTGCCCTAAAAGTATGGGTTTTCTCGCTAAATTTGGAGGGTTTTAGTTACAACTAACTTGGTTTAGCAGTGGTTTTGGACCCTATATATGATGGTTGATGCTAATTTCTCTTCCAAAGGCAAAAATATTTACATTTGAGACGGGGTTGAATGCCTAACCTTCCCTCACCAAGACGATTCCCCTATCTAGCACAACACTGAAAGCACTTGGAATATAAAATTAAGAACTTTATATTCGAATTGTAGAAAAAGTGACTAACCTTTTAAAAAGGAGACGTGGTAGGTGCTTGTAGTGTCCATGTGGTTGTGTGTGGTTTGCTTACCACCTTAATGTTTGCAGGATCCGCTTTTGCTTTGTTTTTCTTGGTCCATTGTGTTGAGTTTTTGCGCAGGGTTCATTTGAAGGTCAGAAAAAATGGAGATCTAACTTGCACACACACCCAACTCATGGGCTCGACCATGACTTATGATTTGTGTAACAAGGGTCAACACACTTGTCTTGATGGGAGGCTCAAAACGTGTCTCGTCCAGTTTGCTAATCTTTCTTTGTGTGGCTCGGTTCAATGTTCTTAGTGTGGACATCCTGATCCAATGCAATATTTCTTTGCATGGTAGATGTACGCAGGGTGTTAACTTGGTGGTGGAGCTGAGTTGGTTGATGAATAGCCCACCAATGGAGGTGCATGGTGGTTGAAAACTTGCTAATAAACAACTCGGTTGAAATGACCCGCCAAATCACTTGCCCAATGTAGCAACTCGGTCAGGGGCTATGCCCAGTTCACCAATTTTTAGCACAGTCCTCCAAGTCTAGCAGAAACCCACCAGATTTGGCATGAAATTGTAGATAGTTATGACTAAACAACTTGCTAATTTTAGCTATAAAACCCTTTTTGGAGGGGAAATTATTTTTTTACTTTATTTTTTATTTTTGATTTCTTCTGAATCATATTTTCTCCAACAAGCAAATTTTTCTTGGTGCAGGGGGCACCAGTGTAAAACAAAATTTGCTTTCCAAACACCTGGAACTAAACAAGAGGTTGTGGGGATGTAAGGATGGGGCTAGGAATTTACACGAGGATGCACAATATTTTCAAATGTTGCAAATGCTTCTCCAAGCTCCTCTATCTCTTTTGTACTCTCTATGCACACCTTCTCTACTCACAGAGGCTCTAACCAACTCTGATACCAAATATAGAAGATGGATGAAAGTCTCGTAATTGTATTGATATGAAATCAAATCAGAATACAATAGATATGGCTGTAATATTTATAGATATTGCACAACCAAGTACAAACAAAGAGTAATTTGCACAAGTGCAACCAAAAACTATACGGGAACTGTAATACAAACAAATATGATTGTTTCCACTATGTAACAATTGAACCTACTTTAATACAATATGACAAATATAAATGGTTATAAGAATATAACGATACAAAAAATAAAATAAGTTACCCAGTTACCAGACCATCAACTAAACTACCTCAATAACTAAGGTAAAATAAAATGCATAATTACTATGTAAACTATGTTTACCCTGAAATATCCTTTGTGACCTTCTCAATGGATCATAGGGCCATGCCCTAGTACTTTGTGTCCTAGATATTATTTTTAGTTTTCTCCTGAATCCCTGGTCAATCGCATCACCTTCCTCTTTTTGCATCTCCTTGGCCTCAGTCTAAATTCTCACCTCTTCTTCTTCCTTCCTGGGGGTATTTCTTCATGGGGCCTCTTGATGCCCGTAGTACTTACCTTCTCATGCCATAATCTAGGACACCAACATCCTCCATGTCCTCCTCCCCATCCTTAATTTATTCTTCATCTATCTTGGGAGGAGTAGGGTCTTACTCATGTCTTGTGTTGATTGTATACTTCCCTTTGGGTATCTTCAGGAGCTTGAACTCATTTTCAATATATCTCCCATTCACCAATTTAGGCTTAAAGTTGATGTACACCTTACCTGCACCACCTTTCCAATTTCCAAAGTCATAGAATTAATGATGATATCATCTGATATCATGGTCTCAACGTAAGAAAACTTACCTGGATATACATAGGTTTTCCAGAGCGTGTGGTATTCACAATCAACTTTATCTGCATTAAAACAAAGCTTTTGTGCATCTAAGAATCCATTGAAAAAGGCCTAGAAATAACACATTGTAAATGCATATTGGATCTTACACCAAGGGTTCAACTAACTAGTCTTGACGTGAAACCTCATAATGCAGTAGTGTTGGAAAAATTCAAACTTTGCCTTCCCATCAACCATTGCAAGAAAGTCTTTTGATATGCGTCATTCATGTTTAAAGGCTTCACACATTCTCCTATACCACATATCTAGCCTAATTTTATAGGTACTGAATGTGGCTTCATCACATAGATATTTCTCAAATATTTCTGCCAGTGACTTCTTCTTTGGTGGGTAGTGCCACATTTTATCCTTAGGGCCATCTAGGACTCCTATCTATGTGAAAAAAATTGATAGAAAGATAACGCCCCAACTAATTTTGTCTCCCTTGTGTGACTCATCAATGATGCCTTCTGTTATAAATGTAGCAGGGTTATAAACAATACCTTCTGCCATCCTCTTCGCAATATGGAGCCATTTCTTATTTAGTTAGCCCCAACACTCCTGGCTGTTGAGCTTTGTCAAAAGGTGCACAAAATTTTTAATCACAGGGTCAGTTACCTTTGACATGTCTATTGCACACCCTCCCTTTTGATTTTCCAACTCCACAATAGTCGCCTCAATACCAACTTCATTGTCTATATCTTGGGTAATCTCTGTGCCCGAGATTCTCAACCCTGTAAGTCTCCCAATTAAAGGTGTGGTGATGCACACTTTGTTATGTTATGGAGATTGTTTTCTTATGTGGAAGTGTTGAATACTATACACTAAAAGTACTATAAAATCTACATAATTTTCCCATCAGGGTTCAGGGGTGTAGCCCATGAGAATTTTTTGGCCTTGAAAAACATGCATTATACCTCAGGAAACATTCTCTTCTCATATGGGTGGGATTTTGACCCATAGGTTTATGGGGCGGTTTTGGCCCATGACTTTAATACTTATGGTATTATAAAATTTCTTAAGTAGTTGCCTATTGATGTACTTTTGATAGGTGAGACATTGTATATTGTAGAGGTGTGCGAGTTCAAGTGTGAATTTAGGAGAGTTTGTTGAGAATAGCTCCAAATAGATCTGGGTATTGTATTGAGAGAAAGAGGTGACTCGTAATAAAATCTGAGCAAGTGATTCTTGGTGGACATAGCTCAAATTGAGTGAGCCACATTAAATATTGTCTCTATGTTATGTTCTTTAATTTTTTGCACTTTTATTTCAGATCTGTGATATTATTATGCATATTAGTTTCTACTATTGTGATTATGTGTGCGATTGTTCTGCATATTTTATCCCTTATTTCCTAGCACACTTGTCGTCCTAAAAAGTAGAAAAATTACTCATGGAATCTTGACATCAACCACTAATAAAACCTTTCTGGTTTTCCAAAGTATGACAACTCATAGATTTGCAAGACTCCAACTTTCTCCACATTTTTGTAACCTTCATCAACATATATGGGCTTATCATCTTCAATGCACAAGTTTGTGTTTTTCACCAGTTTCTTGTCTATCTAATCGTTATTTAGAATGGTGTGGTGGCTGTAGTCACTTACCTTATTGTTCCTTACATGGGACTCCCAAACGTGCCCCATTATGACACCCCCAGGATACTGTATTTAAGAAAATATCTCCTATAGTGCGTCTTCTACTTCCACCTCTAGTTTATTCCTCTTCTTCCCCCTTGTGGTTTCTCCAGGTGCTCGTTTCGGTGCCATTTATTACTTACAACTTATCCTTGCACTTTTTCTGCCTTCTACTTCTTCTGTAACCTGGAACTTGCGTGACCTAGCTACAATTTCTTCTTCTTAAACCCTAACTCCTTGAAACCTACTCTTTACATGCCTTCCACTCGCTCAAACACTTCTCACAAGGGAGCTCCTCCATGGTCATGACCAAGATCAATTGGTTTGATATTCTTTGCATCTTCACTCACACTTTTCAATTGTTTTCTCTTCAATTCACTCTTCCAAGGCTCAAAAAATAAAATATGTAAGGTAAGAATGAAGTCGCATGTACCCCTTTTATATATTTTATAAAATTTTCTGCATTAATTACTCCTCATCTACCACTGTACTTCAACTTTAATGATGCTTTCTACTTTTTTGGGATTTTTTTTGCTTTCTTCTATGCCCCAGTCGTAACCTTCTAGTGCGCATACTAATTCTTGGCCACAGAGCTCCTTACGTGCACCTCCATGCGCCAAAGTACATAATCCTATGTACCTCATACCAAGTGGTTTATCGTGTTATTTCCTACCTCGCATTACACTATGTGAACTGTTTCCTCACGTGGTCTTCAATATTCCTATAAACACTTTCAACCCGAGCATCTGTAACACCTTTCTCCTATGCACACCAATATTTCAGAGGATATTCATATTTTGGCCCATATATATACATCTGTGATAACCTGTACTTGAATCTCAACACCAACAAATTCCTTTTCCTTGTACATGCTCCATCCCACACTAGAAGTATGCGTGGTCCTCTGCACATGAACTATGTTGGTACGTATATATGTCCATCTTCTTTTCAAGGCTATTTTTTCTCAGTAGATTCCTTCTTCGGATGGATATGCACTACATGTTGATTTTTTGACATATTTTTTCCTATTTTGGTTTCTTCTGCAGTGAATGGTTGAGTATACACTTGGTCTCGCGTTGTTATAGAGGTTTCTAAATTTTCACATAAGTTAAAATACAAAACAAATTGTGTTGTGATGTAAGGTCGGGACTTCAGGTTTTTTCTAATAAGTATGAGTATTGTGTGGATGGGATAGTTTCATCCCAACGCTCGAGGACTAGTCCCCTTTAGAGTTCAGTCTAGGTTTCTGGACCCATATTAATGAAGGAAGAACGTGCGTTATCAATTTTTGGTTTGCACCTAAGAATATTCAAAAGGGGGGTCTATCCCAAAATTCTAAAGGGATTTATTTATTTGTTTTATAAAATGATGGATGTTTTAGAGCCCAGGGTTCAATTTTCCTTCTGCCTTATCTTGGAGCGGTCCGTGCACTTGTTATGAGATCGACCATTCAATTGGATAAAGAGGGACAAAAATACTTAGTTTCTTCAAGCCTGAAAGAGATTATGGGTCAAAAAAGTAATGAGTGTCAATTTTTTATCTCTCAGGGTGTTATAATGTTATGAGTGATATGATAAAGCACAACGATAAATGTCTCATGAGATGCTTAATTTTCTAAGGTTGTTTGCATTGGAAAAAGGAAAACAAGGAAGTAAATGATGAATATGAATGATTAAAATGGAATAATGTTTACATAAGTCATACATTGACAAATCAAAAAGGTAATCTAGAATAATAAATGTTGTGAACAAAATGGGGTTATATTTTAGGGACCCCTGCCCTTGAAAATATATACACATACATATACAATATTGTAGAGTATAGATTGATTTAGAACAAAAAAACATAGCAATCAATCTTCAGAAGATGAAAATTCATCTTAGAGCACTAGAGCACGCTTTAATAGGTGGTTCATGTGTTGGACAAACTCCTCATGAACCGCTACACTAAAAATAAACTAGATATCACTCACCAGGCCCCATGACATGACCTTTTCCAATAGCTCCTGAATTCCCACCTGTGGCCCATTAAGGATTTGGGTGAGCTCTCTTTTCGTTTCGAGTGAGTTCACCCACTCTGAAAGGGAGATCCCTCCTCTTATGTACACTTTGGTTTTCCTTCCTAAAGAAAATCGAGTTGCAGGAATGTGAAGGGTTCTATTGGAAGAGCCTTCTATCCTGATTTTTCTTTTCTTAGGAGGAAGGATGTGGGAAATTACTATGGACCATACTTCAAAGAGACTGTTAACCACTTCTTTATTTCATCTGTGGAAAAATTTGGGGGTTGTTATTATCCTTCTTGGGTAGGTAGTGTGTCTGGCACTAGGATCTTTGTGGTCAGTAAGGTAGGTTGGCAGTAAGCTGGCTTCATGTGCCACTAGTTTTCATGAACATATGGGTAGTAGCTAATCCAATGATACTTTAGTTATTCTATGTTCATATGATACTCCGGGTGGATTAAATGGAAATGGAGAGTTTGGAAGAGAGAAAATGATACACATAACTCAGGTAGGTAATGTAGGAAGGATACAATTGTGTTCTCTGGAGAGCAAATATCTGGAAGGCTAACCTTGGTGTCCTAAATGCTAAAAATATGGCAGATAAGGGCCTCATTAGGCCCTGTTAGTTGGAAAAAATAACACAAATGGGTAAGTTCTCAATTAAAAGGATTTAATTTTTGAGACGAGGAAGACATGGATGTAAAGCTCTTCATTTGAAGAAAATGGTGGAAGGCTTTGTGAAATATTAGGTGGTAAATTAGTAACATAGTGAGCTATGTATAAATAGGCATGGCTTCTGAGCTGATGTGTCTGGGAGAAATTATTTTTCCATCAATGTCGTATCCTCCACGATTGCTAGCCTCGAGTGAAAATTGAATTTTGATTGATAATTTACAGAAAGTGTGTCACCGAAGATCAATTAAATATTTGTGTGTTTAAGAAGTGTCTTATCCGGTTCAATATTTTTCCACGTCATATTTTCTTTCATAAGGAAGGTTTGATATTAAATAAAGTGACATGGAAAATACCTTTCTCTATTATAGTGGCATGATGATGATGAAATGGTGGTGGGCATGACTAAATTTTGTCATGGACAATTGTTCCCTGACACTCTTAGGAATCTTTGGGATGTGACTGAAATATGAGGCAGTTAGAATTCAGATGAATATTATCTAAAAACCCTTGGGTGGATAAACATATAAGGAAGGGGGATTAGGGAAGAAAAGAAGGAGTCTTGGCGGTGTAAAAAGGAGGGAAGTTCTTCAAGGGAAATATTGGGGGAATTTACAGGATGCATTGTCAACCAGGGAGAGATGCAGTGTTCTGGTGAAGTTTTTTGGAAGTGTGATCCATTTGTTAGGATTTCATGTTAAGGTGATTGCACATGTATAGTCATTAACATGCTTTGAGAGCATGAATATATTTTCTCCTTGTTTTTCCCAAGATTAATGGGTTTTCCCTGGAATAGCTTGCCAGGATTTGTGGTGTTTTGTTTTGTTCTTGTCATGAAATGATGTTGAGGGTAAAATGGTATATGTCTTTTGTTTTGATTTTGTGAAAATTTTGGTTGTGATATAATATGGAAATGACCTATAATTACTTGGCTCTCATCTAAGCATGGTATGATAAATCGATGTCTTTCTGGGTGTACCTAAAGAATTCATTTTTGAGACCTATAAAAATATCCCTGTGGAATAAGTATGATTGGGTGATGTGTGGGGGTCCCTTGATCTAGGAAAATCAACATGATTTTCATATGATGATTTTTCTTTAGGTATACTGAGCTAGATGATCAGGAATCTGAATTCAGTGCTTGTTTGGAGCTTTCCCTGTAAATTGTTTTCCTATAAAAGTCCCATTTGATGACTAACCTTTCCTTCAAGTAATGACAAAGACATACACTGGTTGGCATTTTTCTCGTGATCCTCCCAATTTTTCTCAAAATTTTGGTCTCATTTCCCCTTTTCATTTCAGTCATGTCTCTGCCCCATAAAATTTGATTAATCTTTTCTAAAACATTTTAATTCTTGTGTGGATCTCATCCTACATGTTTATCTCGCTCGACTCTGCTTGGGAGAGCACAATATTAGCACATGTGCCTTAAGTGATTTCACTCATGATCTGAATCCTCATCATTAACCTAAAATAATTCAAGAAAATCCCTAGAGTTAATATTTAGATCATATTAGAATTGCCTCTAACAGTCTGTATCAGGCTCTCGAATGCTTGTAGTGCTTAGTGACCACTCTTTTGAGTGTGTTGCATTTGGTGGCTACACCCGACTCCAAATTTTTATTTTCAAGGTTTTGGGACATCACCCCAACTCCTGGCGATACCTTGTGCTCCCCTGACCGTATCTTGGGTCCTCTCACCCTGACTAAGGTGAAGTCAAAAGTAGTAGGGATATCAGCCACACCCTTTGTTTAGGTGCTTCCCCATTACTCCCTTGGGAAGAGTGGGCAAGAGAGCAAAGGAAGACCCCATCCTCGGCTAAAAAATGACACTTCATGTGGGTCACTCTCCCTTACCCTTCCCCCCTATGCTTGGATGCTTCCACCCTCTCCTCTGGGGGTAAATTTAAGAACCAACAAACTCAATAGATAATAATCAAATCCTTGCGGGCAAACACACTTATTACAATAAAATAAAGAACTAACACGACAAAGCATATTAACAATTGATAGGAAACACATAAAAGGGAAATAAAATCTAAATGAAAAGACTTCTTTATTACAAACACCAAGAAGAATTATTGATAATATGGCTTCATCCTACTTCTATTGAAGTAACTGGGCAACTTGGTGCCATCCAACGCCTGTAACTAGAAAGTGCCTTGAATCAAAAAATGTAATTTCAATTTCCCTATGTGCAACGTAAACTTGGAGTCATAGAGAAGCAATATCTTGCTAACTATAAATGTATTGTTCTTAATGTGCCTATCATATCATTCCTTATGTATTCCATTCCCAGTCTTCTAGCTCCAAGGCACAATGGCGCGTTGCTCATCTAATTACATCAGTTTGTCAATGCGCTCTTCAACAACTTGTTCATCATCAAGTCCACTTGCATGCACAATATGTAGGGATGGTAACATGAATTCAACAGGTAATAAAACCTCCATGTCAAACACCAACTAAAAAGGTATGGCCTTATTCAATATTATAAGTGGTCATATACGCCCAAAGTACAACTGACATTTTATCATCCCAATTTTTTCTTCCAAAATCAATTTTTTTTGTCAATGTCTTTCCCAAGATCTTGTTGAAATCTTCTACAGTACCATTAACCTATGGGTGATAAGGAGTAGTCTTATGGTATGCCACCATAAACTCTTCTAGAATAATTCGGATTGTATCATTCAAGAAATGAGTTCCTTTATCATTAGTCAAGCTTAATGGACAACCGTACCAACTAATAATATTTTCCCATAAGAATCTTGCTATTGTGGCAGCTGTATAATCCTTTGTAGGTGTTTCCTTTACCCACCTTGTCAGATAGTCTGTGCAAGTAATAATGTAGCGTGTGCCATTCCTACACGCAGGTGGTGAAATATGACCTACAAAGTCAATAGCCCACTTTTCAAAAGGCTCAGCACTTGCAATAAACTACAACATCTCATCTCTACTTTTGAGATTCTCAAGGAGGTGATAATGGTCACATGCTTTAAAATCTTCCTTATTATCTTTGTACAAAGTATCCCACCAAATTCCACCCATTATAATATTACACATGGTAGCATCACCGACATAATGCCCTCTTAATATTCCACCATGAGCTTCTTCCTTGATAGTCTCACCCTCATGCTCCAGAACACAAAGACATAAAAATTCATCATGACGCATCTTGTACAAATCCTCACCAATCAACTAATAACGCGTTGCATGTATAACATGCTACCTTTTCTCTAATGTCTTCATTCCTTCAGGGGCCTGTCCAGTGCACAAAAACATTGCAATATCTTCCAAGTCTATAGGCATGTGGTTTAACTTGAAAATTTATGCATCTGGCTTTGTGTCATCAATGCTTTGTGCGACCTCACCAGAATTGATTCTTGATAAATGATTAGGCCTTAAATTACTCTTTCTCAGTTTCACAACAATGGTGAACTCAAATTCTTAGAATAGAAGTATCCACCTGCAAATGTGCCCTTGCAAAACAAGCTTGTTGACCAAATACTTGAGCGCCATATGATCTATGTAGAAAATAAATGGTATTTCCAAAAAATTATGTTTAAACTTGTGCAACACATAAATCATAGGCAATGCCTTACGCTAAGTGGTTATATAATTCAACTCTGTGGGTGTTAACTTCCTGCTTGCAAATAAAATGGGATGATTTATAATTCCTTCTCTTGGTTGTTCCAATACCATGCCAATTACCATGCCAGATGCATCAACATGAACACGAAAGGGTTTGTCTCATGAAGGAAACCACAAAATAGGTGCAGTGATCAGCCTCTCCTTCAATGTTTATAAACACCTTCTGCTGTGTGTCACCCCAATAGAATTTCCCTTTAGCCTTCAACAATTATTCCAAGGGCACAAAAATATTTGCATACCCTTTAATGAATTTCCTGCAATAAGCAGTATGTCCTAAAAATCCATGCACTTCACTCTAGTTGTTAGGTTCTATAATTCCAACTCTATAATGCCAACTCTTCCCTTGAGCATACACTACCAGCCACTCATACAATTCTACTAGAAAGAAGTTGAAGAACGTCTCATAGAGTGAATAAAAAAGGTTGTATTCCATCGACCGTTGCATATTAAAATTAGGTCTAGTGCTATATCTCTGAGCTAACTTATATTTTCCGTCTTCAACCTAAATTTCAATGCTATCAAAAGTCAATCGATACGTCATCAGCATACAACATCCTGGCAGACAGTTTGAAAAAGGTGTCGTCAACATAACCAAAATGTAGCCTTTTTTGCTTCACCTAACTGTTATGTGCACTAGAACTTCATCCAAACATATTTGAACACTCACCCAAAGTGCACAAAGCTACTGGGTCCCTCCTTTGCACTGGCTTGTCAAGATGTTAGGATACATGTTCATGATTACCAATATCAAAGTGTAAATTCAAATGTAGATAATTACAGATATCATAAAGAGCCACATGTAATAAGGAAACAAAATAGATTAGATAAGTACTAAGATAAATTACACCAAGTGATCACCATATTCAGATACATCAATCACCAAAATCCATCCAAATTGACCCATTAATAGCCAAAGTAATACATATCAGAAGCTGAATACATAACAATAGAACCACAAAGTCACGCACACCAATATTTTAGAGCAACATAACCCTATCACATCAGCCATATCTTACGTGGTGTCCAAAACAATATATACATACATACATACATATATATATACATATACATATATATACATATACATATACACACACACACACACACACACACATATATATATATACACACACATATATATATATATATACACATATATATATATATATACATATATATATATACATATATATATATATATATACATATATATATCTGTGTGTGTGTGTGTGTGTGTGTGTGTGTGTGTGTGTGTGTGTGTGTGTGTGTATGTGGGGAATTTCCCTTCACTACCCATGCATTCCCAAAAATAGGATACATTCTCAAAATAGCCATGCACATATACAAAAGCAACTATAAAGCATGCATGCTTTCCTAACAAGCCTAATAATAATGCATGCATGCTTTCCTAATAAGCCTAATAATAGATTAATCTATAAAGAAAATTTTCTTTAATCCTATTATTATCTTGATCCATGCATGACCTTTCATCTCAACTTTGCATACGCTTTATCTAAAAATAGATGTTCCTTTGTCCTCAAGTCTCCTCACTTTTTCTCTTTGGCGTGATCCACACTCCAACTTGTTTTTTCTATTTTTAGCCCATATACAAAATTAGCTAAGTCCTAGGATGAGAATTTATGGGTGTGCCCCACTTCAACTTTCTCTTATGCACGTTCAAGTGCCCCATTTGCATACCTTACTATTTTGCATGCTCTTCTGATACTTAGTCAATTTCGCCAACCCAACAGTACAAGAATGTAGTTTGGGATCTCATTGAGTGTTTTGATTCATTTAATATTAAATACCATGAGAGAAGCCAAAATGTGGTAGCTGATAGATTAAAATTCTTGGGATCACAGTATGATAATCAAGATTCATCCCCTTATTGCAAGTTTGAAGTGGAAGCAATGGTTCAAACCTCTGTACCTGATTATATTCAACACCAGAAAGTATTCGGCAATGATTCACACAACAACATATTTTTGAATTATCAAGATGAGTTCACTGACTAGATCATTGATTTGGAGCCTATGGTAGAGGTGTGTGAAGGGAAAGAACCCCTCTTTAAAAAAGAGGTTGTAGTATTTTATTTCCACTCAAATACCTAGGTGTGTTAGCACTTAATTAAGACGAATCTGAACGCTCACCCAAAGCATGCGAAGCTACCAGGTCCCTCCTTTGTGAAATATTATCAAGATGTTAGGATGCATGTTCATATTACCCATTAATAGATCATATACTTAGATGTAGATAATTACAAATATCATAAGGAAACACATGTAATAAGGAAACATAAATGATCAGATAAGAATTAAGATCAGATTCACCATGCAAGTACCATGATAAAATACACAATTACTAGAATTTAACCACAATTATCCATTAATAACCAAGAGATTACATAACAGTAGTTGAATACATAACCATAGTCACTAGAAAGTCATGCATGCTAGAACATTAGAGCAACATAACTCTACAATACTTACGGATTTTTCAAATCAATGCAGGTCAACTAATATATATATATATATATAAAAGAGTTGAGACTTTCCCTTCACCGCCCATGCATCTCAAAAATAGACTACATGCTCAAAATAGCCATGCACTACCAGCTGCATGCTTTTACAAGAAGGATAATAATAGATTAATCTATAAATGAACTTATACTTTAATCCTATTATTAGCACGATCCATGCATGACCTTTGATCTTCCAATTTAGTCATTCGTATCTCTTAGAAGTGCACCCTAATTGAGAGATGACAACAGGGGTTCTAATCTTTCTTTTTCCTCACTTCTGCAAATACAATGTTAACACCTTAGAGCTGTGGGTATCCCTATGTTGAGGTGATTCTCCGGGATTACAAGGTTGGTTCCTTATTGATGTATCCTAAACTTTTTTTTAATTTTTAAGGGTAAAAAGATGGCTGTAAATGAAATTAAAATGGGGTGACACACCAAAATTATTGAGGGCTTTGACTGAATACATACACAATTTACTGAGAAACCAATAAAAGGAGCACAAACCAATGGGTTTCAACTAAATCCTAAGGTAAAAGACTTATGTGTCAAGGGATAAATCAAAACAACATAACAACTAACATGCACACTAAGACTATGCAGAAAACACCAAATTTGCAGCAAGGTAAGATAATTAATTCAGGGAATTAAAATTCACAAGAGCTAATAGAAAGATACACACCACTGCAAATAATTGGAAAGGAAATAACTATTTCTCATTAAAGGGAAAAACTGGCAAAATTTTGCTTCAGCACTCCTACATCCAAAAATTCCCCCCTCGTGCTTTGCCAATGCACACAATATATAGCAATAATAGTTCACCCAACCCTACCAAAAATAGGCTGCAGTTTGAAATCACCCATGCATGTTATTTTTAGCCTTTATCATGAATAAATAAAGGAATAAAATAAACATGTAGTTTACAATGAGGAAATAATAGCCTTAGTTCCAAAAATACACTTTATTCAAAATTCAGTTAACTGCTTTAATTCTGAAATAATAAATAACTTGGGTGAATATTTATCTAATTAAAGCCCTTGCTTGATGTGCAAGTATTCTCTAATGCAAGTGCATGATCTTTGTCTTCTTGTGCATGATGTGACACCTATGTTCCTCATCCACTTGCAATTGTATTTTGTCTTCTTCTCTGATCTGTCTTTTTGTGATGACATGCAAAATACATTTTGTGCAAGAAAAATGTCTTTAATCTCTTTTACTTAGCAAAAATATTCAACTCCACCTGTGGGAACCACTTGTGCACATGTGTAAAAATAATATCCTCTCCTTTTTTCAAAAATAAGGTATTATTTTCATAAGATAAGGTAAAGTGCTCTTTTCTTGACTTGGTGTATAATATGAGTTGAATAATAATCAATTGATTATTAAACTTGGCATATATATTTGATTTCAAAAGCATAAGTCTTTGATCTTTAATGTGTTCAAACAAGGCATGATGTGAAACTTTTTCCCCCTTTTACAAATATCAAGGTTAAGACCTTAGTCATGGTATCTTTTGGTCCTCATATTTTGACCCCCTCCATCATATGGTTGGTCCCCTTCTTTTATCGGTGCATTGTCACTAACCCTAGTAGACTAAATAACAAATTTGAGTTTGCATTGAAAAGGCCAATCTGATCGTGGTCGTCGATCTGTGTACTTACTTGATCTTCACTGTCGATGCTTTGACTACTGCTAACAAGGTGGTTGATTGGCAGTTTTTGTTGATGACCGTTTGATCTTGTACTGAAGGATCTCCATCATTGATATGTTTGGGGTTGTATTGATTCTAGTACTCGCAAATGTGGGTCATTAATTTTTTCACCCCTTGTGAAAGGTGAGTTAGAACTTGGCATCGTTCTATTTTTTTGTGATTTGATCTTGGATGTCTATTCTTCAACTCTTTAATCAAGTTAGGTTAAGGGGTGTTTAGCTGATTGAGCTAAAACAATGGAAACTAAATCATATTCACACTACATGATGGAAAAATAGGGCGAAGCCCTGGAAAAATTCTCACTCACCGCCATGAATCTGTTACCTCGAGCTTGACCTGGGTGGTTTCAATCCTCTACAAGGATCTGTGACTATGAGTATCTGTAACTTTGTTTTTTTATTTCTCTTATTTTGAGATCTATGTAAAATTTTCATGGAGGCCGCCATTGTTATACTCTGGGAGCTCGAAAATCTACCATTAATACTAATTGCAAGGCTTCGTGACTTCAAAACTTGCATATATATAGAGTTTTCTCTCTTTTCAATATTTTGTGAAGTAATGGAGGATTTGGAGCTCGGTTTTTCCTTTTTCAGCCTTCTG
Source organism: Taxus chinensis (assembly GCA_019776745.2). Classification (NCBI taxonomy): domain Eukaryota; kingdom Viridiplantae; phylum Streptophyta; class Pinopsida; order Cupressales; family Taxaceae; genus Taxus; species Taxus chinensis. The sequence continues at coordinate 42,186,863 of CM034153.1, read as the reverse complement.
AGTTCAATTCTATACCTATTTCCTCACTGTGAAGCTTTGGGTTCGAAGACTTGGTCAATTTCCTTCCATTTTTTCTCTTTTCAAGCTCTGTAACTCTTGGTGGTAGCTATTATTCTAAAGGTGAGCTTTCATTTTCAAACTATAGTTCAATGATTCTTTTCGCTCATCAAGTCCTGTGATAATGCATTCATAAATGCTTAAAACTTTGTTAGGTTTTGCTTCTCTGTGACTATTCTTACACTGATACTTGTATTTTTTACATTTCTTTTGTGTTTCTTGAAAAATCAAGTTCAAAAACTTGTTCTAGGCATTTCATTTTCGACTGAGATTGGATATCTTTTGAGGGTTTCTGAGAGCTTATATAAAAAATAAGATTTAATCTGTTAAGTTCTTGATCTTTCACATTTGATTTTTTGATAAACCTGGCATATCTGAAATGACCATTTGAAGATAATACTTTTCCTTCTTGTTTGTAAATTTTGTAAAAAATTATCTCGAACCTTGAACCATTTGACTTGTAGTTTTGTTTCATTTGCTCAAACCCTAAATTGGGTTCATCGTTGTTGATCTGTTTGATGCTACAATTTTATACCTTTGCTGGAAATACTGCATTATTAGCATTACATTTGAAACAAGGTTGATTTTCCATCTTCAAACTCTGAAGACTTATCTATTACCTTACTAAAGCTTGTTTGCATATTACATCTTTAGTGAGAATAAGTTTCAGTCGAAGCTCACTAGGTTACATTTGTACCCTGTATCCTGCTGTAACTTTAAGATGGTTACAACCCAAAATGGGTTTTTTCCTTTTGTGACTTCTTGAAACTCTATGAACATGGTTCTTCACTGTTTTGATTCTCTTGTATCTATACTAGTTGACTTTCAACTCTTGTTGCTCCATTAAACTTGACTTTGTTTCATTCATGCAATATGTCAAGAACCGAAGTCTGAAACTGAATATGCAATGATATCATTATATGTAATTTTTTGTATGCATCCTATTTGTTTGAATATATAATTTTGAACTTGTATTTTCTTTATGGATTGCAAAGTTATATCTTCATTTCTTCATCCTGAATAGGGTCAGTTTTAACCTTTCATGACTTTCCTTCTTTCAATCTAAACTGAAACTATGAATGTACTTAATCATGTATGGAATATATGCATTACCTTGATTTGAATATTCATAAAGTATTATGCAATGATAAATTTGTGTTATGGTATCATCAATACTTAATTTCTTGAAAAGTTGTTTTTGTTTTCATTAATACAACAGTCAATACTTTCTTTTCCTTCTTACATGTTCATGCACATTTGAAAAAAATAGTTAGAAAATAATAGGCCCTAACCTCTCTTACATTCCATAGTTACTGTTTTCTTTCCTTTCTGTCTGTCATGATTATTGTGAATGACATAAGCTTTTGCAATATAATACCTCTTCATTTATGTATTTGTTACTTTGATGTACCTTATGCATCTTCATCTTAGGAGATCCATTTTCCTGAAGCTAGATAACACATGAATACAAATCAAACCTTGAGCTCAGTAACTGATGTTTTTACCATTTTCTTTCCTCAGGTACCATGATGCAGAAGATAAACGTGGAGTTGGAACTAGAGCAGTGAAGACTAGGATAAAAAAAAAGGTAATGATGGGTTTCTTCTTTAATCTTCTACTTTTAGCTTTATACACATGTATCTCTTATTTCAGTAGTTATAAGTTAGATCCCGTAGCTTGTGTGGGAAACATTAAATTTCCTCATGAATAAATGATATTATTTATGTAATTGAGTTGTGTACTTCCTTTTACTTTCAAATCTTATGATATGTAATGATTGTACAATCAATTAAGAAACTCAATAACATACTTAATAACACTTAATCATAGGAAATGATCAAATTAAAAAATACTTCTAACTTAATAATGAACATCTGCAACTTGTAATCAACAGCTATGTTTGCTACTATAGGATGTAAAATCTCACATATCCTGTGATTCCCACCTTCATCAAGGTAGTGCATTGGTATTTTGGGGATTTTGTGTTTCCTTGTTGAAGACAAACATGAAATGACAACATATGTGAGGTGTTACATTTTATAATAACACACATAGCTACAGATTTCATGTTGTTAATCAGTTACTGCAACTCAAAACATAATGAAAATTGTATGAATTTCCCCTATGTAGGTCAATCTCATCAATGCCTTCCATCTAAAATGAAGTTTCGAGTTGCCCATTTTTGCATGAGTGCAAAAATTGTCAACAGTCCCAAAATAGATCTTGCTTAGTTGTGAAGTCTTCTTGATTTTATATTTACTTGGGCCCCAATCCAACTATTTTTCCTATATTTATCCTGTGCCATGCAAAATCGGCTAAGTCCCGAACTTTCCTTTTTAAGGGAAAGAACATTCCGTGCGCCACTTTAGCTAACCCATGCATGCGTATATGTGCCCCTCTTGTGTGCCTCATTGACCCACACACTCAATGGATACTTAGTAAATTTCTCCAGTCCATCATTACCCCATTGTTGACACTAAATCACACACTTTGGGTATTATTTAGTCCTAGTCTCATACTTCTATTCATATGGTTTTTGAGTGAAGAAATTACTAATTAACCTTCATCTTTTAGCCATTTTACTCTGCTTTCTATCATCATTCCCAACCTTCACCACATACTTTCCCAGTATTTTTTATCATCCCACGTTATTTCACATTTTACTGGGGCACCCAGGCTAGTGTTAGGGTGCCCTGGTCCTAGTCGGGGCGCCTTGATCCTTTTCCCACTTTACTCCCATATTTTGGGAACTTTCTGGCCATTTGAGATTTCTATCTTTTTAGTGGTTGGTCTTTATAGGGTTAATTACGAAATTAGATCAAGAGAAACATATAAATATAAAGTTATGAGACCATAATGAAGGACCAAACACTAGTCACTATTATCACCACCTAAGGTTACATCCATCCAAGGATCCATTTGTATCCATCTAGCTCCATCACAAGGCACAAGGTTGGTTCATCTGTATCACACATCATAGGAGGGAATTTTATTCTATTCAATCCATCATTTATTACATTTCTACATCTAGTTATATCTTGTTACTTCACAAAGTGTGACTGACATAAGAGAACCTAGGACACAATTCTCACACACATACTCAGAACTACATTTGGGTCTAAAATGTAGTGCAATGATCAGTTAGTAAGTCCACCATTTTGGTCGTTGAGGAAAATTTGACCCCTTCATTTGCATTTTTCTTTGTTAGGGTTTGATACTTGTTTTGGGGTTTTGCAGGTCTCTTCTTCATTATGGATTATTAGTGACATACAACTTAACTCATCAATATTGACGTGATAGACATTGAAGGATTCACATAACCTTACAACCATGTAAATTGGGTTTTTGGACCTTCTGCATAGGCCAGGGCACCGAGAAATTAGACTAGGGAACCCTAGGTGCCCTGACCCTCTCCTAGGTGCCCCAATCTAGCTAGATAGCTTAGTTTTGTACTTTATGGAGCTCTTGTGTGGTTGCATCTACATTTTTTTCAGTTGGTTCATTCTATGACATAGTTTTGAATAGCCATCAAATCAACTAATCTCTTTGTAACCTTTCTTTGCACATTAGGGTTTTATATTTCATCTACTTAGTTGTTTGGGCCACTTTCCTCATTTAGAGTAGACATTTGTTTCAATGTTGTACTTATTATATTAATTCTAAAATATTCAAATTTTAGTTAATCCTTTTGGTGAACCTGAACTCATTCTTCACACTTATAGGATCCTCATTCATTCCTTATCATCTTATAATCTACTTATCATGAATATCTCTATTCACACGTATCTACAAAATCACCCTGATTGTATCAATAAGCTTAAAAATTACTTGGCTACTAATTATATTCCTCTTCATACTTCACCCAAATATGTATACCATAAGTTCACTTTGACTGCCTCCCTAGATGAGGATCAAATAAATTTCACAACAAATGATTTACCTTCTCAAGAAATAGTACAACATGATCCACCATTATATATTCAAGTTTTTGTTAACAAATTCAGAGTCAAACATGCCTTAGTTGATAATGGATCTAACCTGAAAATTTGTAACATCACTTTCCTTCATCATTTAGGCATGTCAGAGGCATCTTTAGTTCCTTCATCCATCTCTATTCGTGGCTTTGATAACATTCCCAAGCGTGTATATTGTTAGCTTACCTATTGTTATTGGTCCATGTATAATTACTATTTTGTGTCATGTCATGGCTAATAACCTTCATTATAAGATTATTCTATGATGACCTTAGATCTAGGCTATGGATGTGGTCATCTCTATGCTACATGCATGACTTAAATTACATCATCAAGGCATTGTTTATGATGTTTCGGCTGATCCATCAAATTTTGAGTATTGTAACTCTGTTGAGAAACCTAGTGATACTTTCACTTCCCCTTATATTACTCAATAATTTTCTAGATATGGGTTAGGATATGAATACTTTCACTGCTTTTGCTTCTATGATAAAAATTTAGATCAACAAGAACATAAATTCACCATGCTTTGGGATATCTCAACACAGTCACACAAGTTTGGACTAGGGTATCAACCTCCCTCTTTACCTCCTATAGACGCTTATACCACCTTTCATGTTACTTCACTTTTCATAGTGCATCCTAAACTCATCAATGATGATGCACTTAATGTTATCATCAAATTACAACACCTCTGATTGCTAGCATGTGAGTTTACTGGGAAAACAATGTAACTGGGTAACATAGGATTGTCTTAAGGTGTGGGAGCCTTGTAATTGAGAAAAACCTCCAGATAAGATTGGTTCCTCTACTTATTCCTAATGTGAAAAAATTACTCCTAAGGAAGAAAATACAACTAACTACTTATAATATATCAATTCCAAGGAACAAGGGAGAGAGATGCATAAAATTAAAGTCCTAAACTAAGGGAGGTGATAACACCAAGAACAAGAAGTTGGAGATATTCTAAGTGAGTGAAGATAGGGAGGGAACAAAGTGGGAGAGGTTAGATATAAGTTCCATAGTTTGAAACAATATTCAATTCCCCATTCTATTGGAGCTCAACAAATTAAGGGCCTTACAAAGATATCAAAACATGCACAATATACCTGTAAGTATAATAGAAGACAAAAAATGCAATATAACTCGAGTTAGGGGAAGAAAAGCCACAAAAAATCAATTTTATTACTTAAAATGATGTAAAATCCATTACAATATAGGCACAAGGCAATAATCCTTTACAAAATGCCCAAATTTGAGACCTGTAACTCACAAAAGCTCTGGAACAATTTTGACAGAGTTCCTTTATATTTTAATTGGTATAGTTCCTCGGTAACATCTCTAGGTTTTTTACTCAAGTTTCATCAAAAAATTCATGGTACAAGTCATATTATGTTGTCACCAATGGTACGTGCAATCTGGAATTTCCCTTGTACATTATATCGACATTTGTAAATCAATTGGGTCTATGTTCATCTATAGTTGCACTTATCTATGGTTCTTGGGAAGTATCAAGGTTACTGATATCCTTATAGTATATACTTCTCATTACTCATATTTTTGTGGAGAGATGCGGAGTAACTAGAACACTCTCCATACGGTTCTCTTCACCATGTGGGGTGCATTTGCACTTCTTTATATAATACTTGACATATTCCACTTGGGGGTTGATCACACCCAAGTCCTTCCAACCAACTCCAATATAAATTTTATCAAATCTCCATGAAAATGGTAGAGGGATTATTCTCTCCCCCTTTCTCGCAAAAAAATCAAGTGCACACTTTCCTTTTATTTTCTTTTCCAATTTTCCATATTGCTATTTCAATATCAAGTTCAAAGTTTTCAAGTTAAAGTTCAATTTCCTATACTATGGACATTAACTACACTCTTTTCTTTGTAGATACACATCCCGATAATTTTTTTTGGAAAAAATAAAAAAGTCCCTACACAAGCAAAAGGATCTCTGATTGAAGATAAAGTGTGTCTACACACTAAGGTGACTTTTCCTTTAAGCATGTAATTTTCATTTCCATACTTAAATTTGAAGGAAATGTAGACACTCAAATTCGAAAATTAACTCTTTGACACTACTAGTTTTGATAATACACTCTTGTTATGATAAATACAACCTCAACATTCCATCTTAACACATTTTGGGGTATCTTGTTTATCCTTTTTATTCTTACACGCTTACATTTCATCAAATTATGATGTTCACACAACGGTCATATTTGTCCATATAAAAAAGGTCAAACCCTTACACAGTATGTTGGTAAAAATTCATATTACATGTTTTTCATCTTTTTTCAAGGTCATATAGTTTGGTCAGAACATTACATCCAATCTTGGTTGAATTGTACGATCTTGGAGTGATATTTTCTCTCAATTTAATTTCAATTTCATATTATTTATTATGTCTTATAATTACCTTGGTTCATCCTTCATTAGTAAAATTTTCTATGGATCTCTATACAAGCAAGTTAAATTTACCTATATGTTACTGAGAGGGGTAGTTCCCTCGTATGATGGGGTACTACATTGTATTTTTGGTCACATCAAAAACTTACAAAAAGAACCCAAGGCTCCCTAAATTTCACAATAGTATACTTGGAGTAATTAGAGAAGGAATATCTATATTTATGAGTATTATTACAAGGTTAATACATTAGTATCTCTCATCTACGAGCACTTAAACATCCATTTTCCAAGTATTTTAGCAAGAGACAACTAAATCAAGCTATATCTCACATGAAGATGGTTGAATGCAAAGCTAGTAAAGCATTCAAATTAGATTATCACATCCGAAATAGGTGGAGAATGACTTGCACATTTTCTTACAACCACCACAAAGTAGTTGTAATATATGTGGTGGATAGGGGTTCCCACAAAAAAAAAAATATTAATTTTTTAGGATTTCCCATCCACGTCTAGGGTTTGAGATTATTCAAAGATCATCGTAACATGACTTACAACTAGGGTTTAATAATGACAGATAGTTCCAAATAGGTGACCATCTCATGAAGTTATAGAACTGAAGTCTAAGTAGGTATGAGATGATACATAAGGGTCAATAACTCCCCCCTATGGGACATTACTTCTGTAGAGTTGTACAGGCTCTATACTAGGCCCAAAAGTCTCTAGTTTAACTACTTTCCTCTAGAATGAAGAATAATTAGGTTGAAATCTTCTTGTTTTAGTGGTGCATCCTCAAAATTACCAAAATCATACGTATTTTATCAGTGAAGTGAACTCATTCATTTATATTTTCAAATTTTTAACTTATCTCCTCATGGGGATTAGTTACAGAGTATTTTGATATAATATGTCTAATACGTGGTAGTAGGAGGGTTAATGCATAGAAGTTGAATTAACTCATGGAATAATTCACCCTGGGCCTTCACTAACACCAATCTATATCCTTTATTGTACTTAATTCACTAAAATCATTATGTTTCACATAAATATGATTAGGGTATAAATAGATAATATTATTTATGTTAGTTGTAGTCCTCAAAAACCTAAAGCTAACCTAGTGCCTTTGCTTTTGGCGGTACTAGTCCTCTAGATTTCGGGGAACATTAAGCCACTCCCTGAGAACCTGTTATAACTACACATTCTTGAGCTGGCTAAAATAAGATACGGTGCCACCTATCCTTTGAGAATGGCAATTTTGAACCTCTCGTTGGGACCTTTCAAAAATATATATCCTGGATATTTTATCCATGAATAGTTCATGTATTATGTTTTACATAACCAATTCTATAGGTACCTTATCCTTTGTCATCGACATGTTTGTAAGGGTCGCAAGGCATTATTATGTGTACTATAGGAACTATTCTTAACAAGTTATTTTTCAAATGTCCATGTTTTTATATACTCATTTGGACCTATGTTTACACTCAATGACTAACCCTCTATGATAAGTGCACAATGTATTAAGAGGCTATGTAGAAGAATGACCATTACCTTACATAATATACCCATGATTAAAATTTTGTATTTATCATGGAATTATGAGGTAAATGGAGTGTGTAGGGATTGTGTTTTATTATGATAAATAAGGGATAGTTTAGAACTCCAGAATCTCAAGGTTCATTAGATAGGTTTCTTATCCATTGGGCAACATACCATGCTTCAACAAAAATACAAGAAAACACTCTCACTCTACTACAATTATTTAACAACCACATAGAGGAACGGGAATGAAAACAAACCAAAATTGGGAAGCTATGTAGAAAGGAGGAGAAAATATTTACAAAGGAGGGATAATGGTACAAAACTTTCACACGAACCCACAAGAAAAATTAGAGAATCAAGCACCTTTATGAAATAGTGTGTTGAAGGTGTGAGGTTTCCACAAATTGAAGATGATCTATTGGTTAAACCAAATATTTATGGGAGCATTACATTTCTTGAGAAGAAGGATGGAAATAAGTGATCCTTCCACAAATTGAGATTGCACTAGAAATTTTCCCATTTTAAGTGAATATCTTGATATATGTTTTATTTTTTTCTCTTTTGGTAATGAGGGAGTATGGTAATGAAATCATACATTAACCCATGTGACTCTTGATTACTTCCTTTCTGATATCCACAAATCACTAATCCTTGAAATTTTGTTTCATGAGGAGTCCTAATCAATACAACACAATATTATTGTCCTAATAAAGTATTAACTTCATCTATGTATGAGTTGAATCAAATATCATGACACATCTTGGAAGAATTGTGTACTTCCATGAGGTCCTCTTCAAAATTTACTTTAAGATAACTTGAAATTTTACCATTGGATGATTTTTCATCATCATATTATTTTATCTCTACAATCACTATCTTTTCCTCAGAAAACCAACCTGTTGTTTTTGAAAAATAATCTTTTTTACCCTCAATTTCCAAGAGATCACGATTTTTAGGCAAATTTTACATTGTTGATTTATTTTCATAATTAATAGAGGAATCATTAGTTGTAAGACAAGATAATAAATAACTAATAATAGTCTCATTTTCATGTTTATATCCTAAAGAATAGGAAGAAACAAGAGTTATGCATCTTCATTGTTTTGAGAAAGTTATATGTACTCATTACCATTTTCTACTTGTGTTGACATAGGGAACAAGCTATAAAAAGGCTCATACGATCCTTGTTTGTCAACAAATGTCGCAGGAGGGACATTGAGCTCTTTAATCTTGTCTTCTTTAATATTGAACAATTTTACATCATTTTAAGAGTAAAGGAAATCATCAATAATTACCTTGATCTCGTTCACTTGAAGGCCCTTTGACAGAGAAGAGGAATTCATATTTTGTATATTTTCACGACGAACAACAACTTTAACCAACATTGGATCACTTATTTTGAAACAAGGACCGTCACTTCCTACACATGCCATTTTTTCAGAGAACCTTGTTTTAGGTTGAAGTGAAGTCATGAATGATAGCTCAATTTCATTACTTTATTCATAACCTGTAATGATGTCGATTTGACAGTTATCTCGAGGTTCAAGAAGAAGACATTCACTAGTTGCATTAAGGTGTCACTCTAGAATAAATACTTCATAGTACAAAGGATCAACAATAACTAATTTTGGTATATGATTGTTTTGATTCTCATTATGGAGCATCTCAAATTCATCCAAGGGTTCATCTTCAAGATGGTTCGACTTCTCACATGCGTGTAATGTTCTATATCATTTTTACACCTCTTTCACTATTTGTCTAGAATTGTGATAATTAACAGGTGCAATCTTCATTTTTCTACGTTTTGCAACACTCTTTTTAAATTAAAGCCACAATAATTTTAGTATAGGGTCATTATATTCAACAATCACGTCCAATATATCTATCCTTTCCTATAATTTCCTATTCTTTTCTGCAGTTGATACAAATGTTTTAATGACCTTATTTTTCTTTATCCATGGAACATCATAACACCCTGATAATGCTCTCTTTTCTTCTTCTTGTTCTATTGGTTATAGAGTTTCAGCCAAAATATGATACCTCTGTGTTTTTTTTGTAAATTCATACCTCTATAAAAGTTTTTCAAAAATTAGGCTTATTCTAGATTATCTGGAATTTGAAATTTCTGAAAGGGGAGACAATTTTCATCTTCTCCATCATTGTCATTGTTGCTCATTGACATGAGGTGTCGATTGGTAGATTGAATTTTTTGACACTGTCCTGAACTTCTAGTACCAACCGTACACACAAATACCAACCTTTTCTCCAGAGGAGGTTCTTTGATATGGGAAATAAATGTGGCAGAAATTTGATCCCCAGTAGAGTCGCCAAAATTTTTTGGTGAGATTTTATGTCGCTTTATATATATGTTGTTTTCCCAATAGAAGCACATGAAGCATGTAATAGTTAGGGAAGGTCACCTATCGACGGGTTTTTCTGCATTTGAGAGGACCAGTTACCTCGTATGATGGATTTTTTATATTTTTGGTGTTTTTAACCCAAAACCAAAAAAAGGAAATAAAATTAGAAGGATAAAGAAAGAGAGAGAGAAAAAAAGTGAGAAATCTACAACATAATGCAATTATAGAACTACTAGGATGTGTCAAATATAAACATGAAACATAATCTCTTTATCTTGCATGAAGGGTAGAATATAATGATGAATGCAAATCTATAAAGCACAAAGTCTTTATCACCTTGAGAATGCATAGATATGGTAAAAAATCCACATACCTTAACAACTAGTACAAAGTTTGAATATTAGAGCATCAAATACACCACGAAGGAAAAGCAACATCAACTACATTTTCCAATCATAAATATAATAACAAAGTTTACAATTGGGATCATTAATGCAACAATGAGAGAAGCATAATATTCATGAATTTAGGAGAAAAATAGTGTGGACAAAGTTATAACTATTATTCTCTAACAGAGAGGTAGATAGAGAGATTCTAAGAAATCTCCCCTTTTACAATTACATCTAATCCTTTTATAGGCTCATTTGGATAAAAAGTAGTTATTTTAACTAATTTCTACTAACTCACCCTATTCCATCTAAAATTGAGTTGAATAATACATAAATCTGGTATAAATAATTTATTTTATCATTACTTACAATCATGCAAGTTTAAAACCTTTAAACCATCTCCTCTTGGTGAAATTTGAGAGTTTATGAGAAAATATGTAAAAAAAAATCTATGCGGGTTAGCGGAGAACTGGAGGAACTCTGGAATAGTTCCTCCCATGCCTTCGAACACCGATCTAACCTTTTAGGACTTGGGAAGTTTTTTAAAGTACCAGTGGAATGGATGAATAGTTCATTGAGTTCCAATAAAGGTTGACTTAACTGATCTTGACCTTGTTGCTTTACTTTTGGTAGTAAGTGTTACGTTTCAGGGAACTTAGGGAACCATGGTGTAAGCTAGTAAAAATACACTACTAACAAGGAAGTAAAACACAAACAATATTACCTCCTCTTTTGTGTTCCGTAGCAAACCTCATAATGGGCTAGGAAACTTGGATTGAGCCCTGATTGTGTGATATGTAGGTGCTTTTCTTTAAGATGGAGTAAGGCCTTCCTGCAATAACGATCCTCTTAGTTAGCACCAGATGGGAAAAATGATTATGAGGCTATTTAGGCATTAGGATGAGGTAAAAGGATGTTCTTTGCTCAAAGGATGCAAGAACTTAGATATGGCATTCAAGCTTATTCTCTGTGTGTTTAGAGGGGAGGGGTAAGGTTGTATTTATAGCCTGGGGGAGTGATTAACTTAGAGTAATTTAAGTAATCATGGTTTGAAAATGTGGGCAAGATTAAGTGAGTGGTTTGAAAATGTGGGAAAGATTAGGTGAGTGGGGGCCACGAAGAATGGGTGAGGATTTGAATTATATTTTTAATTCATAAGTGGAGGATTTTAGGTGAGTGGGGACCACGAAGGGTGGGTGAGGATTTGAATTTTTAATTCAATAGTAGAAAAACACGGAGAATAGTGACATGTGGTGAGGATTGAGTTATTTTTTAGATTTTGAAATGGATAGTTAATCAAATTATATTTGATTAATTCGAAGTGTATTTTTGTGGGAAATGAGGAAGGGGAATTAATTGATTTAGGACAGATGTGAAATTGGGGTGTCTACATTTTCCCTTCTTTGTAAGGGTACTATGAAAGTAGTGTCCTTTCAAAGAAAGTAGACGAGATGGGGGAAGAATTCAATATAATTTTCTTAAGCAAAAGGTAGAGTGAATGTTTGTTGGGGAGAATAGAAAGTGGTAAGTGACGGATGTCATAGTATCCTCCAAGACAAAAATGTCACGAGTAGATGTGATTATGGATAGATGTGGTGATGCCCCTTCAAGAGGACCAACGAGAATGAAATATACGACAGAACTCTCGAAAAGAAGAGAAATGAATTAGGCAGAGAAGAGGACGATAATGGAGTGGAAGAGACTGGAATGACCGTATGACACAAATGGAGAAAGAATTCAATCGGCCTTGAATGCTAGGTGTGAGGGTGTGTGGGAAAGAGAAAAGGGAATGGATAGGATTGGGGGTTGATTACGAGAAGAGTAAGGGAGATAGGGGAGGAGAAAAAAGAATGTAAGAGGTAGAAATAAGAGAGATGGATGATAGGGGAAGAAGGGAATGATGAAGGACAAACAAGGCAAAAATAGGGAAATGATAGAGTATGGGGTGAAGGGATAAAATAGAGAGATGTGCAAAATGAAGGAAGTAACAAAGATAGTAAAGAGGGATTCGTGGAAGTGAAATAAATGATAGAGCTGAAAAAAGAAAGAAACGGGAAAGGATAAATAAGAAGGAGAAAACGAGGTGAGAGTAGGGGGTGAAATAGAGGAAAATGGAAAGAGGATGAAATAAGAAGTAGAACGGAGAAAAAAAAGAAACTATGAGGGGCGAGGAAAGTGTGAAAAAGAGGAGAGAAAAGAAGAGAAACAAATACAGAATGAACGAAAAGGTAGGGGTGGTAGAGAAAAGGAGAAGTGGTCAAAAGAAACGTGAAAATTAGGGGAGAGGAAAGGAAGATAAAATGAATACAAGGAGAAGATTGAAGGAATCGTGTCATGGCAAAGAAGACCAAGGCAAAGAATATGGAACAGACCGTATGGAGATGCATGTGGAGGGTGATATGATAAAAAAGACAGGACAACGTTGAAAAGCCAGGTTATCGATGGGGAAGTAAGGAGGAAATGTGATGGAAAAAGGGGAAGGAGACGATACAGGGGAAGGGAAATAAGATGAGGGGTGGGAGAGAGAAGAGAATAACAAATAAAATGATAGAGAAGGAAGGAAATACAGAAAGGGGGAATAAGTGGAAAGGGAACGGTATAAGGAATGTTCAGAGAAGAAAGAGGGGATGAATGACATCGATTGGAAAAGATGTGGAGATGTATGAAATGAGGATACCAGGATGACGAGAAAATAGAAAAATGATGTATGATGAAGACAGAAAAGATATTGAAGAGGGCAAAGAGAAGTTGGAGAGATGGGTAAGAAGTGACAAGAAAGGGTGGGATTGAGGGAAAATAATAGGAGAGAAAAGAGAATGGGGGATAGAAGAGGCAATGATAATGAGGGGATGTTAGGGAAATCTCCTTTACAATGAGTGGTGGGGAAGGGTGAGAGAAAAAATGAAGAAAAAGAGAAAGCTAATGAGGATTGGAAAGGGTAACGCCAACAAAGGGACGTTAAGGAAAACCCTTTTACAATGAGTGGTGGGCTTAGAGGAGGGAAGGAATGAAGGGAAACTCTAGAAGGTCCAAGGGAGTGAAGGAGGTCGTGTGGAATGAGGATTGATGATTTTTAAGGAAAACCTGTTTACAATTATTAGCGCGGGAAGAGAAGATGATGATGAAAGAATGATATAGGAGTGTTAACAATAATGGTGAATGCGTGTGTGGGTAGAAATGTGGGGGGAATTTGAGAAGATGAAGTGGATGAGTTGGGACTAGGTGAAAGTGAGGAGAGGATGTGGGTGATGAGGATGAATGAAGTGAGGATGAAGAACCAAGACATGAAAAGAATGGGAAGAAATGGTATGAAGGATGATGGATCAAGAAGGGGAAAATGGGGGAAAAGAACGGGATTGTAGGCGGAAGAGATTAGATGTATGTTGTAAGAGGATATGTGGAGAAAGGATAATAGTAGGAGGAAAAAGTGGGTAATAGGAGATACCAGGTGGAAGAAGTGATCAACAAAGTGAATGAAGAATGAGGCGGGGAGAAGTTCACAATGACAAGCTAAGTGTAGGGAGGACCTTGACATAAGATTGTCATATGACGGAAGTGGTTAAGTAAGATTTCCATGTGAGCGAAACTGGAGATGAAAATTGGTCAAGTGAGAAGTGGTGTTTGTGAGAATCGAAAAGGAGGTGAAAGGATGTGATAATGGGGAATGCCGAGAAAAAATGAAGGGTGAAGGGTGTGTAGTGATGGGGAAAGGCAAGGAGACAAATCATCCTTAAGAGGGACTCTTAAGTGAGATTGCCATGCCGGGTGAGTGGTTAAGTAAGATTGCCAAGCAGAGGAGGGTGATAGTGGTGGTAAAAATATGTGATGATGGGGAATGAAGAGGAAAGATGGATGGTGAGATTTTAGAGTGATGGGTGAGTGTAAGATGACATGTCATGCTTAAGAGAATCTTTTAAGTAAGATCGTCATGCTGCTGGAGAGGTTTCGTAGGATCACCCAACCGACAGGGATGATATGCAAGGAGAAAGACAAGATAATATTGGGGACATGGGTGGAATGGTAGGTTGAAGAAGATGATCACGATGAGAGGTAGGAGAAATAAGATGGGGAAATATGATGGGATGAGGGAAGGCCATAGGGCAGATCAACCTTAAGTGGAAGTCTTAAGTAATATTGTCATGCGACCGAAATGGTTAAGTAAGATCGCCAAGCTGAGGAAGAAGAAGGATGATGTTAGAGTTGGTGGGAATAGGGTATGACAAAATGGACTAAGGAAAACCCTCAAGTGAATTTTCCATACTACGAAAGAATGTAAGTAGGATGACCAGGCATAAGACGGATTTGGGGAAGGATGAAAGAAGAGTGAATGAGGTATGCCTGAGGGGTATATGATATGAGATGAGGTGATAATAAGAAAGGAAATATAGGAGTGTAACATGAATGGATGAAGGAATATATGTAGTGGAGGGCGGAGAGTGCGATGGGAATCCTTAATTGGGATGCCCACATGGTAAGAGTAATGATGTGAGAATGAGAAGCAGAAGAGGTAGAATGGGAAGATGTGTTTGGTGGTGATTGTTGTTTGATGAGATGAGAGGTGGTGAAGAAGCTTCTATAGTGGGAAGATCTTAGGGAGAGAGTAAACTTCCACCGAGGATCCCATATAGAAGGGGTTATTAAGTAAGATTGTCAAGTGGGAAGCAAAAGGGGGAAAGGAAAGAATACAAATGGGTGAGAGGGGACAAGAATGGTGAGAAGGGTAATATGGGTATAAGTGGCGGAGGAGTAAAAATGAGGAGTGAGGATGAATGGATCAAATACATGGTGATCATAGTGGGGGAGAAGGAGCTACTGAATAGTGAATGCTACTTGAGAAATATCGTCAAGTAGGATTTGCAAACTGCAACGGTGATCAAGTAGGATTCCCAAACTAGGGAATGTATTAGTATGGGTGAATGGATGGAGTGTAAAGTAAGATGTTGATCCTACAGGAAGATACTCACGTGACGAAAAACATCTTAATTTTAATATAGCACATAACAGAATGCATCATGATATAAAAGATCAAGATGACTAGACTGTAATATGCATGATATCATAGATAGGGGTCATAAAAAAGGTTTGATGCCCCAGTACGATATGCAAATGGAAGAGAGCATAGATAGAGGCCATCAAGAAAGTATGATGCCCCAATACAACATGCAATCAGATAATTTAAGAATATTAGAGAGAACACCAGGACACATAAAATCAAGATGCCCCCTGTAATATATCAAGATGCAAGAAAGCAATTAATAATTTACAACTAATAATGCAACACAAGAACTAAAAAACATGTCCCTAACGTGTTCCACAGTGAGGATTGATTGGATGTGCCCCCAAGCAGGGGTACGAGGACATAGTAAAGTATTGGGTCATTGTCCTCAAACAAGGAAACAATGAGAGCCGGATTTGCCCCAAGCGAGGATTCACGTGAGGAGACGTGGTTTGAATTTGGTAGTCATAAGGTGATTGGATCATTTGTTGGGGATAATAGTTCAAAGGTTAAATTGTGTTGGTTATTTTAGAGTTTTTTTTTTTTTGCGATTTTGTGGATTTTTTTTATTATATATATATTCTAATGTTTTTTAGATTTTTGACGATTTTTAAATGTTTTTGACTTTTTTGACGATTTTCAAATGTTTTTAGATTTTTGACGATTCTGGTTAATGGTTTTGGATTTTGGACAATTATGTGTAATGTTTTTAGATTTTTGATGAGTGTTTCTAATGTTTTTGGATTTTTGACGAGTTCTAATTTTTTTGTTGGATTTTGGACGATTGTTTCTAATGTTTTTGGGTTTTTGACGATTTTCAAACATTTTTGGTTTTTTAGATTTTTAAACTGTTTTGAATTTTTGACGATTTTCAAATGTTTTTAGATTTTTGGATTTTTACATTATTTTTAGATTTTTGACGATTTTCAAATGTGTTTGGATTTTTGGATTTTTACATTGTTTTTAAATTTTTGACGATTTCAAATGTTTGTAGATTTTTACACTGTGAGTGGAAAGTTATGGACCAGAGTGCAGACTTATTTTTTAGAGGCGATAAACATGGATATTATCTATATGTATCATGATTCATGTTGTAAATTATGCTCAGAATAACACAAATTCTCTTTTCATTGGCAGGATATGGTGGTGATGATATGATGAAAAGAATTTCAGCTCCATTATTGACTCCACACAACTAGTAAGATGTGTGGGCTCATCACCGAGAATCAAGGATGCAGGAGGTAGATAATGAATATAGAGACAAATGCTAACAACAATCCCTTTGGGAAATTGTGACTCCATTCTTCATAACGGTACTGAACCAGTTTCAAAAATAGCTTTCACTTTATGAGTCACGTGCTAGACTTAAACAGTTATGTGGCCTACTGATTGGTAAAATATGAGGTTAAGGGATAGTTATTTCTTCACTTAGGCATCTAAATTACGTGTTTGGGGATTCTATAATTTGTAAGCACTGTAATATTTTATGTTTTTGAAATGACCCCCTATGCCTTGCCCTATGCTACTAGTGAGAAGCAAGGGCTCATCACCGAAGGTAAAATATAGGCGAGTGAATTCCCTTTTTGTCTTTTTTTTTGTTTTGTTTTGTTTTGCTTTGTTTTGTTTTTTTTTTTAATATTTTGCAATGTTTTATGCTTTTATGAGAATGACCCTCTACGCTTTTCCCCATGCCACTTGTAAGAGGCAAGGGTTTATCACCGAAGACTAGACGTAGATGAGTAAGGGCACCTTCCTCCATTCCCAGTCTCACACTACCAGTAAGAATTGTCGGCTCAACACCAAAGACTATGAAGGACGAAAGGTGTGAAAATGAATTACTCATAAGTTATTAAATTGATGAATTTTTTTTCAATAGTGCTTTATTTTTGGGAAGAAACATCTACCCCCAATCTCAGC
This sequence comes from Taxus chinensis, assembly GCA_019776745.2. Classification (NCBI taxonomy): domain Eukaryota; kingdom Viridiplantae; phylum Streptophyta; class Pinopsida; order Cupressales; family Taxaceae; genus Taxus; species Taxus chinensis. The sequence continues at coordinate 42,169,213 of CM034153.1, read as the reverse complement.
CCCACATGACTAATAGGACGCGAGGGTTCAACTCCGAAGACTGAGATGGACGACCAAACGAACTGGGTAACGAAGTTTAGAGCTTTGTTATAAAAGAGAGAATGTATTTGAAGGGAATATATTACCATCAACAAGCTTCTAGGTATGACCATAGAGGAAAGCGACTGAAAATGGAAGAAGTATGACGCTCACAAACTTAATAGGATTTATACTAGCACTTGTCTCATGATGATAAATATGAAGATGTGATTTTGATAAAGAAAATATATGCCAATGGAAATGAATAAATTTAAATTATTTGGAGATAAGCAAGACAAAATGAACAATGTACACATTGTATCCTGGAATAGTGAACATCTCAAGGATAAAATTTCTGTAAATGAACTGCATTCATTGGTTCATCAAGATCTTGACCATCTTCAGTGGCCAATTTATAGGCTCCAAAGCCAAATTTAGCTGTGATTACATAGGGTCCTAACCAATTAGGCTCAAATTTTTCTTGTTTTTCTTGTTCTTTAGTGGTATTCTTTTGATTTTATTTTAAAATAAGGTCACCAATTTTGAATTCTCTGGGTCTCACCTTTTTATGATAACTGCGTTGCAGTCGGTTTTGATAGAATTGAAGATGATTGAGATCATTAAGTCATTTTTCATCAAGAAGCTCAAGCTCTTAAAGCCATGACTGTCGGTATTCATCCTCATTAATTACATCTTTAAGGGAGATCCTCAAGGATGGCATTTCTATCTCAATAGGTAAAATGGCTTCACAACCATAAACAAGGGAAAATGGGGTGGCTCAGGTAGGCGTGCAGTAAGATGTATGGTAAGCCCAAAGAGCGGGGTAGATTTGAGTATGCCAATTACATCCATGGGTGTTGACAATCTTTTCTATGATGGATTTTAAGGTCTTATTGGTTGCTTCCACTTGACCGTTACCCTGAGGGTAGTATGGAGTGGACCATTTAAGTTTGATGTGAAAACGTTTGGCTAGGTCTTTTACATCCTGATTTTTAAATGATTTGCCATTATCTGCAACCAGAGTGGATGGAATACCAAATCGACATATGAGATTATTAAAAATGAATTTTGATATTTGGCTACCGGTAACATAAGTGAGAGGCATAACTTCTACCCATTTAGTGAAGTAATAAGTAGCGGTAATGATGAACTTATGTCCATCGGAAGATGTTGGTCTGATTTTACCAATGAGGTCAAGTCCCCATTAAGAGAAGGGCTATGGTGTGGTTATCGATTATAATGCCTGGAAAGGTGCGTGGATAAGATTTCCATGCTTTTGACATGCTTGACAATATTTTACAAAATGATATGCGTCACTTTCCATGGTGGGCCAATAATATCCAACTCACAAGATTTTCTTGGCTAAGGCGATACCATTTGTGTGTGCTCCACAGATTCCATAATGGACTTCAACTAAAACACTCAAGGATTCTTCTTGATTAAGACATCAGAGTAGGGTGCCATCATATCCTCATTCATAAAGAGTTTCTACTAAAATTGTGTAACGAGAAGCACATTTATGCATTGGTTTCATGTTGGCAGAAAATGTTTTATCACGAATGAAGGTATAAAGATCATGGTACTAGGGGTTAATCAAACCCACGATTTCACATACCATAGTGTTTTCAAGAAGATCATAGGTAGACATTAAGAGATGTTCTACAAGAAAATGTTCCTGGGGTTGACTAGCTGTGATTTCTAACAGGGATCCAATGGTTACCATAGCGTCGGCATATTTATTATGAATTCCAAGGATTTGATCAAAGCTAATTAATTGAAAATAGCTTCGAAGACTATCCACCATGCATTTATATGGGATAAGTTTTTCATCCTTGACCTGGTATTCATCAGTTACTTGCTTGATGATAAGTAAAGAATACAACTAATTCTGTAAGATTCCAAGATATAGCTAATTTTAATCCTACGATTAGAGCTTCATATTCTGTAATCTTTTTGGTACATGGGAATGCTAATCAAAATGATTTGGGGATAACATGTCTGCTAGGTGTGATAAGTAAAATCCCAGCCCTTGAGCCATGGAGATTACAAGATCCATCGAAAAATAGAGTCCAAGCAGGCGCGATGTCTATGTGTAGAAGATATTCATCAGGAAAAGTAGAATGAAGTGGTTCTGTGTCAGGAAGGGGTGCCTCTACAAGTTAGTCTACAAGGGCCTTTCCTTTAATTGCCTTCTGTGGAACAAACTTGACATCAAATTCACTAAGTAGTATGAACCAACTAGACATTCTTCCCATGAGAATGGGTCAGGATAAGAGATAGTTGAGAGGATCAATCTTGGCAATCAACTTAGTTGTGTGATTGAGAAAGTAATGACGTAACTTATGGAATGCAAAGGTGACCACTAAGCATACTTTTTTGATTTGGGAATAACATACTTCATGCTCAATAAGTGTTTGACTAAGGTAATATACAACCTGTTCTTTTACTTGATCATTATGTTGTGTTAATAGAGATCCTATGACATGTTCAGTGGTAGATGTATAAAGTAACATGGGTTTATTGACAACTAGTGACATAATAATAGGTGGGATAGAGAAGTATTCTTTTAACTTAGCAAAAGAGTCTTGGCAATCGTGGTTCCAATGAAATTGTGCATCTTTCTTGAGTAATTGGTTGAAGTGATCACACTTATCAACCAACTGTGATATGAAACAATGAATAGATTGTATTTTTCCCTGAAGAATGTGTAATTGTTTTAGGTTTTTGAGGAGGAGGCATTTCCATAATGGCTTTGAATTTTACAAGATCCACTTCTATGCCTCTCCGTGAGACAATAAACCCTAACAATTTACCAGAGGTCACTCTGAACACATATTTCTTTGGGTTAAGATGAACCTTATACTCACGTAATCTATCAAAAATGTGTCTCAACACACCTGGATGCCCTATTCGTGTTTTTGATTTTGATAATATATCATCAACATAATCTTCCATGATATCATGTAACATATCATGGAAGATGACAGTCATTGCTCGTTGATAGGTGGCACCGGCATTTTTCAAGCCGAAAGGCATGACCTTATAATAGAAGGTTCCCCATGGTGTAGTAAATGTCATTTTATGTTGATCCCTTCAGCAATACATATTTAATTGTACCTAGAAAATCCATCCATTAAGGAGAGTATTTTATGGCCTTCCGTTAGAATCAACAATCATGTCTATATTTGGCAAGGGAAAGTCATCTTTGGGACAAGCCTTGTTAATGTCTCGGAAGTCTATGCATATCTTAATGCCGGGGGTTTTCTTGGCTATAGGAACTATATTAAATATCCATGTCAAATAAACAATAGGTCAGATAAAGTTGACTTCCAAGAGTTTCTTGAGTTCGGCTTTGACAAGCAATGTAACTTGGGGATGCATTTTGCGTAGTTTTTATTTTACAGGATTTGCATCTAGATGCAGCACAAGGTGGTGTACGACAAGAGATAGATCCAGGCCTTGCATGTCTTTATATGTGACCCATGCAAAGATATATTGGAATTCAATAAGGAGTGTTGTGAATTCCATGCATTCTTGGTCAAACAAACTAATGCCAAGTTGTAAAAAAATTTACTGTTTGGTGGTTCCAATGTTTATGTCTTTAGTTTCTTCTACAAGAATTTTAGATGTATCCTTTTCAGAGAATGATGCCAATAGTTGATGTAGTTCATCAGTGTCGGGTGATTTAGGGGAGTTGGTACAAGATTTTTGTGTGTAATGTTGAGACTTTTTATTGACTAGTTTGTTTGATAAGGTGGCGATGAGATTTTGACTATGGGAAATTTTTTGTTTGCGCTTCTGATTCAAATTTTCAGAAGGTGAATGATCTGAATATTTTATTTCTTTGCCAAAAAAGGCCGATTCATCTAGATTGATTTCAAATCCTTTTCTATGGTCAGAAGTAGGGATTTGGTCACAATTTCCATGGAATTATTTGATGACTTCATCATTTTAGAACATGTCCATGACCACATGATGTGGTTGGCCATGGTTTATGAGATTCAGATGCGTAAGCTCAAAATTGATGACATTAATAGATAAATGTTCAAAGTAAAGATGTGTTTCAATGAGGTCCTTGAAAAGGCTACGTGGAGACCTACTGTCATTATTAGAGCTGGTGTCATTGTTATCACTTAATATTATTATGGGAGCAACATCAAATACCTTGAAACCCAGACCATGTTTACCATGATGTTGTGTGCAATTGATCGGTTCTAAATGACCTTGTTCATTTAGAACAAGTCCTTTACCCTTCCATCGCATATTTTTTTATTATTCGATGTCCTTTGGTAAATTGAGGGGACTCATAACATGGAGCAAAGTCATCATTATATAACCAAGATCCGGAAGAACTTGGAATATGTTCGTTGTCAAGATAGCTAAATTTTTTCCAAACTGACTGTCCCATTTGGTAAGTGGGATGGATTCTCAGATGTGGAGCATTGGGTTTTCCGAAGCTATGTGGGGATTTGTTGATGTAAAAGGAGTCTGCCATTTTTTGAAATTAATATTCATCGCATATTGTGTCAATGATTTTAAATGTGTGGGATGGGGGACCAATAGGCACCTCATGTGGTGGGGAATTCAGTTTGGAAGTTTTAAAAGATGAAGAGAATGGGTTATAAGAACAAGGGGGTGGGTTGAAGGATGAAGTTCAGTTATTCACAGGAGAAGGTATCTTAATATAAGAGGTGTGGTTGGATAAAGAAGGTTGACTAGGTGAGGAAGAAGATGGTGTGGTGGAAGAATAATTGTTGCTAGAAGAAGAACCTTGATTAGTGGAAGAAGATGATTGATTAGTGGGAAGAGGACTGGTGGAAGATTAGTGACTAGTGGAAGAGAATGGATTGGAAAATGTGTTTTGGTTAGAAGATGATGGTTTCGGATTATTTTTAGGGAGTGTATCTAGATCAATGCATGTTTCGTTAGGGATTATGTGAGGTGGAGCATACTTGACTGTTGATGGACAATAGTGATCATGTTGATATCGTCCTTCGATGAATCTACAATACTCAAAGGGTTGAGGATCCGCATATAACGTAAATTCCTTGTCCAAATGAGGAAATTTAATACATTACTGGAACGTTGATGGGATGACTTTCATGGCATGAATCCATGGTCGATCGATGAGAAATTTATATGCAACTTCTACATCCACCACATGACATACTGTTTCTAAGGTGATGGGTTCAACTTGGAGAGGCAATGTGATTGAGCCTTCAGACTTTCTTTCACTATTATCATACCCAGGAATGGTTATGATATTGTTTTGTAAATAATTTTTAGTGTAATCTAGACAATGTAAAAATTTCATGGAACAAATATTCAATGCGGATCCATTGTCGATTAATACGCGCTTGATCTTATGATGAGTTATATAACCCTCGACGTATAAAGAATGATTATTAGTGATGTTGGGATTCAGAAGGTTAGGGGGACCAAAGGATGAAATAGGATTGGGGACCACAAAATATGAAATTAAAGCTTGGAATTGTTGTGAATTGATGTCCTTAGGGACATAAGAATTATTCAATGTTTGCATAAGGATACGTTGTAGTGCGGGAGAAGAATTAAGTAATTCCGTGATGGAAATTTGTGCTGCAGTCTTCTCCAATTGTTTGACAATATTGAATGATGGCACATGTTGTGGAGTGGAATTGGTGGCAGAATTAGATGGTGGATTAGGAGGTGATGTGGGGGATGAAGTGGCCAATTTTTTTTCTATAGGGACCCACATTTTTTCTGTCTAGTGGTGATCACACAATCAATTCTGATCTTTATAGTTGCCACTAAGTCTTGGTCATAGTCTATGGTCGAGATGACTAAGTCATACTTGATATTGCTTGATGATTGACCCTTATCTTTTGAATTATTATCGTGGTTAGGGAAGGGATTTTTGAACATGTGAAGTTTTTCATTAGGTGTTTTTTTCTCAAAAGTATTTTCAACTTTTGTGTCTCCACGTTCAATGAAGTCTTAGACGTAATGACAGAGTTGCATGCATTGATATGTAGAGTGCCCTTTTATGTGATGGTAATCACAATATTCATTGTCCTTATACCAATTTGGTTTGGGTTTTCCTTCTTCGAAGGGTTTGAAAATGGGATATGTAATCATGTTGGCCTTTTCCAAGTGACGAAAGACACTAGATAAGACTTTCTCCAAGAGGAGTGAACTGTCTTCATTGGTCTCGAGAAGGAACTTCCTTTCTAGGGATTATGATTGGTTGTTTGTATTTTAATGTGTTGATGGGATTGTTTTGACATGTTTCAGACATGGCAGGAATCAATAACACCATCATTGACTATATTTCAATTACGGTTAAAGAATTTGGATTTGTCCTGGTTCTGAGGGGCGTCTCGATAAGGTTGGTCCCTAAAGGGTGCTTTAAGTAAGCCCTTAGAAATGAGGGATTTTTTGATTTGCGTTCCCTTTTTAATGAATTCTTCAAAACTATTCAGATAATGCATTTACATGTGGAATGATAATTTGACATTGAGATTTAGGAACAAAAATGCTAACTAGTTGTCTCTCAGGTATTGAGCAGGGAAATTAGATTGTCTCTCAGGAGGAAAAAATTTCATTGGGCCTTTGCCTAGTGTTATAGAGATCAAGCATGGTTATTTCTGAGTCTAAGTTGTAGAAAAAATGATTTACAAAGTTCTTCGATAAGTCTGCGAATGTCGTGACCGACCCTTTGGGAAGATGGAAAAACCAGTCTAAAGCTAGTCCTCCTAAACTTTGGGGGAATAATTGTAAAATATACGTGTCATCGATAGGAAACTTTCTGACATTGCATTTAAAATTCCTTAACATGTTCACGGGGGTCACCTTTTCTTTTGTATTTATCAAATTTTGGGATTTGGAAGGATGACAGAAATGGTAAGCATGGTATCTCTGTATCAAATGGATAAGGACATAATTTTTCAAAGTTGAATTGTTTTGATTGATTTTGTAGTCCCTGAATGGTGTCTTTCATATGTTTCCATTCTTGTGCGAATGGAGAAGCTAGGGGATGGGTTATTAAGAATGTCGTGACTATTGGGGTCTGGATTGGGGTCTTTTAATCTTTCAGCTCTAGTCAGTTGCTTCCTCAAATTTCTTTGTTAAGTCTTGGATTTTAGTGAATAACTCATCAGCTGAAGAGACCATTTGGATTGTTTGGTATTTCTTTGTGATAACTTGATTCAACATTGTCGATAAGTTTGTTTAGATTTTCCAGTCCCGAAGTTAGGGGGTAGTTTTGCCCCCATGGCTAGGATGCGTAATAGATATTTGTTTTTGTTTTGTTCTATCACCCTATTTACTTGTTCTTGTTCTTCATTGGTGAGTTATGGTTATGTGAACTTCATTATCATCATTTTCATGATTGTGACTATGTGTGAATACCATGATGAGATGTGCCTGATTAAGCTGAAAAAGTGGGTAGGAATTTTGAGCAGGTGATTAAATGAGAACTTGATTTCTTTGGATTTAGCTTGAATAAGCTTGTGATGACTAATAAGGAGAGTAACTCAAATAAGTTATCTCAATATGATTGATGATATAACTCGAGGCAAATTACTAGAGGATTTTTTTTTCACGTTGTGTAGATTTAGCTTGAACAAGCTCTGGATTGTTGACTGGGAGAGTAACTCAAACAATTTAATTTCAATATGGTTGTGATATAACTCAAAATGAGTTATGAAAGGATTTGTGTTGGCTATGATTTGGATAAACGCGATGGTGGACAGAATAATGAGTGAACTCAAACAAGTCACCCAATATTAGTTTGATATAGCTGGAAACAAGCTATGAAGGATGTTTTGACAATTGACGATATGGGGAGTGAATGCTAGTCACTCAATATCAATTGGATATAGCCGAAGACAAGCTATGACAGATGTATTGTTGGATGAAGCAAGCTAATGAAATTGGTGTGATGTTTTGGTTTGTGTTGTTGGATTGTTTGGATGTTTTCGCTTGGTATTGAATTGGTTGAGAACTGATTTTTTTGTGGAACACAACTAGGGTCTGAAATTTTACAATGAACACATTGATATCAACCAAGTTTTATGATAAAACAATGCTAAACTATTTTGTTTTCAAACAACAAGCAATCATGTGGATTCAATTGTTTTGGCTTATGAGGTAAATTCTTCAGGAATGATCATTGTTTCATGCAATCATACAAGTATGCTGTGAAATGGTGGATGCAGGCTCTTATTACTCCAAGAAGATGCGTCCTCCGATATACCCTAGTCCTGATATACCTAATTCTGTACGGGGACAGAATTGGTATGGGGAACCCTTAGAGCACTGGAGGAGACTCACCAATTCTTACTTGCCTGTTTTGGAGTGAATCACCACGTCCAAAACAGGTTTTGTGAAAAGGTGGAAGGTGATGGGGGAATGAATGTGTATGGTGTCCTTACAACTCCTTGAAGATTTATAGGGACGATGCCCAGGCTTCATTGTTATAGACTATTTAGGCGTGACTCGCATGTGCTGCATGACAGCATTACCTGTAAGTGAAGAGCAAGGGGCGAGGTAAATACCGAAATGTTGTGATGAGACTAGGTCTCAAAGTGCAATGCAGATGTAAATGTTGTTGGTGCATGGTAGTCAAGTCCACATCATCAGTGTAGCTTTGGTGGTGATGAAATCCACCTCGTACTATGTGCAACAACAAAATGATAAAGTGATTAAACATAGGGTTCTTTCCAACTTGAAATAAATCACTAGCAGAAAATAATTGTGTACCTGAGCGTACTTTTTTTTTGTTTCAACAATTTTCTTTGAATGGTGGTATTTTTGTGGGATTTTTGTTGTTTTTGTTTAAGTTTTGTTTTTGACAATATTCCAGCAACGCGGTCCTACATAAAACAAATTAGTAGTTATCCTGCAAACGAAATGTTAGAAAAAATGATCGTAGCTGTTTTTTATTTTCCAGATCGCTCAAAGGCGCAGGAAAAGAGCATACACAACCAACGACCAAACAAATATTAATAATATGACAAAGGAAAATAATGATTGAAATGATAGAACTTGGAAACCAAAGCTAGAGGATCCTGCAATGTTAGAACAAGAAACTAAAAAAAAATATTGTGACCGTTTCTGATTTTCTAGATCGCTCAAAAACACAAGAAAAGAACATACGCGGATACAATTGGAATAGATTTTTTTATTTTTTTAAATGTTAATAATTATTGCAATTAATCATGATTACGAAATAACGATAATGATTATTTTCACAAAAAAGAAAAATGACGAAAGAAGAGTGTGAGAACGTTACCTAGAAGTGTTGTCGCGGAAAATTGAAATGTAAGGTAAAAAATTAAAAATTTAAAAAATAAAAAAAATTGTTTTGCAGAACCTAGGTGGCCTCATGTTTTTGATTTCCAAGATCACTTTTGAAGTGTGAGGAAAGAGCATACGTGTGAGGTTGTTACGTGAAATAATTTTTAAAAATAAAAATTAAAAATATAAACTATAATTTTGTTGTTTTTTGTTAAAAAGACAGGTGTTAGAAGAAATGAAATTAAAAAATTTCTGTAAGTCTAAATCTAAAAAATTATTTTTTCATTACATAATTTTTTTTGATACCTTTCCATTAAAAAAAATTGAATTCATTCCGAGTTTGGGATCAAACGTTATGGCTTCCGGAAGATGGGCTACAGTAGCACTCTAAATGAAAATTTTGAACGTGAGAAAAACATCTCAGGAGTTGGTTTTTATTTTATTTTCTGACTTCTGTACTTCACCTGAGAAGCTAAAATTTTGACAGCAAGGTTAAAAAAGAACAATAAACAGAAAGAAAGATTTATATCACAAAATAATTGACTAAAATAAAAGAAAAAAAATGATTAACTTCTTACAAAGCAGTTATTTTAGCAAAAGTAAATAAATAAATGCATTTTTCGGATTGGTTGTCCCATGACAGTAATATTATAAACTTATGACTAGTTCATGTGTTTTTATATATTACGAGTGAATAGCAAAATTAGAACTAGGAACTAAACACCAAGCACCAAGGAGATCAAAGACATGATGAGCATCATAGTTTCATTGTTGTTATAACCTGCAGATACACCACAAGACACCACACAACAAAAACACTACCTAAAGCGTGAAGGTTAACTAAAGAAGGCCATAAGGAATAGAAAATGAAATAATAACGAGCAATAATAAACAAAGAACAAATAAAACCACTAATTGGAAAATTAATGGTAACATATTGAAAGTAACCGGGTGTGCCAAAATATAAGCTAGGAAAAATACAGTACTAACAAGGAAATAAAATACCAATAATCATACCTCCTCCTTCACCTTCCGTAACAAACCTCGGAATGGGCTAGAAAACTTGGATTGAGCCCTGATTGTGTGATATGTAGGTGCTTTTCTTCAAGACGGAGCAAGAACTTCCTACAACAACGATCCTCTTACTTTGCACCGGATGGGAAAAAGGATTATGAGGCTATTTGAGCATTAGGATGACGCAAAAAGATGTTCTTTGCTCAAAGGATGCAAGAACTTAGATATGACATTCAAGTTTATTCTCCGTGTCCTTAGAGGGGAGGGGTAAGGTTGTATTTATAGCCTGGGGGAGTGATTAACTTAGAGTAATTTAAGTAATCATGCTTTAAAAATGTGGGCAAGATTAAGTGAGTGGTTTGAAAATGTGGGCAAGATTAGGTGAGTGGTTTGAAAATGTGGGCAAGATTAGATGAGTGGGGGCCACGAAAAATGGGTGAGAATTTAAATTATATTTTTAATTCATAAGTGGAGGATTTTAGGTGAGTGGGGATCACGAAATGTGGGTGAGGATTTGAATTTGAATTTTTAATTCAATAGTAGAAAAACATGGAGAATAATGACATGTGGTGAGGATTGAGTTATTTTTTAGATTTTGAAATAGATAATTAATCAAATTATATTTGATTAATTCGAAGTGTATTTTTGTGGGAAATGAGGAAGGGGAATTAATTGATTTAGGACAGATGTGAAATTAGGGTGTCTACACTACTAGGGAATTTTTGGGTGCTAATATTAATTATAACAATATCCCTAGTATTAACGTACACAAACTATAAAAGAATTATGCAACACTTGATATATATAATCAAATTCTAAATATAAACAATTTATATGCATAAAGAAAAATATGTAAAGTAGAAAGCATAAAGAAAAGCCTAAAATTCATAAATTAGACCTAAAATCATACCCCAAGACTGTAAAACCTAATCCACTGATGGAGAAGGAAAACATACATACAGATTTCCTATTCGATTATTAGTGCTCAGCCTACAGATTTCCTTTGCAAAAACATTTCACTTTTCAACTATTTCACTTTACAGCCTTCAAGTGTTCATTCAACTATCACTTTTTAGCCTTCAAGTGTCGATTCAAGTGTTTCACTATCTCATCATCATGACAACTGAAGCTCAAACTATCCAGGACCTACCGAAGATTCAATACATGAACTTAATTTGTTTCCCACAAATTAATGTAGTCTTGCAATTGAATGAAACTTACAAGGAATGGGTACAGGCTTGTGGGTTCGAAGGACTAGTAAACATGTCACAGTTAGAGATAGATGTCACCATTATGAACTACCTCCTCTCATCATTTTCAATCCAATAGACAGAAAATTCACTATGACTTTTCCAGATGGATGTACATTCATATTCAACATTGAACCTGTGGATATTCATCGATTGACAAGCTTTCCTTTCAAAGATTGCAGCCTTGTTACTATGAAAGCCACTTTGACAGAAGATGATAAGATTTTCCTTGAATCTTATTACAATTTCCATGTTGATGGTACATGTTTTAAATTTACTAAATTTTAATTTTATTTAACATTTTAATTTTGATATAAGTTATGCTTAAGCTTGAATTCTTATTTAATGACTTTTTGCCGCAAATATGAACAAATCAATACGAGGAGTTGATGTGCAAGGAGTTTCACACATTTTTCTTTCTACCATGATATTCCCCATTGGGCTATTGCCTACATTCTCACAACACTCTGAAAGAAAAAAATTGATTGGTGCACATACTTGTCAAACCTAAGATAAGGGTAAGTGCAGCAAGTTGGGGGACCAAAAATGGGTCATAGGTGGACGTCATATTGCAAAAAAAAATCTCAACTTGTAGGGATTATTAGCAATACGCGCACTCAAAATTGGAAAAAGTTATATGAATATGAATCATAACATCCGGAATCTAGTTTCTAAACTACTAAAAAAATTAAAAAGGACAAGTTTAGCTATATTAAACACTCCAAATTCTATGAGTTGGTTTTTTTTAAACACCTATAAGATTGTAGTCTGTTTGCCTGCGATTTGGATGACCAAAACTTGATTTTTTTTCCCTTTGGTGAAAAGTTAGTTACTGCTATCTATCTTGGGATGGATTTTATTTTGTATTTTTTTTAGCAATTTTTTTTTAATGATTTTTTTTGAAAGTGGTCTGAAATCTTTTAGAAAACGGAGCACTTTCCATTTGTTCGCCATAACTACATCAAAAGATATCGAAATCAAATACTTTTTTTTAACGTGTCATAGAATTTTGCCACGCTTGGGATGGTATAGGTTTTATCACATTCTGACAAGCGAAACAAAAGTTGCAGTCTTAAACGTAGACATGAACATTCATGGGAAAAAGTGTCCTAAAGACCTATTGTTAGTAAAAATTATAAAATGATATTCATCTTATTTTATTCACTTTAAAATCAATATTTATACGAAGCTAACCATCTCCTCTATGCGATGGTACCATTTTTGTGACATTTTTTTTTTAATTTATCAACATGGTTCAAGTCCGTGGAAGAGCAAATTTGAAGTTTTTGGCCTTTCACATGCCATAATGACCTCCCAAAGCTCTGGTTTGAGAAAAACAGATATTTCCCGAGCCTTGAGGGTCAGATTTGATGATATAGTAAGAACCGCAATTGCGGTTCTAAAATGGTGGGAAAAATGAGGGTCGCGTTTGTTTTTTGGTATAAGAGAACCGCGATCGTGCTTTATAAAGTGTGATTGTGGTTTTTATAAAGCACGAGTGCGGTTTACAAAGTGTGAGTGCGCTTTACAAAGCACGACTGTGGTTTATAAAGCGCGATCGTGCTTTTAGGTTCAGAATTTTCCAAGTCTGGCAAAACAGATTGTGATCACGATTTTTAATACCGTGATCATGGTTTATAAACCGCGGTCGTGGTTCGTAAAATTTAGGATTTGATGTCCACTTTTTGGCCCCCCAACTTGTTGCACTTACCCATAAAATTCGATATTTCTAATATTGGAGTTGTTGAAAAACCAACTGTTTGTACCAAAAACTATATCTTTTCTCTTTATTTTGAGGCATATTATAATTTATACGGTGAACGCACTCCTACTTGCATGAATGACTAGATGAAGCAATTGTTTTCCCATTTCAATTGAAGAACAACATGTTAATAAATTATATTTTGATGTTAGTAAGATTATTCACTTCTAGTTCTGTTACAAATTACATTTGGATGTTAGTAACTAGTAAGATTATTCACTTTTCTTTGGTTCTTTACCTTATGCAGAAAAAAAAATTGGGCACCATTCCATGAAAAAAAACAACATCAAGAGGAAGAGGCCAACAACATGTTGAGGCATCAGGAGATTCACAATCCGACATGGATGATAACTCATCACCTTAGCATCAAGTGTTTCAATTAGTAAAACGACTGAGACGTAATACCCCTAACATTCAATATTTATTTTTTTACATTTTATCATTTAACATTTTACAGGGACTTTGGACTACCCTCGTCATTTACCACTACAATAATCACCCACTCAGTCAGTTTAGTCGCATGCATATGTTCGATCAAAACAAGTGCAACCTCTTGCTCCACCACTCTAATCACCCACATGTCCCACACCCACGCGACCAGTACAAAATCCCTTTCAGCAAGGTATAAAATTGTTGTTTTCTTGTTATTTTTTACAAATTTTTATATAAGTTAGTAATTATTTTGTTCTTGACAGTGCATTCCAATTCATTGCCATCTATTCAAACGATGCCACCTCCTCCACCAATATCACCATTCCAACTCAAAGTTCCAACAAGAGGAACAAAGACCATTGGTAAATGCATCACACTTCCGGCCCCCAATGGGACACTAAACATTCCTTCTGAATTTTCCAATCTCTCTTTCGGTGGCATGCCCAGTACAACGAGTAAATTAGTTTTAAATCAAATTAATTTGGATGAAGATTATTTGGGCATTAATAGCAATGACCCAACATGTTTTTTTGGTTTGTCCCCTTTAAATGTAATTCTAACTCATGTGAATTATGCGTTCCGGATATAGATGATATAGTGAAATACAATGTCCTTCCCCTCCCTCAAACCCCTTTTCAATCGCCCCTCATCCTCTCTCTTTTTTCGCTTTCACGATTTTCAATTCTTCACTCCATCTCCTTCGGCATTTCCATCGTACACTCCACGTACGATTACTAGTTTGAAATTTAATGTAAAAAATTTATATACAAAAGTACCTCACTAAAACATTTACTATTTGAAAGCGATAGCATTCACGATATGATTTTTGTTGTTCAAGGTATTTAAAGGTCAAATTCCATTATTTTAATTCATTGAAAATGGTAACTATTTTTAAAGGATTTGGTGACCGAATATGATCTTATCTAACTCCATGGCTGACTCTAAAAATTAAAATTATTTGGGCTAAAGTCAATGTGTAACTGTGTGCCCAGTTATGTGACATACTTACTTTCTCTACTAATTCAGAGGTTATGCAAAGTTTGTTGGTCTTGTTTGGTTGGGGGTTGCTGATTTGGAATTGGTAATGCCAGAGAAGACTTGATAAGAGGAGAGGATGGAGGGTGAATTTTGAGTGGTGGTTACTTAACAAGATGAGGAGATGGAGGACGTATTTTGAGAGGAGGTTTCTTAGTTTGAATAGGTAAAGCTATAGAAGACTTGCGAGGATGGGATGGACTAATTTTTAGAGGAGGTTGTTTAGTTGGCATGGGTTAGATAAGAGGTTATTGACTGGACGAAGAAGAAACATTAGTGATTATGGAATGATGCTCATTAAACATAGATGGTTTGGATTTGGGAGCCCGTTGAGATTTAACAATTGAAGATTAGAAAATAGCATAATGTTGTGCCGTGAATGAGATAAAACCCTAATGCTCAAGGTGTTTAATTCTTCATCGTAAAGCATAACAATCCTCGTCAATATGTCCATTAATTATATGATAATAGCAAATGGGAGACCTTGGTATTTGGCAAGTCAATAAGGAGGGTAGTAATGAGTAGTTGGAAAATTGATCAATTGATGATTAAGGAGCTCAAGAAGAATATCATATTGCTTAGTATTTCGATCAAACTTGAGAGGTGTCGGTAGAGATAATTCTTGGGGTTTACTTATATGAGCACATGTAGAAGACATAGAAGCAGGATGATATGTAAAAGAAGAAATAGCATAAAATTGAGAAACATCCTTGAGATGTTGGATTTCAACTTTAAGAGATGTAATCGTTGTTTCCATAGCTTGAATTTTGTCTTGAAATAAACAATGTAAAGCTTGAATTGACTCTAAGATGGGTTGATTGGATGGAGGGTTAGGACCGATAGAGTCATCAGATAGATGATCTAAAATGGCACTTACTTGAGAGGGTGGCATATTGCGAGGGAGATACATAGTGTCTAGGGATTTTTGGAGAATAGATTTGTAAGGTGGATGCATGTGAAATAAGTCATGCAAAGAGATTTGAGGAATTTTAGGAGCCATGAAAGAAGATTGGATATAATAAGCAAAATGAGGATCCAAGTCTATGATCACAAGTGGGGTTCACCAAATGATTTAATAAAAATAAAATTATTAATTAAATCTTATTACATAGTAACTGATGTAAACAATGATTTTAAAATGCTAAAGTACAGTATGACATAAGCAAATAAGCATGTAAAATGTACAACATTAAGCACAAGAGATGGATAAAGAGACTAAGGTGAACATGATGCAAACAATGTCGTAACTGATCTTTGTAAATTTCATAAGGTCACGAACAATGTTGGAAAAGGGCACCCGTAGTAGGACAGGGGCGTCTAGGCGCTGATGACTGGATTTGGGTTCCCGTGAATACGTGAAATCTCATAATTTGATTTCTGATATGTTGCAAATGTGTTGTAGTTGTCTCTTGTTGATCACCTGATATTCTCACTATGATCATTGATGATACCTATAACCTGTAAAAGAGAAGTTTACCTGCACAAACCCAAAAAATGCATCAAACCTGAAAAAAGGAAAATGTGGAATGGAGAATCGGAATGATCCTGGCGGTCACCCCAAGAGTGCACTTACAACCAAGCGTTGCACTACATCTCAGACTCCATTTAGCTCTTATGATTTTGTGTATAAATTGTGCCCTATGATGCCCTTGTATAAGTTGCACTTGATAACAAGTTGTAGCTAGAATGTAGAAATGTATTAGAATGTGTGGATGAAATAGAATGAACTTACCCTTCCTATTTTGTGTATGTAGATATGTTGCAGCCCTCATCCCTTGAATGGATGCTAGATGTATGCCTCGGAGTACTTTAGGTTCCTTTTTAATGCAAGCTTAGGTGATCATAATAATGCTTAGTGCTTGGTCCCTTATTTTGAACACATAACTATGCATATATATGATTATGTTGTTTGAATTTTGTAATTGACAACTAGATGGCCGACCCATAAGTGAAAAAATTTACCGAAAGATAAAAGAGACCCAAAAAGAGCGAGTAATGTAGAAAAGGGTTAGGGGCACCTAGAGAGGATAGGGGCGCCTGAGTGTTGTTGTCATGACTGGGTGCTGGTGTTTAAAGCCATGAAACATAAATAAGTAAAGTTTCAGCTGGTCTGTAGGGTGTACAAGGCCAAATAAAAAACAAGAAATACATTTAAAAAGGCCAAGATAGTTGTTAACCACTAGTTTTCTTGCTTAGGAATCATATAAATGCTAGTATGTTTTTAGGACCTAGAAATGTACCCAAGTGTGTGATTTTTTGTCTACATTAAGGAGGAGATCATACATACTTGACACCAAAATATCCTCATGATCATACACTAATAGAAAGCATAAGAAAGGGCCATTACAAGACTTCCCTTGAGCTCCATATACTCTACATACTCTTTCTAGGAAAATCACCCACTCATATATGTAAATATAAAGAACATATCATCATTCTAGGTCAAACTAGGGAAAAGGGTGTAAGTAAAATATCATTATTGCAAGGTCACAACTATCTATTTCATATCATACATCCTAAATATCACATGTTAGGTGAGGAACGATGTACAGTTTGAGCCCTCTTTAGAGTAGTACATAGGGGTGCCCACAACCCACCTAATGTTTGTGTTGCAACACTTCTTGACCATTTATGGTTTTAAAGATCAAATCAGTTGCACGGTGTGCAATGCAAGGTATTAAAGGCCCAAATTCTATACACAAGAGGAATATGAAACAATAATCAAACACATGAAGTTATAGAAGCAAAAACCATAGAGGGACAAAGGCATACATGAAGGGCTAATAACATCTGTATGCTTTGACCTGTGCTATTTGATTTGGTTTGTGCAATAGTTCGAGACATAATTTCAATATTGAGGCTCTTTCAGGTTATTGCTATCCTATTTCAGCCATTAGATCAAGCCATATCAGTGCACACAACATAATATTAGCTAAATCATCTTCTTTGTCTCATTGCAAGTGTTTTTATCTATTGTTATCTATCATTAATTATCATTGTGTACCATTTTTTGATGGTTATTCCTGATATTGTTGTAATTAGCCTTGGAAACTAATTTATTAGGATAATATGCAATCATTTACTACCCCTAGAGACATTAACCATTTAGGTTCAATTAGTTTTGGTCCTTGTTTTTTGGCCTATGGGCCTTGATTTTCTTGTGACACCATGTGTGTCTCATATTTGTGATCGACGTCTTTTTGTGTGACACTATTACATAATATTGACTATGAATTCATTTTTTGTTGCACTTTTTTCTTATACATGCATTAGTATTATTGTTTCTATTGTCTTTACTATTTGTATTTGTTGTTATGTCTTTCTCTTTTATGTGCCATGATTTCCACCATGCATAAAACCCTCCTTTTTGTAGGTATAGGTTCTTCACGATGGCCACCTCTTAATCATCATACACTCTTCTATAGCTTCTCATACACATAATACATGGGCACACTCTATTATTTGGGCCACATGTTTAACATGGTTTTATGTATGCACCTCAAAAGAGGGTGGCATTTATCCAAGTATATAGTACACCTATAGTAGACACATACAATTTTGCGATAATATACAGGGTACAAATAGGGGTACACGTACTCATAAAAAAATTCAAGCACATAAATATAGATAACCAGACACATGTTTGAAAATGTACATCATGTCAGGAACATGTGGATGTTCAAACCTCTTTATATGGTTTTCCCCAGTGCACATTACATCAAATTTCTCCGTAGTATCCATATTTTCACTTGCAAGTACATGTTATGGCATAGTTTAAAATCCACATCACTCAGTCTAGATATGTTACATGGGGCAATGAAATATTTTACTTCCTTCATCATGACACTCAATTTCTACTGCAGTTTCAATAATCTTGGGGGTATGTGTTTCCTTCTTCATCTACATTTCAGTACAGTAGAATTTTTATTCAGTTTTCTACTCATTGTGTGGCACATGGGAATGACATGGGGGCGCTTGTTCTCTTCCTTTATTATTACATTCACATGGAAGATATCATATTCGGTGAATAACTTTGATACACGGTCTTATTCCTTCATGAGGTGCTTTAGGTACTATCACTCTCATTCTCTATCTTCCTTATGTTTTGGATTGTATGCACCTAACACTTTGGTTCTCCTCAACACAATTGGGGAATGATCATCCTAATCCTTCAACAAGCTCAACAATCCAAACCTTCAAGTACAAAAAAATAATGATAACTTCTCCCTTTGCAACAAAATAGGACATATTCCTTCAATGTTTTGCACTCTTTATTTCATTTCGTTGTTAAATCCAAATGTTTCAGGATACATTTGACATTCGAGATTAAAGTTCAACCTATTTGGTGGTGGCATTGACACGATCTTATGTTACAAGTTTTAAGCCTGGAACAGGCCAACACAAACATACAGGACTCTATAAAAAAATTGAGTGGAAGCGACGTGTGTCTTACACACTAGAAATGTTCTAATTTAAACAGGTAATTTCATTTCTATGAAAAGGGGGGGGCTAAATGTAGACACTAAAATTTGGAATTCACTCTTGGACATGTTGGTTTTGCCAAGGCACTCTTGCTAAGAATAAACCACCCCACTTTATCTTACTTAGTAAATCCTAAGACTCTTTTCGAGCTTGATTAATCATACAACATGATATGTAGGATTATGTGTTGAATTTTGTAATTGACAACTAGATGGCCGACCCATAAGTGAAAAAATTTACCGAAAGATAAAATATACCCAAAAAGAGTGCGTAAGGTGGAAAAGGATTAGGAGCACCTAGAGAGGATAGGGGCGCTGAGTGTTGTTGTCATGACTGGGTGCTGGTGTTTTAAAGCCATGAAACATAAATAAGTAAAGTTTCAGCTGGTCTGTAGGGTGTACAAGGCCAAATAAAAACAAGAAATACATTTAAAAAGGCCAAGATAGTTGTTAACCACTAGTTTTCTTGCTTAGGAATCATATAAATGCTAGTATGTTTTTAGGACCTAGAAATGTACCCAAGTGTGTGATTTTTTGTCTACATTAAGGAGGAGATCATACATACTTGACACCAAAATATCCTCATGATCATACACTAATAGAAAGCATAAGAAAGGCCATTACAAGACTCCCTTGAGCTCCATATACTCTACATACTCTTTCTAGGAAAATCACCCACTCATATATGTAAATATAAAGAACATATCATCATTCTAGGTCAAACTAGGGAAAAGGTGTAAGTAAAATATCATTATTGCAAGGTCACAACTATCTATTTCATATCATACATCCTAAATATCACATGTTAGGTGAGAACGATGTACAGTTTGAGCCCTCTTTAGAGTAGTACATAGGGGTGCCCACAACCCACCTAATGTTTGTGTTGCAACACTTCTTGACCATTTATGGTTTTAAAGATCAAATCAGTTGCACGGTGTGCAATGCAAGGTATTAAAGGCCCAAATTCTATACACAAGAGGAATATGAAACAATAATCAAACACATGAAGTTATAGAAGCAAAAACCATAGAGGGACAAAGGCATACATGAAGGGCTAATAACATCTGTATGCTTTGACCTGTGCTATTTGATTTGGTTTGTGCAATAGTTCGAGACATAATTTCAATATTGAGGCTCTTTCAGGTTATTGCTATCCTATTTCAGCCATTAGATCAAGCCATATCAGTGCACACAACATAATATTAGCTAAATCATCTTCTTTGTCTCATTGCAAGTGTTTTTATCTATTGTTATCTATCATTAATTATCATTGTGTACCATTTTTTGATGGTTATTCCTGATATTGTTGTAATTAGCCTTGGAAACTAATTTATTAGGATAATATGCAATCATTTGACTATCCCCTAAAGAGATATTAACCAATTTAGGTTAAATTAGTTTGGTCTTGTTTTTTGGCCTATGGGCCTTGATTTTCTTGTGACACCATGTGTGTCTCATATTTGTGGATCTACGTCTTTTGTGTGACACTATTTACATAATATTGACTATGAATTCATTTTTTGTTGCACTTTTTTTCTTATACATGCATTAGTATTATTGTTTCTATTGTCTTTACTATTTGTATTTGTTGTTATTCTTTCTCTTTTTATGTGCCATGATTTCCACCATGCATAAAACCTCCTTTTTGTAGGTATAGGTTCTTCACGATGGCCACCTCTTAATCATCATACACTCTTCTATAGCTTCTCATACACATAATACATGGGCACACATCTATTATTTTGGGCCACATGTTTAACATGGTTTTATGTATGCACCTCAAAAGAGGGTGGCATTTATCCAAGTATATAGTACACCTATAGTAGACACATACAATTTTGCGATAATATACAGGTACAAATAGGGTACACGTACTCATAAAAAAATTCAAGCACATAAATATAGATAACCAGACACATGTTTGAAAATGTACATCATGGTCAGGAACATGTGGATGGTTCAAACCTCTTTATATGGTTTTCCCCAGTGCACAGTTACATCAAATTTCTCCGTAGTATCATATTTTCACTTGCAAGTACATGTTTATGGCATAGTTTAAAATCCACATCACTCAGTCTAGATATGTTACATGGGGCATGAAATATTTTACTCCTTCATCATGACACTCAATTTCTACTGCAGTTTCAATAATCTTGGGGGTATGGGTTTCCTTTCTTCATCTACATTTCAGTACATTAGAATTTTTATTCAGTTTCTACTCAATTGTGTGGCACATGGGAATGACATGGGGGCGCTTGTTCTCTTCCTTTATTATTACATTCAAATGGGAAGATATCATATTCGTTGAATAACTTTGATACACGGTCTTATTCCTTCATGAGGTGCTTTGGTACTTCACTCTCATTCTCTATCTTCCATTATTGTTTTGGATTGTATGCACCTAACACTTTGGTTCTCCTCAACACAATTGGGGAATGATCATCCCTAATCCTTCAACAAGCTCAACAATCCAAACCTTCAAGTACAAAAAAATAATGATAACTTCTCCCTTTGCAACAAAATAGACATATTCCTTCAATGTTTTGCATCTCTTTATTTCATTTCGTGTAAATACAAATGTTTCATGATACATTTTACATTCGAGATAAAGTTCAACTCTTTTGTGTGGACATTGACTACGATCTATGTTACAAGTTTTAGCATGGAACATGCCAACACCAACATAACAAGACTCTATAAAAAAACTTCGAGTGAAGACGAAGTGTGTCTACACACTCAGATATGTTCTCATTTAAACATGTAATTTTCATTTCATATGAAAAGGGGGGCTAAATGTAGACACTAAAATTTGGAAATTCACTCTTTGACATTGTTGGTTTTGACAATGCACTCTTGCTAAGATAAACACACACTTTCTAATCTTACTTAGTAAATCCTAAGATCTCTTTTCTAGCTTGCTTAATCATACACACTGATATGTAGACAAATTTTGAGATTTCAATGCATATAATTAATAGAAAAATCACACATGATAAGATGACAACTCTAGTTTTCAAGTTTTTCATCCCTAGTCAAGGCCATACAGTTTGGTCAGGAAATTTTATGTTGTTTTTACCTATTTGTATGGTTTTGCACCTAAATATCATCCATCTTTTCTTTCAACTTCACATTCTTCGATGTGTCCTTTACTCCCTCTAGGTCATCCATTTTTGACAATTTACCTTCAAAACCCTATATAAGTAAGTTAACACTATGTCATTTGCTAACCTGGAAATCATATGGCACTAGATTGATATACTCACTTCCTATTCTTGAAAAAGACACCCAAGGATCCCTAAATCTTGCAAAAACACATGGATAATCATTAGGGTAGTAACAACAATAGGGGTAAGTGCATAAAGTTGGGGGGCCAAAAAGTGGACAAAAACTTGAAAGCAGACGAAACGTGTACGCATTTTTCTAAAACGTGCTCACGTTTTAATTTGTTTGGCTCGGTAATCACCAAACCTATAACACGTACGTGTTTCAAAGAATTCAAAACACGTATGCATTATAACGCGTACGCGTTATCCTTTTATTATTTCTTATACTTTAAATTTATTTTAGTAAATATAAGAAATTAGGGTCACTTTGCACCTTATGGAAGTGGTCTCATAGCTCCAATAGTTATAATCTAGAAGATAGTTTTTTAAAATCTAATTTGGTCAGTACTTACTCATTTTTAGGATTTTAGCAAACGACCTAAACTTTCAGGGCATATATATTGTAGTTGGTCTTTGTTTTGGGAAAGCATATAGTCATTTTAAAGGTTTTTTAACCTTCTAAAATGGATTTTGGCCCTACCACTACTTGAATTGGTACTAATTTTTAAATTTGGTCCATAATTCACATTAGTGACCACGAATTAACTCTATGTTGTTTGTCTACTTCTTACTAAAAAGAGATCCTCACTTTGTAGATAGAGGATTGTTCCCTGAATGGGATTCCCGTCCTATGGCCAAAATTAGGTGATTGTAATGTGCCTCCTCCTTAAGGTGTGATAACACTACTAGGTGTTGAATGAGTTGTTACGAAGAGTACCAAGTGAATTGCATCAAGTGAACTCAGATGATTGCTCATTCTTAGAAACATGGTGCTCCATTTAAGGATCATCCCCTCACCTTTCCTAGATCTAAAAGCATCCTTTCATGGAATCAAATTCATGATTCTCATACATGATTTTGCTCATATGTCTCTTATGGAGACAAACGATGCCTTATAATTCACAAATAATGGTCCTTGATAACTTGGTGACATGACTAGCTCATTTTAGCTTGTTCTGAAGGGTGTTCAAGTTACTACAAAATGGCCAAAAATGCCTTTATAGGCCTTCAAAGGAAGTAGTCTATCATAAAAACTAAATGAGTCGATCGATCACCTAAAACACTATTCCTTACACACTGAAACACGCCGAATGATATTTTTTAGGACTTTCCTTTGGGTGAGGGTTTATGATTTAGGGTTTAGGGTTTAGGGTTTAGGGCTAAGGGTTTAGGACTCAAGGTTTAGAGTTTAGGGTTTAAGGTTTAGTGTTTAAGGCTCATAGTTCAGATTTTAGGGTTTAGGGCTTAGGGCTTAGGGTTCATGGTTTAGGGTTTAGAGTTTAGGGTTTATGGTTCAGGGTTAAGGGTTTCAGGTTTTGGGTTTTGGGCTCAAGGTTTAAGGTTTAGGTTTTAGGGTTTAGGGGTTAGGGTTGAGGGTTTAGGGTTTATGGATTAAGGTTTAGGGTTTAGGGTTTAGGGATCAAGGTTGAGGGTTTATGGTTTAGGGTTGAGAGTTGAGGGTTCAGGGTTTAGTTTTTAGGGTTTAGGGTTGAGGGTTTATGTTTGAGGGTTCAAGGTTTAGGGTTTTGGCTTAGGGCTTATGGCTTAGGGCCTAGGGTTCAGGGCTTAGGGTTTAGGGTTTAGGGCTCAAGGTTTAGGGTTTAGGGGTTAAGGTTTAGGTTTTAGGTTTTAGGGTTTATGGTTTAGGGTTTAGGGTTTAGGATTTAGGGTTTATAGTTTAGAGTTTAGGGTTTTGATATAGGGTTTAGGGTTTCTGGCACATTGTTTAAGGTTTAGGGTTAAGGATTTAGGGTTTAGGGTTTAGGGTTTAGGAGTTAGGGTTTAAGGTTTAGGATTGAGGATTTAGGGTTTACGGTTTAGGATTTAGGAGTTAGGGTTTAAGGTTTAAAGGTCAGGGTTTAGGGTTTATGGAAAAGGGTTCAGGGTTTAGGGTTTAGGGATAAAGGTTGAGGGTTTAGGGTTGAGAGTTGAGGGTTCAAGGTTTAGGGCCCAAGGTTTAAGGTTTAGGGTTGAGGTTCTAGGGTTTACGGTTTACAATTTAGGAGTTAGGGTTTAAGTTTTAAAGGTCAAGGTTCAAGGTTTAGGGAAAAGGGTTTAGGATTTAAGGCTTGAGGTTTAGGGTTAAGGTTTTAGGTCACAAAGTTTAAGGTTTAGGGTTTAGTGTTTACAGCTTAGGGTTTAGGGTTTAGGGCTTAGGGTTCAGGGTTTAGTGCTTGGGGTTTAGAGTTTAGGGTTTAGGGGTCGGGGTTTAGCGTTTATGATTTAGTTTTTAGGGTTTAGGGTTTTAAGACCTTTAGGATTTAACATTTAGGCCTTAAGGTTTTGGGTTTATGATTTAGGGCTCAAGGCTCAGGGCTCAGGGTTTAGGGGTTAAGGTGCATGGTTTAAGGTTTATGACTCAGGGTTCGAGGTTTAGAGTTATAGGTTTAAGGTTTAGGGGTTAGTTACAGGTTTAAGGTTTAGTGGTTAGAGATCAGGGCTCTAGATTTAGGGTTTAGGGCTCAGGGTTTAAGGTTTAGGGTTTAGGGCTCAAGGATTAGGGTGTAGGGTTCAAGGCTCTAAGGTTTAGGGTTTATGGTTTAGGGATTAGGGTTTAGGGTTCATGGTTCATGGTTTATGGCTTAAGGTTCGTTTAGGGTTTAGGGCTCAAGGATTAGGGTGTAGGGTTCAAGGCTTAAGGTTTAAGGTTTATGGTTTAGGGATTAGGGTTTAGGGTTCATGGTTCATGGTTTATGGCTTAAGGTTCAGGGTTCAGAGTTACTGGTTTAAGGTTTGGGGGTTAGAGCTCAGGGCTTTGGATTTAGTATTTAGGGTTTAGGACTTAGGGCTCAAGGTTTAGGGTTTAGGGTCAAGGGTTTAGGGTTTAGGTTTTAGGGTTTAGTATTTAGTGTTTAGGGTTTAGGATTTATTATTTTGGTTTTAGGGTTTAGGGTTTAGGTCTCATGGTTGAGGGTTAAGGGTTTAGGTCACAGAGTTCAGGGTTCATTGAATTTGTAGGCAGAACATTCAAAGAGAGTCATCAAAATTTGATGTTTTTCATCTGTTGATATTTTGAAGGAGGGAAATTTCATATTATTGACTGTCCAATCCTTCCAAAGACCCCAGTATTCCTCAATCCTTGGATGTACAGGGAGACACTGTTACTTGGCTTCCATTTATAATGATAGAGATATTTGTAAATTCATGTTATGACCTCTAAATCTATATGAATTTCAAGTTGCTTGGAAATCACATCACACCCTTCACTAGGATTGATGACTACCCTTGTCTTTTTGTTCAGGGGATTTTGAAAACATCCATGGGTTTATCATATAAGGAATTATCAAAGAATGAAAGGTCACTAAGTCGTAGGCCAGGTAACTCCCATTTAGAACTAAACAAGAAAGATTTACTAGGCGATTGATAACCCCTCAGTGCTCTTATCCATTCCCCTGTTTCTATGCTTATTTTGAACACTTTAGGAAGTTTTGTCAAATTTACTATCCATTCCAGTAGAACACTTGAACTTTATCTTTCTCTAGAAGAGAGAATACTACAGGAAATTCAATTATGATCCTACACCTCTGCATTGATATATTCTCTATGTTTCTTTTGTTTCCTTTAAGATTAATTTTTTTGTTGTGATAGTTATTTTTTCAGCTTCTAATGGGTCATCTTGGCTTGCATAATACCATACATGGAAATATTAGAAATGTGAAATTTGTTTCAGAGTGTGAATAAATTTACATTCAAGAGCGCAAGTATATGTGGGGAGAAACAAGTTTGGAAGAGATGTGTAATATATGCATTACAAGGCACAAGGTAGATGTCATATCCATTTAGTTACTTGTCCCACCTCTCATAAACAAGGTAGTTCTATAAGCATACTCAATGATGGTTCTAGGCACGTGACTAGGAAATATTGATGAAATATGGTTTGGGGTTTAGGGTTTATGGCTCATGGTTCAGGGTTTAAGGTTTAGGATTTAGGCTTAAGGGTTCAAGGTTTAGGGTTATGGTTTAGGATTTAGGTTTTAGGTTTAGAGTTTAGGGTTTAGTGTTTATGGTTAGGGTTTATAGATCGAGGTTAAGGATTTAGGGTTTTGGGTTAAGGATTTAGTGTTTAGGGATAAGAGTTTATAGTTTATAGTTCAGGTTTTAGGGTTTATGGTTCAGGGTTTAGGGTTTAGGATTTAATGTTTAGGGATTAAGGTTTAGGGTTTATGGTTTAGGGCTCAGGGTTTAGGGTTTAGGATTTAGGGCTTAGGGTATATGGTTTAGGGTTGAGGTTTTAGATTTTAGGGCTCAGGGATAAGGGTGTAGGGTTCAAGGCTTAGGGTTTAGGGTTTAGGATTCAATGTTTAAGGTTTAGGGTTTAGGGGTTAGGGTTTAAGGTTTAGGATTTAGTTTTTACAGTTCAGGGTTTAACATTTATGGCTCATGGTTCATGGATTAGGGTTTAGGGTTTAGGGTTTAGGGATTATGGCTTAGGGTTTAGGGCTTAAGGCTTAGGGTTTAGGGCTTACGGGTAAGGGTTGAATGTTTAAGGTTTAAGGTTTAGGGTTTAGGTTTTAGGGTCTAAGGATCATGGTTAAAGGTTTAGGGTTTAGGGTTTAGGGCTCAAGGTTTATAGTTTAGTGTTTAGGTTTATGGCCTATGGTTTAGGGTTTTGATTGTAGAAGTTATATGATAAAAGATCTAGGTTGAATGTTGAAATCCTAAAAAATGACCTATGTACTGACCAAATTATACTTTATTATTTATATTTTATTATTTCTTATACTTAAACATTTATTTATGTAAATAGAAGCATGTCAAAAGCATACATAATGTTTATACTACACAGAACGCGTACGCTTTATATTTATACTACACAGAATGCATGTGTTTTGCATTTTCTTTTTTCCCAAGCCATGCCTCAAGGCTTGGGATCTGGTTTAGATCCCCAAGCCTAAGGCATGGACCTGCACAAACACAACAAACAACGTGTTTTTACAAGAAAATGTAAAAATGCCACTTCCTCTATGATAAATCAAAATAAAACAATCAATCCATTTAAAAAAAATTATACGACGACGTAGAGCAGAGTCTCTTATTTCTAAAAATATAATTTTTCAAATTTTCTGACTAATATAAGGTTTCCATATTATTCATTTTCTAACTATGCCTTTTTATAGCTATTTTTTGAAGTGTAAATATGTTTATCTTTCATGGTGTATCTTTTTTTGGGTGATTAAAATTTAAAAAAAATTATACTAGCACAAACTAGGCATAATTCTATACATATTAAAAAGATATATAATTTTCGATATTTTTTGAGGTAGTTGGGGGGGGGGGCACAGTCGGAGCTCCATCATAAAATTTTTGTACTAGAAAAATCATAAATAAAAAAATATTTGCTAAAAAAATCTAAAAAAAATGGAGCCCAAACTAGATGCTCCTAGCTATCTTTCTACCAAAGGGTTTTCAAAAATACTAAATGGTGCTAAAAAAATGGCGGGGGGCATGCAAGTCACTTTATTATGTTTTTTAACAAAAACAGGAGCATTTGTTGGTATTTTAGTTGTTTGGCCCACTTAAATTTTTCCGTTTTCAATAAAATTTAGTAGCTTAGAAACTAGACTCAAAATTCTATGATTCATATTTCTACAACATCTTCCAATTTTGAGTGTAACTATTTCGAAAAACTAGTACAAGTTAAGTTAAATTGTTTTTCAAAAAAATGCGTCCACTTGAGACCCCCTTTTGGCCCCCTAACTTGGTGCACTTACCCATAGGTCTAAAGCTTCTTACCAATTCAAGAAATCATGCTCTCTCATCTATAAGAACTGAAACATCCTCATCCTAATAATTAACAAGAGCCAAAATCAACTCAAGAATTTTTAAAGAAGTTTCCAAATATAGTTGCATTCATTCAAATATCACATGCTAGGTGGAGAATGACATGTAGTTTGAGGCCTCTTTAGGGTAGTTCCAATGTTGATGGTACATGGGGGTGCCCATAACCCAAATAATATTTGTTTTGCATGATCTCCCACCCATAGTTAGGGTTTGAGATCTTATTGATAATGTTCAAATGGATTCACATCATGACTGACAAATAGAGTTTAAAAGAAAGAAATTTCCAAGCAAGTGAAACTCCTAGAAATTTACAGAGCCAGAATCCAAGTAGGTCCAAGACCGTAAAATAGGGTCAAGACCATACTAAAGGTCATGTCAGAGTTGTATGGTCCCGCACCAGGTCATTTTCCAATCCTAAGAATGAAGCATCATTCATCTCAAATCTCCTTGTTCCAGTAGTCCACACACCTAGAAATTCCCAGATCCATCCATAATCATCTAACTACACTCATTTGCTTGTGTTTTCAAGTTCATATCTTGTTTCATGCATTATTTGCAAGTATTAATACATGTTTATAATATTGGGTAATTAATATTAGAAGTTAATTAATCATAACAACCTCTTAGAGATCATCTTACATCTTTTAGTGTACTCAATTCACTAATCTAGATTTCATATAATCTAATAAGGGTGTAAACAAGAGAATGAGCTCATCGATTTGAGTCCAGAAAGTTTTGACACTATACATGACTTCTTCAGAAGACTCAAATCA
This sequence comes from Taxus chinensis, assembly GCA_019776745.2. NCBI lineage: Eukaryota > Viridiplantae > Streptophyta > Pinopsida > Cupressales > Taxaceae > Taxus > Taxus chinensis. The sequence continues at coordinate 42,140,065 of CM034153.1, read as the reverse complement.
CTTAGATTGTAGTTGAAACAATTTGGGATAGACAAAAATGATGAGTAGTTGATTCTATTTATTCTTTCCATGTTGGGTCCCAACTATTTAGTTTTTGTTTCCACTTTCCATACCACTAGGAGTGCCTTTGAAGCCACTTAGAAAATGCCTTAGATAATTTTTCTTCCTCCTTGACTAGGAGGAAAGATAAAGTCATAAGTATGAGTATTGTGAAGTTTTCTAAGGCATGTGCCCTATTTTATAGATAAGAAAAATAGAAGAATTAAAACAACAAGGGTAATAAATAAAAGAAACACGATGATGAGAAAAAAGAAAGATCCAAAACCTACCACCAAACCCTCCTCTTTTGAATCCAAATGTAAGAAAGAGAGGGTCAAATGTGCCTATTGTAGAAAACCTAGACATGATGAACATAAGTGTATGCAAAAACATATTGATCACCTGACTTAAATTCTATACAAGAACAATATCGAGGTTATCGGTTCAGACACATATATTTCACTAGTTCAAGAGTTCACAAAGGTAAAAGATAACAGTAAAGGGAAAGGTAAGGGAAAAACACTTGTAGCAATCACATCTCATCCTACCCCATGGGTACTTAACTCGGGTGCTTCACACCACATAGATTCATCACAAGTTTCCTTCACTTCCTTGGAGCCATATTCTACGCTAACTATTTTGATGGGTGATCACAATTCTATTGAGGTATTAAGAAGAGGGTCTATTGACATAGGTGATGGAACATTTTAGGATGTTCTTTTTGTACATTCATTGTCAACTAATCTCATATTAGTATATTAGATCACATGTCACGGTCCAGGTAAGCGAGCTATGTTCATTCCATATTTTGTGGTTATCAAGGAGTTACAAAGTTATTTCATAGGGGTAGTAGGGAGAAAAAATCACCATTCTTGAGTTCATCTGTTCTCACACTTTGCTCTTGATGATGAGTCCTCTATAGATGAGGAGATCCCTTCGAGTTTGACTCCTAACACTTCACTTCCAATCACATTATACTCATTAGTTGTTGATGACAGTTCTAAGGATTTAAATTTTAGTCTAGATGATGAGAGAAGTGATGGGGACTTACCTCCTTCCTCTCCTAATCATGTTTAAGAGGTTGATTACACACATCCTGACCTTCCTCACCTCACTCTTGATCATGCATCAAAAGTTGATGAATCTCCTCTAGATTCTTCATCTTTAGATCTACTTCTTGTTGTCTCACAGACTTCTTGACCACTTCCTTCTGTCATTTTTCCTTCTAGTCCAATTTGTACTTGAAAAACACTATAGGATATATATGATTTGGTTGGTGATCCATCAGATGAGAAGCAAGAATAATTATAGTTTCAAGATGTTCTACATGGTCATTTTCCCTCTTCCTTCGATCCACAATATTTCAATGCAACATCTAGCATTCCTGATTGGGATTTAGTTTAGATTGATTCTCCTTCTGACGGTAGGATTCTGCCTACGGGATTTATTTGGAGTTTATAAGGCCTCATCTTCTGGGGTGTTGTCTAGCTCTCTCTTCTTTTCTTCCTTCTCTCTCTATTTCTAGGGGAGGCTTCTATATGTTCTTCTAGGGGGCTTATCTATTGAGGGAGATGTTTCTTGCACTTATCTATTCTCTCTTTTGGGGAGGATTTTTTCCTACAAGTGTTCTCATTTTCTTCAATTTATGAGGTATTTTCTTTGTACTTAGGTACCTCATCAGGACTTGTTGTCAGAAACCATTTCTTTTAACCACCTAAGTTAGGCTTAAGAGGGTGTTAGTGTAGATTTTTTATTCCATTTCACAGTTTTCTTGCACATGTATTTAGCTTGCTTAGGTATCAAAGAAATAGATGGGAGTTACACTTCGTAGTTACAATTCCCTGCTTCCTATATATACATGTCTTGTAAAGTTATTTTTAATGCATTCAATATACAATATATCTTTTGGCGCATGTTTGGTCCATATCTCTTGCAACTTTACTCTCTTTATGTGTTCATATTTTATTAGTGCTCGATCTTGGCCCACATTCTCACAAGAAATGTTGAGAATTTTTGGCACATTATAAGAATTTCCTGAAACAATTTGATGAATTTATGCACATAATCTAGAAATGTTGGGACATCTCTAATAGGTGTTAGAAACATTGAGACTTTCGGCACACAAAAAAGCATGTCCTGAAACAAGTTGTTGAATGTATGTGCTTAAGCTAGATATAGTGTTTTCTTGTTATGATTTGTCTTGTGATGACTATAATAGAAAAAAACAAACTTTTCTTCTTCTTTCCTTAGGGAAACTTTGGTGTTATATCTAAGGGCTTAATGAAATCAGAGTGGGAGGTTAAGAGCATACACTAAACTAGGTGTAACATAACTATCTTGGTTTTTTCAGGCCCTTTAATGGATGGAACTACTCAATAAAAAGTATATTAAAAAATAGTAAATTGCATAAATGGTAACAATTTTTAGGGTATATACGAAACCGTAGGTTGTGTACAAAAAATGTTACATGAGAAATAGCAGCTTCATAAAATTATAAATGTTGTAATGATTGTTTGGTCTCTTTAGAATCAATGTGAGTATTTAATATGATGTTAACAATATTCTTTTTCTAGATATGCCTTTGCATAAAATGAACTACAGTACTTGTGTATTTATCAACAAATGCATACAAATTATGATTCTATTGATGTGCAAACTAACATCCAATAATTAAAAAGTGAAATAGAGACAAAAAGGACAAGTGCATTTTAATTAGGTAGGGACCGAAAGAAATGTTAAAAAATATATGAAAGTTTTTAACAAATTACTCAAAACATGGATAGAAGCGAGAGCGAGAGGTCTACGAGTAAACAAAAACAAAAAAAATAACAACACATAAAAAAGAACCACCAAATATTTAAAAACTTGCCAATAACTCGTAACTAAAACTAATAATAGACAAATAAACAAATATCCCAAAATCACTAAATATCTTAAAATCACTAACAAATATGCCAGGGCCATTTTTAAGTGTCATAAAATGTGGATAAAATGACACTCCCCTTCTTGCTAAATCCTTCATGTCAAAAGAATTGACATGGACAAATTAGCTTGGTTATGGGACAAAACATTATTGTGACCTTTCTATCCCAGAGAGAGAGAGTGGCCCTTCCACTTACTGGCAATAATTAGTTTAAGAAATACATTGAGAATCTTTGTGGGCACACAAACGTCCAAATGCAAGAAAAAACAACAGAGATAATGGTGAAAGCAAAAGGGCACAAAGCATCCAATCCATACAATACGTTAGCCAAAAGATGAATCATTTCCCCCTCCTTGTCTTTAAGAGAAATGGAACAAAAGTGCTAAATAATGGGGTAGGTTTGTCATCGTCCACTTGTCCTTTAATTTGACTAGTTTGGAATATCGACGTGGGAATCTCTTCCGCACTAAAATACAAGGCAACAACAAACAAGGAAAATATCATAAATTTATCTCTACCGATAAGTTATTATTCACCGTTACATTGAAAGCCGCTTGCTTCAATATTTTAATAATTCGCACGAGGCATCCACCTTTAAGAAGAGCTTATCTGGAAAACGTCAAATTCCGACATGCGACACCCGTTATTACGTTGTGAGGTGTTAGTGTTTTCTAGCAGTTTTTGTCCTGGGATGTTCTCTCGCGTGATTTCACAGTACGAAAAATTTAGAAATTTTTCTAGAAAAGAACTTCCTCTGCGTGGTTGATAAGCTTATGAGTAGGGATTAAATTTGACGGCAGTTTAAATATTTTTTGTGATGTTAACGTTACATACTTGTAAATATTTGTGATAACTGTCACATGTAACTTGCATATTTAAAATTTGACTATCAATTTTTATATATAAATTATAAAAATATTTTAAAATAATTAAATAAATATAGAATAATTACTATAAATAACATTATTTTGTATTTTTGAAGGGTAATATTAAAGATTTGCCATCACCCAAAAAATGTGTGACAGGGGTAGGTGGTCGTCAAATTTAATCCCTGATTTACGAGTTTGGAGTGCCAAATAAGGGATTGTTACAAGGAAATGCGCTACAACGGTGAAGTATTGTACGCAAACTGTGGAAGCATGTGCACTGTTAATTAAAATTCTTCAAAGAGCGGGGCATTGAAATCCTCGAAAGCAAAATGGAAAGCTTATTTTTTGTATATATAATTGCAAGTTCCCTCACAGACGTGCATGCAAAATGCGTAAGCCTACACAAGGGACATGAACATTTATACAAAATGCGCATAAATGGATGTGGTCTCACGGATCACTGCAATTATTTCAAGGCTATGCATATAATGGATTTGTTAAAAAAAAGCCTTAGAAAATTTCAATCAAATGCAATTGTCAAGTGTAAACATAGACTTTACAAAATGTCTGAGAAATTTATTGGATGTTGTAGTTGTAGTGCCATGTTTTATTTATATGTAAAATGTGGACGCATACACAAGGCATATGAGTTGTTTGACAAAATGCTCCATAAAGATGTCATTTCATGGAATGTAGCGAGTTCAACGTATTCCCAAAATGGGTTTGTTGAAAATTCTTTGCAAACATTTAAATGCCAAGATGGGAGCTTTTGCAAATGGATGTTAGTTAGAGTCATTGAAATTATTTTACCACGTACAACAAACAGACATTCAACCTAATTAGCTCATTTTTGTCAACGTATTTGTGCGCTGTGGCAAAATTAAAGTTTTGCAACAAGATATGGACATCCATTAAGGTATAATAGGAAGTGTTTTTTATCGACTGTTTTAGTTGCACTATATTGTTCGCTCCTCCCTATCTCACAAACTTAAAACAATTTAAGATGCCATGCATTTCACCGCAAATTACAACTCCAACAAACTTAACTTCATGAGGATTATCACTAGATTTTTCAATAGGTGGGGTTGGCTGATCTACTCCCCACATCACTAAATGAAGTATAACTTCTTGTAGGAACAACCTCTTGCTATAGATGAATTAATGGTCTTTGGCTCCAATGAGGAATTCATCAACAATGTTTCCATTTATGTGGAGATGTCATTGATCTCTATGGAAAAAAAAACCCAATAAGAGTAATGTTGTGAAAGCAACACCTAAATCTCTAGACTACTTAAGAAGACTTGATTCTTCTGTTCCATTTTTAGGCATTTTACTCAACACCTATATTTGCCTAAGTGAACCAAAAATGCTCCTTCCTTATATTCATCATTCTAATTCAAGATTTAAAATAGTTTTCATTTGCACTTCTCTTCCACTACGAGGGGCACACAAGCTTTATGGGTTTGTATACAAATGTTCCATATAATTTAAAATGTTAGTGAACATTTCATGCAAGGGTTCAATTATAGCAAGATATAACACATCCAAAGTTGATAAAAAAAATATTGCTCATTTATTCCATGTTCGTATGTTTGTAAAATGTTATATTAAATTTGTTAGCATACATAAAGCAAAAACTATTTGATAAAATGACTCAATAATATGTGGTCTCATGCAATGCATTTATTTTTCATTTTTCAACATCAAAAATAAAATCACAAATTGACATCAATTTAAAATCAATTCCAGCGTAATTTGAAACTTATGTGCAATTGCTAGTAATAATCCTTATCATCTTCAAGGTTGTTTAAAAATATTATGATTAAATTATAATTTCGTGGTAAGGTTGAGTAATTAGTATAATAATAATGCATGAGTATTTCATAGAGTTATTTATATAACGAGTTTTGGTTTATAATTCATATATACATTTTTATGATGTTTATGGTATGTACGTTTTTATGGTTGTATTTAAAGTTTGTGTGAGTTAGGTGTACACAAAATTCTTAAATTTCACTATGAAGAATTGAGGGGTCTCCATTCCACCAAATTCGTCCGGGACACGATCCCGGCCATATCCCTTATTACTTAATATGGTGGATGGTTAGGCAACACCTTTTACACCATAGACTACAAATCATTTGATGGTAATAGGTAGAATATTTCACATAGTTTTTTCACATAACTTTTTTCCGAGAATTATATCTAATTAAGTTTTAATTATATTTAAGATTTTTAAAGTATTTTGTGATCTCTCTTCATCTCTGACATAAATATAATTTTATGAGATAGATACATGGTCTTCTTTTAAGATGTGATTCCATTCCACCTTTTTAATAATAAGTAACAAAAGACACTTTTTAATTAAATCATAAAATCTTTTAAGACTTTTAATATATTTTTGAACTACTTGATACACAACGCTTATATATTGGGATTACACCAAGATAACTCATAATGTATCCATAAAAATTTAAAGACTATCTTCGTGTATTTTGTGAACTTAACTTGATAGCACACCCCCTACACATTAAGGTAGGAAAGACAAAGGTAACTTAGATTTGTCTATCCCTAAAATATTTGTAATACCATGTTTTATTTATATTATTATGTGTTTATTTTTTCATACCATGTTTCTTACTGTAATATAAAATTAGTCAGCCCATTATTTGTAACATAAACATTATTCTAATTTAAGAATTTGTTATATAGTCATTTGTAATCACATTATTTATTATGCCACCATTGTTATTTTCACATTATTTACACCTATAACTCAACATCTCAAAATTCCCATCTAAAGTTGGGTTCCCCTAACTTTTTAAGATAATTATTATCCAATCTAACTAATTTTTTAATTGCTTAGCTCCAAAAAAAAAAAAATCCCTAAACTAATCATGGTTTCATTAAAAAAAAGTTAGTAGCTTTCTAATAATGAAGTGAGGGATAAGGGCCCACACCCTATGAGAGTAACAATATCGAGATGGAAAATTATCATGTTCTCTTGATGTTAAAATAAATACAAAGCAACAACTAGAAAATTAAAATATCTAGTTAAACAGTCCATTTTCATGATTAACTGAGAATCACCTTCTAAATTCAATTTCATGATACCTAGTTCAACGACTAATTTTAGATTTTAGAGGTGAGCCCAAGGGAAGTTGTGGGGGAAGATTTTGATGACATCCCCTTTTTCATTTCGAAGGAGACCACCTAATCCAAAAGTACTTGGATTAGATTTAGAGACCCCATCAAAATTAAGGATAATAAAGTCCCTTGATGGGGCTTTCTAACTATCCTTCACTCTTTTATCTTCAACACAAGTCTTCATGTTATCCATTTGATGAAGGAGGTTCAACCTTAATAGAATGTCTCTTTCAAAATTGTAATTTTTTTGAGGCATAAGTACAGATGAAATACCTCTTAAATAGAGTTCTTAAATTTGATAAGGAATCTTTCATTGAAGAAGATTCTAGTTTTCCTTTCTTTCCAAATACTTCATATTATAATAATTGGAGCTACCTCCTAAATAGCATCAAACAAAAAAAATCCCATCACCTCTCAAATTTGAATTAATTGTTGAATATCTTAGGGGCAACAACAATCTCTTTTTTTAGATCTTTAAACGCTTTTGACTGGAGCTATGAACTGGAGGGTTGATGGGGCCCCACCCATACAATGCCAACATCCACAGACAAGATATTACAAATTTCTACTACAAACCACAACCACAAATTCGTAGCCAACGAAGACCATGCCACTGCCGACGATGCAATTTCTGCCACCGCCGATGATGCAATTTTTCCGCCATCGCCGACGATGCAATTTCTGCCACCACTGCCAATACAACCACTGGTGATGTAACAACCACCACCATCGGTAAACCACCCTTAAGGGGATCACGCCCAATGAAATTCAAACTAGGGTGGATCTAAACGCAACCATCCGTCTTAACTGGTCCACCCTAACCCCATCGACAAAATTTTGGAAGGTAAACACTTTTATTATACCAAAGCTATGAACTGGATTGGTGGAGGAACACTTTCTCTAAGTGGGACATGGGGTGGGCTTGAGTCCTTAATGTCCGCTAAGTGATCCACATTCAGAGTACCCTGCTATGATCCACTTGGTCCATATGGAGAAGTTCGACCCCTACCTCAAGGTGTCCCCATGGCCACTTATTAAAAGTATCCAATGAACTCAATGAGAATGGAACTTGGGTTGATGGTTACAAACTACTTGTAATTCGCCAATAGCCCAAGACCTTGAGTTCAAACTTTAGATGGTAAACACTTTTATTATACTAGAGCTATGAATTGGAGTGGTGGAGGAGCACTTTCTTTAATTGGGACATGGAGGTGGGCTTGAGTCCTTAATGTCTGCCAAACGATCTACATTCGGAGCACCTCGCTATATTCCGCTTGGTCCACATGGAGAAGTTTGACCCCTACCTCAATGGGAATGGAACTTGGGTTGATGATTACAAACTACTTGTAACTCACCAATAGACCAAGACCTTGAGTCCGAGGGCAACAACAATCTTTGAAGGACCATAATAGCCAATTCTATTGAAGTGATACCAAATTAGAATTTTTATTTTAGAGAAAACCATTAAAAAGCATTGGCTTTAGGAAGGCCTTTAGAGCATTGTGTGGTCAAATCAAAGTTTTGGTGCAACTCGGGGATTCCAAATAACTAACTAATTTGGAATAACCATCTTTGGTTGTATAATCACCCAAAGTGTTGCCATTCTAAAGAAGATCATTTGAAGCCAAAGAAGAGCATATTGGGTATGTAGAGGTGAAAGGTAAGCAAAAGTTCTTCAAATTACATGAAAAAAATTCCATTTCATAAACTTATTTTGAATTTAAGAGAATTTTGTGGAACTAATTTGGTTTTCTATTAAATTGCCATCATTTTGTGTTGTTGTAAAGTCTATTGTAGTTATTAATCTTTATTATATCTTAATCAATGTTATATTTTAAGTTCTGCACAACCTTAATTCGCTTCTTTTTTAAGTCAATACCAATTTAAATAGAAGATTGTCATTGAAATATGGAATAAAGAATTGTTATGTCCTCCTCATATATGGACATTAATAACTTTATAAACTTTTTATTAAGAAAATGAATTTTTTTGTAATAACTAAATTAAATACATACAATACTTCAATTTTATTAATATTCCAAATATTATATATAATAAAATATAAATCCATTCCTACATATTATAAATAGATAATTTTATTTTTTAATACTCTCTAATAAATAATTTATTTTTTAAATTAACTTAATTAAATAAACACCCAAAAATTAAAATTTAACCAATTTAATACTAATCAATTTCAAGTCATTTACGAACTTAGCTAAATAGCAGTTTCCTATAACTAACAAAATTAAAAAATAATAAAATACAAATTAAACCTTAAAAAAACAAAAGATTTCCTTTCAATACCCACAAGAAAGATAAGTTTTTCTCCTTTAAAAACAATGTTGAGTTCCCTCGATCTATTGACTTCAATGGGACTTGCCACCCAATAATTAAGATTAATGTATTTTTCAGTTTCAGTTTATCTTTTTTATTCAGGTCAGACATACGAATTAGATAGAGATGCTGCCCATTTTCCACCATACAAATATTTGGAAAAGATTATTTAAAAATTCATGATGTTATTTAAATTGATTTTAAGAAAATTCCTCCTCTTTTTAACACTTAATTTTTTTATAAGAGTTAAATAGTTGGATCAAATTGTACTGGTATCCAAATATGTATTGAATTGAGGGCTCCATATATTGTTATAGGTGGGGTTAGTGACACTTCCTTTATATTAGAACTTCACCCTTCAACATTCATAGCCCAAAAAAAAAATCCTTTACAAATTTGGAAAAATTGTTGAAACCCGTGTATGCCATTAATGATCACCCTTCTACTATGGGTATTTAGTATTTATTAATATTAGATACCTGCTGCCTGCTATTAGGGGTCCATCGTTTGCTCCTTTTTATTGCAATTTCACCTTTTCCACCTGCTTTCTTTTGTAGTGCTCTCCACTGTTTCAATACTTTTGTTTTTCTTTTAGTTTTGCTTTCTGGTTTCCCTGGTCCCTGTGTTTATTTTGGGGAGGCGCTGAATTCAGAGACCAGGACGTCTGTCTTGCATTTATCCATGAAAATACCCATCTTGGTTTTGTAGGCATAACAACTATCTATTTGGAGAAACCCAATTGACAGTGTGTTCATTTTAGGATATGATGGAAGCTCAGAATGATTCAGAAGAATTGGTCCTTCAAAACCCACAATAGAAGTTTCTATCTTTAAAGAATATGGTGGAAGCTCCGAATGATTGACAGAAATTGATCCTTCAAAACCCATGAGAAAAGTTTCTATCTTTTTCTCTGATATTCTGTTTTTCTTTTTCTGCATATTTTGCACTGGAGGAAAGCAGGAATAGAATGGGATTGGCAATAAGAAGACCCAAGAAGAGTAAGATCAATTGTCATCATCATAGTCACAAGCGCAACAGGGACTTGGAGGTGCCATTGTTTCTCAAACCCTCCCAAAAAATGCAATCTGCGGATCACTGCGAGAATCCTCTGAGAGATCAAAAGGAGCAGTTTTTTCTGGATGGGGATTTGTTGTCTGAAGTTATGAAACATATGGATGCAAGGACACTAGCCAGAGCATCATGCGTCAACAGGATATGGCATAAAGGTACTCAGGATGAGAAACTGTGGGAAAACATATGTCTCAAGCATTGGGCTAACACTGGTTGTGGAACTCATCAACTGAGATCTGTTGTTTTGGCACTAGGAGGGTTTAGGAGACTCTATTCGCTTTGCCTTTGGCCTCTGCTTAATCCATCTGCTTCTTCTTCGTCATCATCAACTTCATCATTATTGGCTCCACAAAACTTTTCTCCATTCCTATCAAAGCCTGGTCCTGTCAAAAAGCCTATTGCAAAAACACAATCTTGGGGTAAGGATGAGGTTCATCTTTCTCTTTCCCTTTTTTCTATCCACTGCTATGAGAAAATGAGCAGTGCCCCTATGCAAAATTTATCTTCTGCCCATTTTCAATCTGCCAAGCATCCCATATTTGAAGATTCAGCTAGGCCCAATTAGGTATAATCCAATCTAATCCCACCATAGATATTGGAATTTCTAGTTTTGAACATATTGCATAAGCCCAAAATTTGATCTTATCCATCCTAATCTGATCAGATCATGGACTTGTAAGCTTAATATCAAATCCAGTGGGGCCTTCAATTTTTCATACTAGATGTAAATACATGTCTGGTTTAATGTCCATACATAGTGGATCTTCCTCGGCCTGATCCGGAGGAGATCTGGGGCAGTACTTACCCTGCTAATTGAGTGAAAGAAAGGTACAATATGTGGGTTTTGAGTTCAGAGTGTTCCATGGTATGTTGTAGCTATTGATGAATTTGCAAGTGCGAATATAGGGATGCCTCTTTATTCTGTAAATTATTATCCTGTGCTTCTGGATTGTCATCTAGCTGTATTACTCATTAGAATTAATATATCACCTTCTCTTTGTTTATCCTGTTTTGAAATATTTATTCTGACAGAAACATTGGTGTAATAATAGAATGAATCTTGTCATCTAAAGTGATAGATCGCAACACATTATGGATTGATCAAATAACAACATCTGGGTTTCTCTATTATTTTGGGATCTAATAATTGCCTCAAGCCCATTTGGCAATCTATTTTTTTCGGCAGATGCAAAGGATCAAGGCACTCTGGGTTGATTTTCTTTTGTTGTAAAGCAGATTTTTCGCAGCTTATGAGGTTAAGTTAAATTACTCCAAGTAGGTTTGGTTTTGAATCTTTCTATGCTATGTACCGAACTGTCTTCTTTAAGTTTTAAGATTCTTCTGTCTATCAGGCTATGGATTTGTGGTAAGTTGGGGCGTTTTCCTACATCAACCAACCTTGTTCCAATGAACAAGGCAATGGAAGTGGAGGGAGGCCAGATTTTGTACAAGGCCCATTATTTGCCCACCATAACAAGAAATATATTGTCATATTGTAATAGTCTGCTGGTTTAAGAGGAGATCCTGCAATATGAAACAGCCAATTGATTCAGGAGGGTATTCTTGTCAAGATAATTTTTTCTTGCGAGAGGCGTTTCTGTAAAACCCATTCTGGAGTCCCTGTAGGAGGCTGCAATAGATCAACTTGCATAGTTTTGTAAATGCAGTGTTACAAGATAGGTTTTTAGTATTCAACCGACATTTTCAGCTGATTTCCTTAAGTATTTCAGATTTTATTTTTCCTTTGGGTCTGGTGTGAATTCAGAGTTTTCAATAGTTGGTTTCATATTTTTAACTTATACATTCCAAATATAAACTGCCCTGGTGCATGGTTAAGTGTTCAAGACGAGTGGCCATAATGATCATTCTTTAAAGGATCTTAACAAATATTTGAAGTATATCATGTCTACTTTGGCCATTTTAATAAGGTTTTTGGTGTTCATGCAGATATCTATTTGGCATATTTTGTTGAAGGTTAAATGACTGGCATTCAAAACCAGTAAATTGTTATTATACTGATTTCTAGCTTCTGGAAGTAAAGCATCCCCAATGATAATGATTCTTTGTGGAGAGTCTGTACTCTTGCTCGGTGTTAAACAAAAGGAAAATCAACTTATGAGGAAAAATGTTAGATGAGAAAGCTTACCGAAATTTAAAATTTAAATTATACTAATATTCTTGGATGAAATAGAGCAAGTTGATAGTACTAAAGCGAAGAAAAACAACTCATACAACACGGAAAAAGGATATTTCTTTGTAAAAGAGGCATCAAATTCGTGAGCTTAAATCAGTCACATCGGTTTATGCCGTGTAATTAGGGAGAAGCAGAGAATGAAAACATGTTGTGCATTATTGTTCTAGCCTTCTAGGTACGAGCAACTAAGATCGAGAAACTCAATTAATCACAATCAATAAACAATTTATATTATCTGCTGGGATGCCAGAGGATGAAAATATGTGATACATTATTGTTCTAGCCTTCTAGGTATGAGCAAGTCAGATTGAGAAACTCAATTAAGCACAATCAATAAACAATTTACATAATCTGCTGATCTTGCATCACAAGCAGCTACTTAGTCACATTAGATATCATACCTAATAATATGATTTAAATAACTAAGAAGTTGAAAGCATTTAATCTGTAACATTATGGTGAAACATATATATATTATTTTGTATTTCCTTAAATCCTACAGGACATTTCCTGTTTCTTTTCATTTAGGTGGGAGTACATTTCTCCATCTAGATAATATCTTCTGCCCCTAAGCTGACTGACAAGGAGGCAGGGGAGAACCACAGAGACAGTCATTGTGATCAAAAGCAGACACTGGAAACGAATTCAATGGTTTCTCATCTGGAATTGGTCCACACAGATGGTTGTAGCTCAAATTCAATTGCCTCAGATTCTTCAATTCGACCATCTCTTCTGGAATCGTACCTTCCAGTTCATTATAGGACAGATCCAAGACCTCCAAACTCTTCAATTTTTCAACAGACGAAGGAATGCTACCACTCAATTGATTCCTTGCCAAATTCACAGATTTCAGCCCAGTCATTTCCTCAAACAGATCGCCTGTGTTGCCAGTAATACAGTTGTTTGATAAATCAATGGACATGTAAAGATCAGGAGTGGCAGGGTTCCAATCATTCAGGTTCATACAAATGCCACAACCAGCCAACCTCAGGTTGATCAAGAAGCTAGACTCAGTGATCCATGCAGGGATACTGCCAAAGCTCAGGTTATTGTAAGACAAATCCAGAGAATTCACGCCAATGCTCACCAAATTCGGCAGTGGACCAGACAACCTATTTCCAGAGAGATTAAGACTAACCAAATTATACAAGGAAGGGTTTTGAGGAAACATGCCGTCAAGCTCGTTGTTTGACAAATCAAGAAACTCCAAATAATCGAGCTCTTCAAATATCTTTGGTATGCTGCCCGTGAGCTTGTTATTTGACAGAAAAACACTATCAAACTTTGCAGAAGTATCAAAATCCGGTATCAGGCCATCGAAATTATTGAATGACAGCTGAACAAGCCGCAGGCTGGGCAAGGAGCCAAGAAATTGTGGCACCATTCCAGAAAGTAAATTGTTTGACAAAATGAGAGAATTCAGACTGGAGGATTTCGAAAAATGCGGGATATTACCAGTCAATTTGTTATGGGAAAGATCAAGGTAATACATTGACGTTAACTTTGCAAAGGACTCGGGGATTTCTCCAGTGAAAAGGTTCCTGTCCAAACAGAGCTTATTTAAACTGTTGCCAAGAAAACCTAAAGATGAGGGAAGCATTCCACTCAAAAGATTTTCACTTGCTACAAACCCTGAAAGCCTAGAAAGGTTTCCAATGGACGAAGGAATGCTGTCGGTGAGAGAATTTTGTGATAAATCCAGCGTGCTTACAACTTCAAGGTCTCCAATGGAGTCGGGAATCGAACCAGAGATCAGGTTGTCTTTCAAATTCAAGACACTGAGCTTTCTTAGGTCACCAATGTTGTCAGGAATAGAACCCCTAAGCCAGTTGCCATCCAGGTACAAAGCTTTCAAATTCTGGAGGTTTGCAATGGAATTTGGTATGCAGCCACTAATGATGTTGTTAGATAGGGACAGGCTCTGGAGGTTTGATAGGAACCCTATCGAAGCGGGAATTGAACCAGAGACCTTGTTGTTGTCAAGGGTAAAGTGAGTTAGGGTTTTGAGTTCTGAAATTGACGAGGGAATTGGGCCTGTTAAGTTTTTCCAGCTAAAAAGAATGAATTTCTGGAGGAAGGAAAGCTTACCGATGGATTCGGAGATGGTGCCACTCATGGAGGCCATGGGGTTGCCAGGCTCTGCATCGAGAATGAAATTTATGACTCTGCCATTGCTTTCATTGCAGAGGATGCCGTTCCATTCACAACAATTTTTGCCTGACCAAGATTGCAGAGCTCCAATTGGATCGTCTGTAATTTCGGCCTTGAAGTCTTGTAATGCAGCAAGATCTTCTTCTGCACATTCTTGGGGTTGGCAGGGTTTTAAGGACGCTGTCATTAACATCAAAATTAAAATTGTTGCAAACTTTTTAAATTTTGCCATTGTTACAGAGTTTCAGACAGCGCTATGAAACGGTTAGAAAAACTTGGAGGATATGAAAAGCTAAATGCCAGAAGTGTGAATTTAACGGCTCTGGGGATGTAATGCTTGTGCAGGAGTTAAATGTGATTTTGGCGCGGTTATGGTGGCGTTTAAACGGGCAAGTTTTTTCGAATTAGGTTGGTAGTTTGGGGTATTTTATAGGCTAGGGTTTGTAGGATTCTTTTGAAGATTGGGAATATGCTTTAAGGGTCATCCTTCCTAACGTTGAAGATAACCATACAAATTGTTTTAGAAAAGGTCATAAGTCATTCAGGTCATTTTAAGCAAGACATTTTCTTTGTGGAGATGGTAATCTATCTCCTTGATATATTTGTTTAGTAAGGTGTACAACTTATTTTTATTGTTTTTCTTAGATGTGACGGTTTCTATACAATATATGTGTCTTCTTCCATGTGTTGAAGATATTTACACAAATGATTTTATTAAAAACACAAATTATTTTATAAAAGGTAAAGGTTAGTTGGTCACTTTCAAGAAAAATGTCAGTTATGTGATTTTTATTGTGGGGATTGTTTTTCCCATTTATTTTATATATTGTTTAATAAGGCGTAACACCCTACCTTGTCCTAGTCTCCTCCATGAAATACACGAGCCTTCAACATTGATTCCATTCATATGAATATCCATGTGGTAAAATTTTCATCCCTCATAAGATAAGTTTTAGCAATTCTAACTAAAAATATCTTTATATTGGCATTTAAACATGACACGTGCAATTAATCAAATGCGGTAGAAGCTTCTTCGAGGCTTTTGGTAGGGCTTTGGGTACGGGCCTCTAAACTCCTTGTAATTAATTATGGACCATCAATCCATCTTAATTAACGATTAATATGAGATAAGATGTGGATCAACGGTCAACATGTGCCTATAATATGGATAAATGGATTATAATTAAATTATGACCAAAATACTCAATTACTGCTAAATATGCAACATAAAATATGCACAAAACAATAATCAAAGCTAATCAATTAATCAAAAATCAAAGGAGATATTCACAAAGGTTTAGAGGCATAACTTGAATAATATGAGATGCAGTGATAGTTGTCAAGAATCATAACATACAAATGAGTGTCTAATAGTGACAAGGACCTCACCTAGACATTTAGACCCGATAAAAAGGTTTCAATTAGAAATTTTAGACAAGTTCCAAGATTGTTGCAATAACCTAAGACTCTCACCCACAATTGCATACCCGCTCAACATGAAAGCAATATAAACACTATGGTATGATCAAGTTAGAATGACTATATTAAGCTCAAATGTGAGGGATGGCCAATGGCCCTCTTGGCAAACTATTACAATGAACCTCTCTTCCAAAATGATTTCCTCAAACACAAGCTCTCTATGTTTTTATAAAAATAAGTAGAGACTATTATATATTACTTGTAGAACACATCTTCTTAAAGATAGACTTTAAAGTATTTTTCTATTAATAGTTGAAGTCAACTAAGTCAATTACTTAGCTGATTTTCCTCTCTATTAATAGGATATAGATAAGTTTGCACAACTTTGTCTATCCATATTTACAATTAAACAATAAGGGCGTATCTAAAACTATACAAGAGTGTAAGACTAACATCCCCCCTTAAGATGTACTTTGTAAAAGAGAGCATACAATAAATTACACTAGCCTAAGTTTAAAAGAAGAAAGGTGGAGTTTACACAAACACCCAAAAACTTAGAGAGAGTAAGTGAGGCAACAACTCATAAATGGGTCCCAGGAACTAGGCCATGTTAGGTACATATGTACAATAAGTATAAACAACATATCACATAAAATGATGATTAAAGACTGAACAAACGAAAAGTAGTATAAATATGAACGAAAATGATGACTAGAAGTAGTGCATAACTCCACAATAACATCAAAACTCGGAGGCGTGAGAATATATAAATGATCACTCCATCAAAACTCAAAGGCACAAAGATATGGGAATGACCACTAGATCACAACTCAAAGGCACAACTTCGTAGAAATTATCAGTGTATTAAAACTCAAAGGCAAAAAGGCATGGGAACGACCATTGAAGTGCAACTCAGAGGTATGTCTGCATAAAACAATGCACATTGATGTTTACACAAATCCCAAGGCGGCAACAAGTACTTCTTAGAAGACGATTCAACATCTAACATAGAAGGATAGTTTGGTATAGAGGATGAAATATACCATTTGGTAAAATTTTAGCTCAATCACAGAACTTTGATTTTTTTATGATTCTCAGAGTGACCTAACACTCTCTGAACCACATGGTGTACAAGGTGAAGCTCTGATTTCATTGATGCCATATTAGTAATTTTGGACATGTTCTAGGATTGTTGAAATAACCATACGAATTTTACCTTCAATTGCATGTGCATATTTGTGAAACACAAAAGCAATATAAACAAAGATATGATCAAGGTAAAATGACTACCGTAATTTTAAGGCAAATGTGAGGGAGGGAAAAGGGACCTCATCACATAAATTTTACAATGAACCTTTCTTTCACACTGAATACAAAAAACACTAGCCCTAATATCTTATAAAGAAAAGCTAAGAAGCTAGGGATATGGTTTGGGGAGTTGTTTGCAAAGTAAGTCTTAGAAAATATTGTTAATAGAAGAAGTCAATCGAGTCAATAATTTGATTGATACACTTCTCTATTATTAGATGTTGCTAAGTGTGCACCAATAAGTGGATTATCGACATATTAAATAATATTATAAGTGAATCTTAAAAGCATACAATAATGTATAGAAATTAAATACACTAACATCCCCCGTTAGGATGTACTTTGTAAAGCAGAGGATAAATTAAGCTATACTAGCCTAAGTAATATAAAAACACGAAAGGTGATGTGTGCACCAACACCTCCCTTTAAGAGAGTTAAAAAAAGTAAGCAAGGAAAACTATTAGATATCTAGGTCCCAATAACTAGGTCATGTTAGGTACACATGTATAATAAGTACAAATAACAATTTGCATGAAATAATGACTAGAGATAGTGCAAAATTGTACAACAATTGGACTACAAAGAAGTAGTGCAAATGTGCATGAAAATGATAACTAGAAGTAGTGCATACCCTCACAATAACATCAAAGCTCAAATGTCATGCCCACATTTTACAACCCAAAATCATCGCTAAACCATGGTAAAAACATTGTATCTATTTATATACGTAACAATTACTCACACTGGGCCACCCACACATCATATATGGAAAGTTACAAATCACACATCGCAATTCTCAGACCACATACCTTATGTTTAGTGCATAACACCTAACAACACAACATCGTAGTAGGACATTTATGGCAGGTTCCTCATGACTAGAAAGTAACAATTATATCCAGGTATAGTGCCTAAACGAGTCTAAGTATCACAACTTCATCTATTAAGAGAATCTAGAGTCTAGTATCACAATCAATCCCCTACAAATCACTAAAATAGTGAACTCATAGCATCAAATAATGCAATGTTGGTGAAATTATTTGTCGCAGTGCAAATTATTGGTTCTCACCAACGGTCACGGGGCTAAGCCCCTCCTTCTTGGGTATGGGGAGGCTCCTAGTATTGAATGTAAACTACCTAAAACTATGGGGTGGCCATTAGGCTGGGGATCACATAGGAATACTCCACTAAACATGTGGCAAAGTGCTTATATAATGTACAAGGGAGTATTTTTCTTGAGGAGAGGTAAAGGGGAGTAGGAGAAATAGGGAGAGAGAGTTAATGTTGTGAGTAGACTTACATAATTCACATACATTAGCTAGAGTAGGTCTACATTCAATTAGAATAAAAAAAACAATGTAAGAAATCAACAAGACTAATAATCCAAAAACACAAAGTTCTACAGATCCACTTATCAAAGGACATAAAGATCCTTCTTGGTTTTACAAGATCACAATGCTTTCAAAGTTACAGAGTAGAGAGGAAAAGTTAAAGAGTAGAGAGGATAGAGGAACATAGAAAAATGAAATAGAAGAAATGTGGTTTTTATTGATTGCATTAGTAGTGATACAAAGTCCAACAACTTATAGCAATCAACAACTGCCAACCCTTTGGAATGGAGAAGGCATTACAATTTATAGATTTATAATATGAATCTTCATCTTCCCTTCACATGACCTTTCACTTTCTTATCATTTGTGACCTTTCATCTCCTAAACTTAAGTTAATACATTCAATTTGGGCACAAATACAATATTATAACATTACAAAATCCTCGAGTTTGGACCCTTTATATTCCTCTTCTCGGTAAAAATATAGGGTTTATTGTGAAAATCAGCCAAACAATCAGTCTAGGAAGGTTGGCAGAGAACAAGAGGAACTCTGGAACAGTTCCCTATGGGCCTTCAAAAGCTGACTCACCATCTCTTTGTTTTACGGACAGGGTGACAAATTGGGGAACAAAGGGAATGAGGGAATAGTTTCCTCTATTTTCTCCTAGGCTGACATAATTAATTCCTTTACCTTTTCCTTCGCCTTTGTCGGCCATATCGGGGTTCACAAGGTTTCAGGGTATTGGTTAGAAATTTGATCGTTGAAAACAATCAATAGTTTAGGGGACAACAATCCCTCCTCTTGATGGGGAGGTTCCCTTATTTTACAAAAACTTGAAACTCTAAATATGTACAAATATACAGGCTAACTAGATTTGAATGAGAATATTGGTGCATGTGAATGATTCATATTTTCAATACATAAGACAAACAAATGAATAAGGTTTTGAGGAAGAAACAATAACTTATACATGAAAGAATAAAGAATTAGGGAAACAAAGTTTAGGCTAACTCATCAATCAAGGATAGAAGTACCCTCCTTGATTGTGCAAGATCACCCACTAATGTAAGGAGAGAAGGGAAGAAGCAACACTTTCAAATATAGAGAATGCAGATTTATATTTTACTAATGCATGCAAAAAAACTTAACAACATGTGAGTTAATATATATGAAAACCCATATAACATGAAATGCAAATAGACACAAATTTCCTCACACCTCACTTCATGGATTGAACACAAAGTTTTAGATTTCACATATATCAAACTATCACATTCACAGATTGCAGGAAAAGAAAATAGAAAGAACACAGATGAGAGGGATGGAAGTATTCTTCTAGATTGATTAAAAATTTGTATTTACATTCAATGACACCAAAATCCAACCCCTTTACAAGTGAGAAAAAGCCTTATATAGGTTTGGGGGGGGGGGATGTAACTACCTTTCTAACTAATTATCTTTTAATTATGTGTTAAACACTTAATTAGTCAATTACATAAGTTGGCTTTATTTTACAATTTCATTTTCAAAATAATAAAGCCAACCTCAAAACATAACAATTAGATAGAACAATATTATGAACTAGGAGAAGAAGGAACATTGGGAATAGGCACAGTTGGGGTCTTTATCTTGAGCACTTGAACTTTGAACCTAGTCACAACATTAGAAATTTCCATGCACTTGGGAACTATGGTGTTTGCCATACCAGCCAACCAATTTCCAAAGGAATATTCCATCTCTTTAGAAACATCTCCATTCTGTGAGAGTCCTTTAAAAAATTCAACAACTACATTATGCAGCTCAGAGAGCTCTTCCATATTATCCTTGTTGACTAATTGTTCTTTGAAAATATCATCCTTGATCAATGATTTGAACCTTGCCTTAACCTGATCCATCAGATTTCTCTATAGATAATTTTCCTTATACAATTGACAACGAAGAGCTTGCAAATCAACAAAAAAAATTGCTTTCAATGATTCTCCTTTTTGTACCATGTTTTTCAGTTCAACTGCAGCTTCCTCTAGCACTTTGATTCTCCATTCAACACTATATGTCCAATTCCTTGATAAGTTACTCTTGGAATCAACAAAGATTTTGTGTGACAAGAGGATCTTCTCATCAATGGTGCTCATGATACAAAGATCTTGAATGCAGTCATCCCAAAGTTTGAGTTCCCTATCAATTGTATATATCCCTAAGTTGATTTGATTTTGAGCAGCAATGATGTTATCATACACCCTGTAAGCCTCCTCAATAAACTACAATCTAGAGATCAAAATACCTTCCACCCAGGCCTCAGAAGCTTTGCCAAATGTTGCATGCTTGTGGATTTCTGTTATAGATTTGACATCAATTCCAGAGTGGAAAGCAGTAGGTGGAAGTGAAGAAAGAGGAGTAGGATCCAGAGGATTTTTATCATATGAGAGAGAGGATTTGATGAATTTTGAGAGAACTAACACCTATTCCTCAAGATGTTCTTGTTTTTTCTTACCTTTCTCTACCCTCTCAAAAACCTTTGAAACAATTTCCTTAAGATTTTACACTTCTCCTTCAGGTGTGGACTCTCCAAGTGGGAGCCTACTCAACTC
This sequence comes from Taxus chinensis, assembly GCA_019776745.2. Lineage (NCBI taxonomy): Eukaryota > Viridiplantae > Streptophyta > Pinopsida > Cupressales > Taxaceae > Taxus > Taxus chinensis. The sequence continues at coordinate 42,118,687 of CM034153.1, read as the reverse complement.
CAAGTCTAAAATTGATATCTCCTTTTCATTCTTGTCTCCCTTTGGCTTAGCAATTTCTAGAAATTGTTGTCCTTTAGCATCTGAGACCAAACAAGAGGTTGTCTTAGCTTTCTTGGGAGGAGGAGGAGTTGTGCCAAGCAAAGCCGCCACTGCATCAAACCCAGGAGAAACAATCTGTGATGAAGCCTTCCTCTTTTTACTGTCAATCATGGGTTGAACCCATGTGAATGAATCACTGAAAGGTGGAGCTGGAGGAGGTGGCAATGCAAGGACATTTGGAGGACCGAGAGGTTGAGAAGTGGAAACCTCAAGAGTAGGAGCTTCGATAGAAGAAGAAGATGGTCTCTTAACTTCTAGCTTGGGCCTTGAGGCACTAACTTTTCCTGTATCTGGCTCTATGATCTCTACCTCATCTTCCTCATCCTCACCTTCTTCATCACCTTCATCTTCTTCTTCCTCTTCTTCATCTTTCTTTTCTTCATCCTTTTTCTCCTTATTTACTTTCACTTCTTCACCAAAGGATTGTGGAACTTGATCAAGAGTAGGAACAACTTCATTAGTTGGCTCAGAAATATTCTCTTGTTCTACTTATTCCTTAGGTGTTTCTTCATTCTTATCTGCCTCTTTTGTTTTATCTTTCTTTAGATACACCTTGGTTTTTGATTCCTAGGGTGATAAAGAAGGAGTCAACTGAGTTGGGGAATCCTTATGAGAGGTTGAGGCTTCCTGAGAGGAAGATGTCTTCATCATTTCTCTGTATTCTTTCATTTTCCTATTGAACCATTTCCTTGTCCTCACTAGCACAGGATTATTCAATTCAATAAGGATCATCTCTTTCTTTCTGAGACCAGTCAATGGTTGGGATAGGCATGTGCTGAATGGTTTTGATGTATTCCACATAATACAAATCAAAATCATCATCTTCTAGGCCTTCAGGAACATGGTACAAGTTGATATCTTTGATTTGATGCAGTGATAACCTTCCAAAGTACCTTTTCCTTACTTATACTCATCTCCACAATCTTCCCACTAGTCCTCGAATGTGGGAATGTGATAATAATTCATTCTGAGATGGTTGGAGATATAATCCTTGCTATCAAATGAGGACCTCTTCTAATAAGTATGAAATTTGAACTCAGATATCGTTCTCTCGACATTTTGTGCATCCAAAGTAGACTACATGTGTAGTTTCCCAAAGAAATAAGAAACTAAATACCAGTGATCTTCTTGTCCCTGCAAGTCCTGTGCAACATATCCAATTGCCTACAAACCTCCACTAGAACCAGTTTATCATTACAATACATTGGCAATTTATTAGGCACACCTTCAAACCCAGCTATCCTGATATATGAGAATTTTCTGAATTGGATAAAAAGGCTGCCATATGTAGAAATCAATTGTCTTGCTTCTACAGAGACTCTCTCAGCTACATTTCCTTCCAATAGCCTGACTAGGAACATGGTGAGGCATCATTGACTCTCCTGTGGTGAGTCTTAATGTTTTCATATGTGAGTTGAGGGTAGAACTCATACACTAGTGCATTTTTTTTGTCCTCTTGTGATAATAACCCTACCCATACCATGTAAGCTGCTATGGTGTACATTAGGTAGGATGCCATGTGGAAGGTTTTTCTTTCGTGCACATTGACCAATTGTTCACTCAGTTTCTCACATATGATTTCTCCCCAATTCAACCTCTTTTTATCTTCACATATGACATTGATATACATGCACATCCAGTACTTAAATTCATTTGTGGAAGGCATGCCCATCATTCTTGCAAACAAGGTGATCATGTCTGAAAATTCTTCTTTGAAATCTGACCTGTAGAGAACCTTGGGCAGCTTGGAGGCTCCTTTCTTGTGAGTCTTGAGCCAGGACTTGGCTATCATTGTCTTATATTTATCCTTAGCTTGATCAAAAAGATTTTGGGGTTCAGCCTTAGTCAAGGTTTTAGAATTCTCAAAGGTGGGGGTTCCTAAAACTACATTTATGTAATTGGCATCAAGCTTGGCAATTATTTGTCCCTGTGGATTCTTGATTCTTGATTTGTGGGTCAAAACTTGAAGCACATGCTAGCGACAGTGTCAGTGCATTGAATGAAGGTAGGGAAACCGGCAGCATATACAATTCCATTGTTTTTAATGCATTGGACAATTATGGTGGGGGTATCTTCAAATATACGGGCCCAAATATTCATCTAAGTTTATATGTCTGACATCACTGTCTCCAATATTGGGTACAAAGGTTTCAAGGGAAGAAATATGTTCATATCCTCCATACTAGAACTTCATTGTGAAAGTGTGGGAGAAAACTTAGAGAGAATGGATGCTCAAAAGTGGGTTTCCAGAGGTATTTGAAGGAATGGGTTAAAAACACAAAAAATTGCCAAAATAAATCAAAAGGGCATGAAATCACTCACCTTTAGTATGAAAAGGATGACACATCCACAATGGTTCCAACGTAATTTGAATGTTTGAAATTGGATAACAAATGACCAATTTACGGGCTAAAAAACCTCTTCTTTTTAGGGCACGAGGACGGAAAACATAGTGCAAAATCAAAAATCGATTTGGAATGGTGAAAAATGACTAAGTTTCAAGTTTATATAGCAATGGGATCAAAATGGGTGTGTTTTAGCACAAGACAGTGTGATGCAGAAGTCGACAGGCTTTTGGGAACCAATTTTAACGATTTCTATGCTATGTGGATATGACAGAGGCTAGGAGAACACAAGGAACTCAATATAATGCTGGAGAAATGGAGGTGTGGGGAAAAACGAACAAGAAAGAATGATTTCCTTGCATTCTAAAAATTTCCTTGCATTATTATTGGAGTTTTAGGCCTTGATGCACCTACCCCTTTGACCTACAAGGGGACTTCCTAGGTAATGGGGGTGTCCTTCATGGTCTTCATCAACATTTATTTATCTTTATGGGTTAGTAGGGACATGGAGGTTCCTTTTTTACTTGTGGCTACAATCAATTCCTCTATGATCCCAGTGGTTGGCCTTTTGGAAGGAAGCTGAGGTGTTTTCCCTTCCAATGGATCTATTTGGTCTACTCCCTCCTTCAAAAGAGGAAGATCTTTCTCTAGGATTCTTGTAGCCCTATATTCTTGCAACACCTTAGTATTTTGCTATGATATATCCAAATATTTTATTACTAATCATTATAATGTCCTCCTCATCACATGTGTTGTTATTGTATCCAACCTAGTTATTTATTTCTCATTCTAGTCTAGTGGTGCAATTGGTTGTGATGCAACTTCATTTCATCATAGTATGGGCTCACTATTTGTTTGTCATCAACAAAGTCATGGGGTACAACTGCAATCTTGTAATCAATAACTTGTTATGAATTCATTCTGGAAAAATATATTAATCTGACCTCTTTCATCTCTGTAGTTCATCCAAAAATCTTCATAATGGGCCCTATGTTCATATGAGCTCCCTAGGACCAAGCTTACTGCCCATCTAATATCATAGTTTTTCCTGGTCTGAAACCTTTCCATTTTTAATCCATCCATTTATTCTTGTAAAATCCTGGCTTTTATGATAGTTGAGCCAGTGTATCTCCTTATTGAGATGGGAAATTTGATGTTAGTCTTATGCTTACCAACTATTAGCTTATGTACTTCTGTTAATTTCCTTGAGAGTTATAGGCATGCCCATTTTTCATCTAGGTATCTTGGTATCATGAAAGGGTGTCCCTCAAAATCACTCATCCTTATGTAAATAAAGAACCTAAATAGGATAAAGTGGCATCCATATTCATTTATTACTTTTTTGGCAATTGCAAATATTCTATATTGCTCCCATTCTGGCCTTAAGAGGCATATAACTGGTGCGAAGAAATCATCATTTATCTTTATGAAATTTCCCCTTCAATTCTCTAGATTTAGCTGAGGATATACATCATATACCTTATGGGAGGTGAAATCCTTCATACTTGGGATACCAAGGAGGTCTTTGTGACATGCAACATTGTGAACAAGTTATGACATCATATAGAACTCACAATTGAAATTTGTGCCCTCTCTGATTTGTACAACCATTTCAATGAGTTGCTTATGGATGGATGTAGCTATGAATGTGGCCCAACAAACCTTCTGAGTGCTATCCAAGATGATTTGAATGTAACTACACATTCATTCTAGGAAATCATAAGTTGATCACAAACATGTAATCCTACTTAGTAGGGTAATGATATCCTCAACTTCTTCCAGAAAGTGTGATCTGGTTAACTTCTTTGGGACCCTGGAAGAAGAACCTCTGTTATTTATCAACCATTGAGTGTTCATAATCTTGGCATATTCATTATGTTTAGCATCCCATTGGCCTTATTCCTTGCATATATCAATTTTTACTAACTTCTCAATTTATGGCAATCCCAATATCAGCTGAAATGACTCAGGTGTCTCAGAGAGGACTTTGGCACCACTTCCATCTAACACCTCATGTCCTATGGGTTGTAGTTTTTAGCACAAGCCCATACTAATTCCAGGAAATGTATAGAGGGTGTAAAGGGGCAAATAAATAAATATTACTGGCATCAATTATTGCCATGTAATTAATTTTTTCAGGGGCATGCAATCTTTGAAAAAATTCCACTAGGTCTACATTCCCTAGGTTAGTATCTATCACCTCATCCAAATTACTTATGATGTGCGGAGGAACATGGGTTCTAGTTTCCTTTATCTTAATTTTGTTCAATATATTATTTGTGATTTCTTATCTAGGAAATATGGTGATCACGGGAATAATCAGGTCAGGAGAAGAATTACAAACTACAGGAGCTTCTTTAAAACCCTTTTATGCAAATGAAAACTCAAGTAATTTTCTAGTTTTCAAAGGAATTCACCCATGTTTATGTGTTTCTTCGAGATACCTGTCACATATGTACGTTAACTACTTCAATTTTATCAAACCTCATTCTCTGAAACTAATTTCCTCAATCCCCCAATCCAAATTTGTAGCTTTAGGGCTCTTGAAGGTTCAATTTCATCGTACAAAGGTAGGAATGTGGAATACTTAGTGAAATTTTAAACCTTTAATTCCTTCATGTGAGCAAAATTAATGGCGGAAGCCATACATGCATTATATTCAACCTTAGTTGTTTGATCTTCACCTTTTCTTATTTGAATGAGAACCATCCACGTGTCCCTTTTGGTGGGGAGTGGATCTCGAGGCATACTTTTCATTTTTGTATTTAACTAAAAAATGCAAAATTACAAAGTTGACCAATGTGCCTGATATTGATCCACTTTAATACGATGGCAAGTGTCTTTCATCGGGCCCCGAGGTTCTGAATGCAATTTTTATTTATACATGAAGTGCAAAACTACAAAGTACAAGTATTTATGAGATGTCTGATACCGATGTGTGTCATCCTGATGACACTTGTTCTAATCAGGGTGCGGGGCTTTGAGTGCAATTTACATTTTTGCATATGAGATGCACATTGTAAAAGTGCAACTTTATAAAGCAGTATCGATACTTATTTAGAATATTCCATGGTATATTCCCATGTCGCAGCTCGAGGACATGTTTGAATTTTGCATTCTCATACAAAAGTGTAAATATAATTAAAATTTCCACCGATGTAAAGTCTCCCAGAGAGTGCCACATCATCAAGCGACGGGGATGAAATTACACTTTGCATATACGAAGAAAAGACATAGTTTTGCAAAGGAAAGAAAGTTTGTTTGAGTGTATATGTATACGTTATCAATTCATTTTGAGTTTTAGACCTGTTTATTTCAAACAAGATGGATCATTAGTGTTTCATAGATCATGTAAACTGTTATCGCTAAATCACTGCACCCTCTGAATGGCCAAACTGTGAACATGATGTTTGGTGTGATTGGGTAACATGGGATCACCTCTCAAGATGTGGGACTTGGGATTGAGGTGAGCCTCCGGAGAAGGTGCCTTCCTCTTCCTAAACTAAGTGCTATACTACTCCTAGTGTAATAAAATGGTTATCTAGACCTATGCTAACATTTTCATGGGTTTTAGGGAGAGAGATTTGTAAGAAATGAAACTATACTGGGGATGGTGATGCACCAAATGAAGGGTGTTTCCAAACTTAGGAAGGGTTAATTTGAAGAGGGTGTTGTACACCACAAGTCAACTTCACCTACTGCAACTTAGAGAGGGTAAAAAAATACCACAAACTATGAAGCATGCATTCCCTTTGTTAAACTCAATTAGACAAAAAAATCTATCAGTCTTCCAGTGAAGAAGGATGAACTTGAGAAGGGTGAACAAGCACCACAACTCAACTACATGCAATACTCCACCAATTGATAAGCACATAACTCCAAGAACCTGTAATAGAAACTTGAACTTGCACAGTGTACCTGCAAGCATGAGAAAGGCACAAAAAAGTATCAAAGGATGAAAGGACCAAGAGTAGTCACAAAACACACACTTTTATTACTTCAACATATGCACAATGCATCGATACATAAGAGGCAATAGTTTTCATTACAATCTTAGAAAAGAGGCTTGAAAGTTCCCCAATCCATAACCAAATAGCTTGCAGAAGAGGGAGGATTCTTGAAAAATGCGGAAAATGTCTAATTGTCTAACCTGTCTAACCTATTGGAATGAGCTTCCAACTTACATTTATAGAACAATTTTATGAGAAAAGAAAGGAGAAGTAATAAATTCCTTCCTAAATTGAAGGTAAATGATGGTTCATTTACTACAAAGTTGGTTGAATCACTTGAGAAGCTTCCATCACGTGTCATTAATGTCTCGTTGACTTAATCTTTTCAATTAATTAAAGGAATATTTAAATAAAATATTTTAATAATAATAAAAAATATCATTATTAAAATATTTAAATAAAAATATTAATTTAATAAAATTAGGTGGGACCCCCCAAAGGTTGGTTTGCATTCGAAGGGCTCCACATTACCAAAATGGACTAACTCGGTGGTTAGCTCGCCAAGCCAACTCACTGAGTTGGTGTCGAGATCCTCCTTCCATCGCATCAACCGAGCTTCCAAGTATCTGCTATCAGAAATTTTCAAGTGCCTTACCTCCACATTTCCATTCTCCACAAGGCTTTTGATTTGGTGAATCCCATCAATTTTGTGCCCTCGCTTCTAAAATTTGCATTTACTAAGTCCTTTGTGAGTTGTTCTTCGAGTTAGGATTAACTCAACTCGGCGTCCCCACTCTTGGCTCAACTCGGTTCAACATTGAGTCCTTAACACATCAACATGTCCTTGTCACCTCACATCTCATCTGTGTCTGAGCTATTCCGATGGGCACGACTGAGCTTGACATTATAACTACAAAACAAGCTCCCCGGCTTTACATGTGACAACTTGCAACTCAGCTCTATGAGCCTAAAGTGCTTCCACTACCGAGCTCTACTTCAAACACAATGGACTTGCCATCTTGTAACCTTGATACCCTTCACTGCAAGCTTCTTAACCTAGCCCAACAACAATGCATTCACATGAGCTCAAAATCCTTGCATCGATTGGTTTACATGGTTCCAACTTGGTCACCTGAGTTGTCTCGAGCTTGTCTTCCTAGGAGCTCACCTTGAAAAAAGGATTCACTTCATACTTATTTTCTAAACTCGATGACGTCAAGTTTATCATGACTGAGCCAATCTACCAACTTATGATGATCTATCCAAGTCTGCATTCATGATCTCATACACATCTAGGGGCCCGTTTAATTTCCTTAATCGATGTTGGATTTACCGGACCTCCATTTTCCCACCGATCTAGGGCTAACCTACCACTCGAATGTCTTATGCAATCCTCACATAGTTGATCTCTCAAACTTCATGGCTTTGTCTTGACTCAGCTCAAAGAGTTGAGCTCTACCCTCCACAAGCGAGCTCTATTTCCTTCAGATGGATTGGTTGAGTCAAGACCCCTACGACTTGATCCTGAGCCTTCTCATTCACTGAGTTGAACCCTAATATCCTCTACACCATGCTCACCACCAAAGGGAGCTCTGTCTATTGAGCTCATCTTCCTCACCAAATGAGCTACTTCCTGCGTATCGAGCTACGTATCGAGCTATGTATCACTTGTCTGGGCCTTAAATCACCCAAGGTTACTGAGCTCCGTTAGCTTCTATTGCATTTTATATTGACTAGGATCAACTCAAGTTCTCCCTTCGTTATGAGTTTCACCTTCCAGATCACCGACAGTTGAGTTCCCTAGCTATGTGTGCCACTATTCCGAGCAACCTGAACTTGAGCTTCCACATCAAACCAAGATCCTTGGTTTTTCATTGACACCCAAAATAGATCGCACTTTGCCTGTATCATCTGTGAACTCACCTTAGCTCAATGAATTTTAGTGAATTCTCTTGCATTACCTCAACGAGCTCTTGAGCAACTCAAGTATGACTTCAAGTAACTTGCTCGCCCTCCAACACATTCCATGATCCTCACAGCTTGAGCCCAAGCCTACTTTTTCATCAACCATTGTCTTTCACGAGCTCATTGTGACCCAATCTATTCTACTACACCATGGCCCCTTCGAGCCAAATCTCCTCTTCTACTCCCTGACATTGCTTGATCTGTCGAGCTTAGGAAATGACTTGGATGCTCATATTCTACGAATTGGGTAAATTCAAACTTGATGAATCCCCACCTGCATGATAACATGACCCCCTGCCACGTTCTGCATGATTCACTAAGACTAAAGTTGATCCACACGAGCTCTTAAAAAACTTGGTTTCTCATGCTCCGAGTCTCTTCGACGATCCATCTTCAGCTTGAATTCTACGTCAAGATCACCTCCTAATGCACTGGCATCAATACTCCATGACTCAACATGGTTTTAGCGAAGTAATCTTCACCTTCTCTGACAATTACTAAGTCACCACGAGCTCACATTATGCCCCCGAGTTGGCTCCTAACATCTTGCTCAACCGACTCCTATAATGTTGCCTTGGTTCTCTCTAAGTGGTTAGCCCACCTCCAAAAACAGATCCACCTATTAGCTAGGAACTCGGTGATCGATTAGTCACTCCACTCACTCTGAAATGAAATGAGCTCACTCATGTTGGATATGTTGTATATTGACCAATTCTTTTTTTCGGGATTTCCTATCATATCATCCACTCTTTAGCAAATCCCCTCAGCAGACCCAAGCCCTCAAAATGACTTGGAAAAATCACCTCAATTCTCCACCATGGCTGTAGACTTCAAATTCCCTGAGCACAGAGATTCTTCTTACGATGGTTTTTCATGGCATTATCTCCACCATGGCCGCAGGCCCCTCAAAATTCCCAAGGTTTATGCTCTTCCACTTTTGACCACACTTTTTGGCATAGTCCCTGAACGGACCCGAGCTCTTTACCACTTCCAAGCTCTTTTGGTGATGCCATTATGTGACTCGTAGCCCCACCAAATGAATCACCTTGATTTCGTTAAAACAGTGAGCTTCCTTGAATCTTAACTCATCCATTCGGCTTCATTTCTCCTTACCTTCACATTACCTTCTTACAACTTGATGAGCTCACAATCCCAACTTGGTATTCTGAGTTGTTTTCATAGTGACATGCTTTTCTCTCATTAATATATTTAACTACGAGCTCACTAGAATGAGCTTGAATTACACCATTCAAAAATATATCTTCTCATGACAAGAGCTCCTCGAGATTTTCCCTTCGATGACTCACCAGAGCCACGAGCTGACACTCCCCATTCTGTAAACCCCATCCTTGAGTCGTTTTATGTTCCATACCAAGTTAGTCTTTTAACTTGACCGAGATCCTTTGGATGATGTTTGTATTTCATCGACTCAACCCGATCCATCTTCATGTTTCATCCATATCAAGCCTCGACTTAGTGTTCTAAGTTATGAACTCGTAAATGATGCATTGACCCATGAATTTCCCATCTTGCTTCTATGTCGAACTCACTGCAGCACATTTTTGACTTATCCGGCCTAAGGAAACTCTCTCGAGCCCCTTGAGTCTTTTGCAACAAAATTCCCAATGTTCAATCTTCATGGCTTGCCTTCCATCAACCAAGCCATCCATTTGGGTCTAACTTATCCTTCACTTGGCATAGCAAGCTATCCCTATTCCGCACTGGTTTGTTGTCAAGAAACTCATTTAGGCTCTACCGAGTTAACATCTGAATGCCTTGCCTTTAAACTGAGACATTTCCTATAATGTCTTCCTTACGGGTCGAACACCTCAGACATGAGCTCATATATATGACCCCATCCTCAATGCATGTGTTCAATGCCTTCAATTCTAATGTGAACTTACTTGGAAAACATTCGATTTTAACCATGATGTAACTATGGCCACAATTATGGCTTGATGCAAAGATATCTTCCTCGGTTAGCTCAACGCTTGACCTCCTGGATTACATCTTTGACCTCTAAACTTGAGCACCCGAACACTTTAATTCTATCTTGACATTGTCCGAACAATGCACCACGAGCTCAACCCTTGTCCATGTATCCATTCACTTGTACCCTGAGATGAGTTTGTCATCTTAGAAAAGTCCATCTCTGAAATAAACTCTGAATAATAGCATGAATCAAACTTTGTCTCATGCTTCTTAATTACTCGATTTTCAACCCGATATAACCACACTCAACCTTGATATGACCCCATGTGATCAAGATAGCTTGACTGAGCTAATAAAACTTAGGTCACACCTTCTACATGATATCAACTCATCGAGTAACTCACTGAGCTATTCAGTGAGCTATTTGAGCTCAAAGACCCTTTTTTGGAGCATTCTCACCCTTGACCTTGAAATATTTGAACCTCCTAGATTTTCCTCAAAAGATGGGGATCATAGAGATATAGTAAGACCTCATCAACATAATTTATCAATTTTAATTAATTTATCCCCACGATGACCAGAAATGGGCCCGTCAGGACTAGAGCACAACAAGACCTCGTTGTTTGATTTTTCCAAGTGTGAAAAATTGGATAACATAATGTTCACACAAGAGTTAACATATAAATATAATTTCAACTTTTAATTGACACAAGCTAATTCTAATTTTGAGAAACTAGTTCGAAGGAGAATCTTCTGGGATTAGGAACTTATGTAGAGGAGAGGTTGATGAGCATGGGAAAATTTCAGGAGGAGTCACCTTAGTTCAAGTTGTAGGCTCAAAATGAGCACCAACAGGAAAAATTTGACATCTCACATGAGCTCATCTTGTACACCATCGCACTCACACTAAATATTGAAGATATCAAATATCAACTAGAGATCATTCAAGAAAAGTGAGAATCTGTCGAAGAGTTTTGGTACGGCTACTTCCAATAATTTGAGCTTGCCACTACCCTATCCTGGTCCACTTACAATGTCGGACAAGATATTTTCACCCCGCTTAAATTATAAATCATTTTTATCATTTATCTTGTCATTATCAAAACACTTAATTGTATCAAATGAGTTGACACCCTTCAAGGAAGTCCTTTGAATTCCTGGGATCAACATTCTCCGAGAAACTTATTATCATATTTATTTAATATCTCTTTGTTTAGTTATATTTACATAAAGGTCTTCTCACTTGGAAAAATGAGGAGCCTCTTTCCTTTCTTGTGAACCTAATCATCCCGACATTGCGATTGTTGGTGCAGGTATTGATAAACCATGCCCTATTTGAGTTTTTGGTACTTTCAACATTTATAACATTAACCAAAAAACAACATAAACATCTTGACATGCATGATGGGACCATTTTAGTCCCTTTTTTATTTAGATGTCACATATTTTATTCCTTATATTGTCATATTCCCTAAATTTTCATCTTGGAGTGTTGTGTTGATTGTTATTTCAAAAGTGCACTTAAAAAGCATTAAAATCACAAATTAAAAAGGAAAAGTGATTGAAGGTACACTATTTTATTTTATCCTTTTATTTTGGCAGTGCATTTTTTTGTGTCTTGTTCTCATCGAATTAAACACCTCTTTTGTATCTTAAAATGAACATTCATACTTGTCTACTCATATAGCTTAATTACGAGTTTAAGGAATTGCATTCACAAAACCCCTTTCACACACAACCAAACCACATCAAACTTAATTTACATCTAAACACACCTTCCCAGGTGGACCAACTTGGATTTCATCACTAAGAGGATAAGCCGACTCATTATTCTGGCTGACTATAAAAAAAATTGGTCACCGGTATATCGGCTAAGCACATGACACCCTTATTGCTACAGGACCATGAAATCACGGGGTAGGCCCCAATACCACGCATTGTACCGACACCAACACATATTCGGGTCTCACGTACCTTTGCTTATATCAAGGAATCCATCCTTAAACTTACCTGAAACCAACCTTATGTTGGAAGTGAAAAGAACTGAGAGGGGAGGGCGAATCAGTCCCTGATAAAACCTTTCCCTCTATACTTCAAAACATCAAACACACATCCTCATGAGACACATATATCAATGTATGATAAAAAATAAATAAAATTCACCATGAAATATACTCAAAGAAAGGATCATAAGATATACGCAAAACCAATTTTTATTGATATTCAAATCAGATCACCTCTCTTTATTGTTATTCAAATCAAATCACAATGAATTGATGTCTTCAACAATAGTCAACAAGATACTATCAAGAGATACCAAGACAACCAACATTGTCTCATGAATACATAAGAAAATATACTTCTTTGCAAATGACTTAAACTCAATATAATACCTGAAAATACTTCAAAAACCTATAATGACATCAGCATGTTATGAAATTAGCATTCAAACACAAGACACCAAATCTTCCCTCCTTCAACTCACTATAAAAAAAAACTTCACCAGCTTTGCTTCTCTCAAATTCTCCTCATGAAAATAATAAAATGAAAAAACCTATAATGATATTATATGGGTTTTGTTCTAGGCCCAAGGGGGTTTTACTTTGCAACAATGGTTTCTTTACAGAAGATAAAAGGGGTTCCAAAAGATTAGCAAGATTGTACCCAAAACAACACCTTCATAGCCTATCCTTCATTCAAATTAAAAAGAGGTTGGTTTCCATCCTTTATCACAACATTTACAACTTAAAAAAATCCCATAAAGTTTATCATAACAGTCATAAGTGACCTAAGAAGGCCGGCCTAGCCAAAACCTTTCATCCATACACCAAAAATCCTCAAATCCCCATCATTGGAATGAGAAAAATATCCTAATACCAAAACTATTTTTATTCATGATTTTAAAATCAAAAAACATGTTTAAAATAACATTTAAATAGAATCCATGGTCGCAATTATCATGAACCAAAAAATTTATTGCGTTTAATGGGCCTAGTGGCTTATTGCCTTCACAAAACACATGTTTCCAGCACGCTATCTTGATCTTTTGGCCTCAAGATCACCAAGGAACACCTAAAATATTACATTTGAAAACTCAATGAAAATTATAGAACCTGTAGAAAACTTTTGAACAAGTTAGAGCTCATGAAACAATCACTGGTTCAAACCACATAAACTTTTGCCTTCACCAAATCAAGTTGCCTAAAAATCAGTTTTCAAAATGCAATTGGTTAACACCCTTCCAAAAACTTTAAATAAGTAAAAATGGATTAATTTAATTAAAAATCCATCCCTATTAACATTCCAGGTGATATAAAACATTACCCAATTCATTTCATTCACTATCCAATTCAATCTTTCGGAAAAAGTTGTCATGTCTTGTAATCCAAAACTATTCTTGTCCACAAAAAGACCTAGAAACCATATTAAAAATCATTATCATGAGAAAAAAATTATATCAATGTAAATATATATTAATTATATTTCCAAAACAAATTTAATCACCTACTAACTCCTTCTGTAGATCTTGTAGTGTCAACTTTACTGAATACTGCTTCAAACTGCTCCAAAACTGCCCTTTGATCAGTCAACATAAATGAATCATAATTGATCATTTAACTGAATCATCATGACCAAAAACCATCATGGACATCAAGGATCACTCAAATACATCACACAATGGTTATATAGTTTGTAACTCATGTGGACAACCTCGTCCCAAACTGAACTTATTCATAAAATGACATGTTTGAGTAGGGTCCACTCATCACCATGAGAAATACCTTTATGGAAACCTAAAGGAGTAATATACATGTTCCAATAATAATCCAAGCACTATCAATAAAAAATTTCCACTTAGTAAGCAAATCTCTCAATCTGCATTCAAGCTAGGGTTTGAAACACATAATGAGATGTTTACCTTCTTAACATTCGTTCATAAAAAAAATGAAAATTAAATGACCTATTTTTTTAAAAAACCTTCTATAATAAATGTAGAAACATCCCTGGAATCCACACGATCCCATTCAAAGAACATAATTTAGGTTGAGCATCAAAAGTTCCAATTTGAGTTGGAAATGACCTTGTTCTTAACCCTGTTTCACCAAAACTATCATAACATGAAAAATAATCATCACGAAAACATGAAATGTTTCCCACAACACCATGACACATCATAAATGAATCTCTAATAATCACCATGTCATCAACAAAACTCCATATCTCTAGCCTATCTCATTTACATAGCTAGCCCTTAGGGTTTTGTACTGTAAAGGCTAGGGTCAACTGAAATGATACAATAAATCATCATAGAAACACTCCAAATGATCCTAAAATACTTGGTATATCATAAACAAAGTTCCTATATGCATCCATGAGATCATATATCCCCACAACTCAAAATCATGCAATCTAATAACCATACCTAGTCCAAATGAGCACCTGAATCATGGTCACCAAATTGTATCTTGTTGTCCACTCAAAATTCCCCCAACTTGTATCTGCACCCTGGATCTCATGTGAGTACCAAAGAACTCCCAAAACATTCCCTCCATCATGTCAACATGATTCTCAATCCACCAAGAAGCTCCAACCTCCATGCACCATCACCTAGGTTAGTTAGGCCACCTGAATAGGCTTGCAAGAACAAACAATCCTCACTAAAACCCCTGATATCATCATGAACAACTATGAACCATAATGTCATCATCATCCTCAACATATTATCACCCTAATCAATCATCTAATTTTTCATAAATGAGGTTTTGTATCAATGAAAACACCTATGCAACAACATGCCAACAATCTCTTGCTTTGTCATTGATGGAAAACCACCTGAACTTCTCCCCCTTTTTACATTAATGAAAAATGATACTTGCACATGCATGTTCTTCACCATTATAAACTTCATAGGATCAACTATTAGTTAGAAACATCAATAAAAGGTCTTATATTAGCTCAAAATCTTTGAAATTTCACTCAAAAACCTAATTTTATCCTTTTTCAAGCATGGAAACATAAACCATATAATCATGCCAGTGAATCATGAAGAAAATATTATCATACCTCTAGCTTGGGCTAAGAAACCATCAACCAACTTCTAAGCATGCAAACATTGTCATTTCTCACAAAGCTCTATTTTCACCTTCAAGAAACCATTGTACCAGACTTGTACCTAAAGTAATAATCTCAAAAACATGCCAAAAATATACCATTGAGACCAAAATTCCTCCTTACCTTCATTTTTGGGCTTGCAAAACACATAAGACCTTGATTTTGACACAAAAACTTGTACTTTCTTCATTTCATACCTTTTAATGACCAACTACAACCTTTAAAAGGCAGTGTAACATACCATGAATAAGATGCATTCAACATATTATCATGTCAATGATGAAAAAGAACACCAACATACCATATATCATGATCTTTCTTGAGTTTTTCAAGGAGCAAACAGGACTAGTCTTTACCAATTTTTATTTCAAACCATCTTGAAGACTGAGCTCCCTGTCTTGTCTCTTCAGTGTAATGTGAATTAAATTTGACATGTTCTAGAACACCATCCACACCATGAAAATGTATTCCACAACTCCCCCTAGACTTAACATCCTCCTCACTAGGAAGGCACAAATTTTTTCCATGCTTTGTATATGTGTAAATAGGTTCATTTCCAAATACCAACCTTGTTTACAAGCCAAATGTGAGAGCACACATAAGGGTAAAATAATGAATATGATGACCAATCTCCATGTTTGATAGGTAGAAAGGCCATCAGAATAGGCTCCCTGAAAGCATTTGAATTTCATACTCAAATTCTTGATGTTTCATTTATCAAAGCCCATATTTGGATGTGAACTATTTTTTACATTAATGACAAATGTACTTAGTTTATGAGTCTTCCCTGTATAAGACTTAAGCATGTATCAAGAATATTAAGTTTGAAACATCAACTAAATATGGTCTGATCCATTAGTATGGATCTCTGAAAGGAAACTTCTAGATTTTTATTGGAACTTTATCAAGCAAAATTATTAAGTCAGCCCCCTGAAAAATGCATGAAGAACACATATTAGCAAACCTTTTTGACAAAAGTTTTAAAGACTTCTATCTCATGGATATGCTATGTTGAGAAAAGCTCTAATGTTGCTTATAGGCAAGATTTAAGGACTTGGACCTAAAGTGAACAAAAACATTTAAAAATATACCATGTGGACTCAAAATTCCAAGGACTTAGATTCATAAGGCTTGCATAACATATAAGAGCTATATATGACAGAAAAACCTGTACTTGTTTCATACCTCTTGATGAGTCAAGACATGACTTTTAAATTCATCTAGCATACCTTGTAATGAGTTCAATTATGAAAGCATGTTATTTGTTTAATGAACTATCAACATACCTTATATCATTGTTATTCAGCAAAATATGGATATAAGGCTATCTCACCTATTTTTATATACTCAGCTCAAGACCTCTTGTCTCTTTAGTGTAAATGGACTGTAAATACTGTGATCCATACTCATGATTTGTATTCCACAACTCTCCCTAGTCTTCTAATCCTCAAATAGATTCATATGATTTGAGTTCCTAGCCAAGCCTTGAGTTTCAAGAAGGAAGTTGACATACATCAAGAAGTTCATCATCTTAATACTTTCATCTAAGGATGCACATACCTTTTCAAGATGTACATAGTTTTCCATCAACTTATTATGGTTGAAGAAAATTCAACAATGTCATATTTCCTTGACATCTATTTAGTCTAATCTAGCAACCATTCATGAAAAATTTGGATTATCCAAGGATGAGTCCAAATATGTAATTCATTGGACTTCTGAATGCAAAGTCCTATTATGAAACAATACCTTGAATCATCTTGAGATATGTTGATCTATCCTTACAGTCTATAGGGTCATCCTTCACTACATGGACAATAAAATCCTGTAAGGTGTGATTATGGAGTGAAAACATCATACACAAGCACTTAGATACACCATTTTCTTCATTTGAGATGATATTCACTCAATAGACCCTATGGACTAGTTTGAGAGCACCTTAACATACAATAATTGGACTTGATAGACACAATTTTCTAGTGAATAACATGTGTTCTACCTCTTGAATACACCATGCACCTGTAGAGACTCATTTTCACACATATAGCAACAAATGTACCAAACAAACTTGACAAACTTGTGATCATCTTCAACACAATGTCAATGTACCAATGACATCTTCACCACAACATAACCATGTTCTTAAATAAAATAAACATAAACAATTACAATATACCATTTCTAAACCTGTAGATGCACAAAATTTACCACTGAGCACACTGTACTTTCACTACAACATCGTTGATCACCTTTTTACTTCATCCTATAGTACATTTACAAGTTTCATTCCCACACATTGTCATCCAAATGGATGAAGCAAATTATTTTCCATAATTTATTGACTACACACATGCTTATGACCATTAATTATTGATTCCAGATAACCATCTACAGAGCTCTGACTCTATCATCTCAGAATTTTTCAACCTTTGAATTTCATGATCCTTTTCATTGTCTTGAGTTTGCAAAAAATTTGTAGATTCTTAATATTTGTTTGAAAATTAAATACAACTATTTCTCATCATTCTTATGCATTCATATTTGTTAGAGAAGAAACAAACTTACTTCAACCACCTGTAGCAACACTTTATATCCTTGAATGGTCTTGAACTTGACTCACTATGACATTCATTCTAATGCAAGCCAAGATCCCTTTAGAAACTACTTGATTTTACCTTTGAAATACGTCAATCCTTTTAAATCATTTTTTAGGCCTTCTTATATCATCTTGAGAGATATTTGACAACCCCTTATTACATGTGGAAGCTCATTTGCAACTTCTGAGATCAAAATCTCATACTTTACTTTCCTTAGGAAAATTTGTAAAAGATAACCTTTTATACACATCAAAATATTCCTCTGAGATCATCCATACTTCCAAGATCTATTATACACATGTAAAAACATTTGGAAGTCTCAAGACACGATAAACAATGACCTACAGGCCTGTGACAGGTCATTCATGCTCAAACATAGTTTTGAAGCACCAAGAGAACATAATAGTAAATCATCACATCATTTAACATTTTATCATCATATTATTCTCATTCATAAGAATCACATGTGTATACGTGTCTTACAAACTCTTGAAATAAAAAAAAATCAACAAACTTTCTTCACACCACCAGATTGCTTTTTCACAGCCTACTAGCCCTTGTAAGATGAAAAATCACTTGTAAATTTTAGTGCATACATCTTCACAGAGAAACCATACCTGATTTAAACACGCATTTGGCCATTATAATACCTCCTTGAACCTTGAAGAATTTAACCAAAAAGACATACCTATTTTTCAATATCAACTTTCTCTAATTAGGTCATTTTGCTCTTTATTGTCAAACACTCAACACTGTCAGAAATTCCGAGAGATTTAGACATTTTTAGTGACTAAAACCACTATAATTTTGAAGCCTACATATTCTAGATTATTTATGCAAATATTTAGCCTTGGAAACCTCTATTTTCACCTTCAAATACATATTTCCTTCCATAACTCTTCATAAGTAGACCCAGTACCAGTATGACTGAGATACTTCAAAAATACACAAACCTTTTAGGTTCAAAGGATGAAACTTGGCTATCATCACTATAGAAACATCTAAAAATGCCTAATAAAATTTTTCAATGAGTTAGAAGTATGATAAATCACTCACATACCTGAAATCACCTTGATTTTTCCTTGTTAGTCTTCAAAAACACTGCATAGTTCCTTTTTCCCATAATATTTGAAAAAATCATCATGCTTGATGGCTCATCATATCTTTATACTTTCAATTTTGATGCATAGAAACCTCCTAACAATATTTACACAAGACACAATGAAACATAATCTAATGAGCATACCTAGACTACTCATGATGACCAAACTCAAACTTTCTAGGAAGCATATATCATTTTATGACTCTTGACATCTCCAACATGCCTCTGAAGAAATTTCATAGCTTCATACACATCATACATAATTGGACACACTTGAATCATATTATTAAAACTCATGAATAACAGATGACACACTATTTGACTCAGAGAAGACTCTTTGAAACACTTTGCCAAACCATAAACACATGACAACTATGCTAGGCACCAACTCAGAGAAAAAGTATTCCTTATGAATATTTTTCATGACTTAACTAACCTCTCATAAGAAATCAATAGGATTTTTATATACAATGAGTCATCTCAACATGACAGTACACCATGATAATAAAACATAGACCTCAAGAACCCATACTCCCATACGTCAAAGACTACAAGACTTGAGTCTTGACATACACAACATGACCAACCATTTTGAATCACAAGAACATACTTAAGGACTTGAAATGACATACCTCAACACCATGTAGAAGAAACACATATACTAATACATATTCCCCTCCCTTGAATGCTTCATGTGGACTAATACACCTCTTAGAAGCCTAATAGAGGCATATATCATCATAGAGGGGCTAGATGAGAGACATAAGAAGGTCTTAAGCCTTCTTTTGGATCCTTGACTAATTCATTATTTTCTGATTTTTCATTTATTACAGAAGAATCCTCCTTTTGATCAGTCACACTCTTGAGATCCTCTTGAGCACTTTGACTAGCCTCTTTCTTATTTTTATACCCCATGACTTGTGGCTTAGATCCATGCTTTCCTTTCTTTAACTGTCATACATGACAAAATATTGCAATGTGCCCTACCTTGTGGCACCTAAAACATTCCACTTATCTTTTCTTTCACTCAACTTCATTATGCCAAAAAATATTGCAAGTAAAGAAACATCCATTGAAATTTAGTACATACATTTTAGTGTTTGATTGTCAATTCTTGTAATAATTTGCAAGATGTCCCTTTTCATGACAAAGGTAAAACTCTGCACCATATCCATAACTAATGTTTTGATCCTTCTTTCTTTGACATTCCTCTTCATTATCTCCTTCACAATGATGCTCCTGAAATTTTCCTTTGCAATCATCCTTCTTCTCAACCTTAGGACTGCACGTACTAGCTCTATGTCCATAAAAACCACACTTATAGAAGTTACCATGAAAAACTCAATACCTATATGCATTTGATTATCTGATAGATGACCTTGTTTCACCATATTCTTAACAAATTAATGAAATAGATAGAGGGTGATAGGCTGAGGAGGAATAACTTTTTGTGATGTTGGTTGAAGGCTATGTGCGTGTTCTGATTTCCTAATCCAATGTCGATTGCTAGAGATCCCTTTAAGCTAGGAGGAACTACCTGTAAAATGCAAAACAATACCACCCAGATAGAGTTAAATAAAAAAATGAGTGGACTTTACTAGCATAAACTATATCCAGGAAGTGTGATGCTTCTTGAATAGGCTATCAATCCACTTTTATATAACAATATTAATTCTATCCAAAATAAACATGAAATAACAATCTTATTGGAATTGAAATGATTTAGGTATCTCATGAAAAACAAATAAGAAAGGTCAGATAAAAGGTGATTGAGGTCAAAATAGGTTAGGTGATGGGCTGGTATTAGGTTGTAGGTTTGTTACAGGCTCTGGGTAAGGTCTGGTAAATATTAGGAGTGATTATGGGTTATTAGGGAATGGGTATGAGCTTGCTAGTCTGAGGTATGTTTTCAGACACAATAACCAACATCGGATTGTGTGACCGATGTTGGTTTGGTATGATTACCGACATTGGTTGGCTAACCAGCATCGGTAGGGGCAGTTAGTAAAAGACTCTTAGAAACTGGTTTCCAAGCTCTCTGTGATTTCTCTGAGGCTAGAAATGGTGAAGGTGAGGTCGAAAAATGGCCTTAGTGACTCAAGGATGACTAGGAGAGGGTGAAGATAGGTGAAAGGGCTAGATATGGTAAGGTGATAGGTTGGTGGGAGGAAGGAGGTGTATAGATGTATAGAAAAATAAATTACTGAGATGAACGATGATCTTACTGAAAGAAATTAAAGATAATTGAAGAGATGTTAGGTACTTACTGAAGAATGGGTTTGGAGAGTGCAGGTGATGAAAACAATGATGGTAGAGATCTAGAGAGAAGGGACGTTGTGTACATGCTATGGAAGTTTGAGTCTCTATGCTTCTCTATGTGAATATGTGATCATGAAGAAGGTGATGGATGCCGATGGTTGTTGGTAGTGCTCCCGGGTGCTTTCCTTTGCCTGAGTGCTTCAGAAATTCAAGTGCTCCAAGTCTCTATTTGTATGAGATCCTGAATCGAATGACCAACCTCAACAAAGGATTTTGGAAATGTATTTAACCTAATCAGTGATGGTTAGGGGAACGTCGTCGGTTGAGGTATGACCGATGTCAGTTAAGGTGGGAATATCTAGGTTGGCCAAAAATAGCCTGATTGTTGCTATTTTTGGTGTGGTCTTCAATATTCTTCTGAGTCTCGAGTGATAGATCACAGAAGGATGAGTAAGAGTCCTCTTAGGTTTGTTAATAGGAGTTAAGTCTAGGTTTAGACTAAGTCCTAGTTGGTTAGGATAGGCTTAGACTTGGTCTTAGGTCATTAATGGGGTTTGAGTGGGTCATGGAGTGAGGTGGCTAGGTGAGTTGGTTGGGTGAGGTGGTCAAGTGAGGATGTTAATTAAATTAATTAAGGTAATTAATTCAATTAATCATGTGCACTATGGGATATGAATAGGTAAGGTATGGCTAATTTAATTAAAAATGGGTTATAAGGGTAGTATGACCTAATTTTGGTGTCTACATTTTGCCCCTTTTTGCCGCTTAGCTTGTATTGATAAGCGACGCTAAAAAAATAGGAAGTGATTTTCCCATGTATGGGTGAGAGCAGGGTTTCCCCAAGTGTGGGTGAAGGTGATCCCCCTCAAACCAGGAACTGATGAGGTGTTATACAAAGTCAGTGAGTGGTTTGATAAATGTGTAGTTGGTGTAAGTGAAGGTAGGTGGGGAAGGGTATGGGTACTTTGGGTAAAGGGTAATGGTCAAATCGGGTAATAAGTAATGGGAAAGGGTCAAATTGGGTAATGAATAATGGAAATCTGAACGCACATGTATAGACTGCAACATGGTACCAGGTTGAAGAGCTTGTAAACTCTACATCATCCAAGGTCGATAGGTTTATCCAAATAAGGTTGAAGTGATTCAGGTATCTAGGGTATAGGATATGGTCCTGAAACACAACGTAGGTTAGGTGCAGGAACATTTAGGTATGATATGGTACACCAGATGTTTGGTCAGGATAAACGACATGCCAATAGGAAAGGTATGGTTGTCAAGATAAAACAACATAGGTAACAACATCGAAAGGTATAACAAGTACGCAAGTTCAATGGTCACAAAAAGTATGTTAGGTCCAAGTAAATAGGTCGTGACATGGGTAAGGCCAAGGTATAGGTAAAATAGTATATCCCTAAATGTAATTAAGGAATTGTATGGGTAGTTTAGGCTTGTGGGTAGGGTACATATGAAGTGTTGGTAATGGCAAAAGGTATGTGGAAAGTAATGAGGTTAGGCAAAAATAGGAAAAATGTGGAGGAAATGGTACTGGATGGTGACCGATGTCGGTTATAAGGTAACCGACGTCAGTTTTGGGTGACCGATGCCAGTCATGTTGGGTTAGGGTTATAAGGTTGAAATTACCGTATTTTACGAAATCATTGTTGTTGTTGACTTTGAGAAAATGACAGAGCTGAGTGACTTGTGCATTTTTCAGGGAGGAAAAAGACAAGGTATTGTACTAAGATAAGGTGGGGGTGACTAAGTGGTGAGAGGAACCAGGTAGACGGGTCCACAAGAGTAGTTGGAGACATGTGATTGGTGGAGAGGTTTGAGGTAGATTTTGGTATGATAGAGGTGGGAGAGGGGTCAGGTGGACCACCAACGTAGTGGCCAGACATGTCACCACGTAGACACAGTGTGATGAGATAGGGGGTGTTGCTTAACTTGTTTATTTGCTCCAATTGTGTTTTACAATGAAGAAATGTTGGGCGGGCATGTTAATTCTTAAATTTGGGTGAAAAATAGATGAAATCTGAGGGGATGAGGTCAAATATAGGCTAAGTAGGGGGATAAATAAATGTGGGGTGTAAGTAGTTGGGATTAAGTAGGCTTGTAGGTTGTTTTTTCAATTTGTAATAAATAAAGGAGGGGGTTTTGGTTTTGGGAGTCACAACAGAGATCGACATCGGTCAAGGTTTGGCTGATGTCGGTTGGCTATAGCCGACATCAGTTAAGACTAAGGTGACCGACACCGGTTAATCGGAACTGATGTCGGTCAAGGAGAACCGGTGACAGTCCAGGAGACTGGCGCCAGGTAGGGTGAAAGAGGGACATGGGTAAGAAGGGTTATGTACCAAAGGAAAATAGGTCAAGAAGGGGCAAGTAATGACTGGTTGTAGAGGGGTAAGGGTAAAATATGGTCTCTGGCTAGATGAGATAGGTGAGTAGGTGAAATAATGTGAAGGTAATGAGTCATGAGTGTAAAGGGTAGGAGGTTGGTATGTGAATTAGGTAAATGGGGTAAGCAGGATTGGTGTGATTGGGTATGGTGTTGGGGTTAAGACATAATTGGAGGTAGTGAGGTCTTAACAATGTTGTGTTTTGTTGGATGCAGGCTAGGGACCAGCTACGTATGCGAGACAAAGTACCACCTCTGTTGGTAGATATGTGGTCGAGTGTGACTATGGAGGAGTGGGAGCATATGACTGATGTTGGATTGATTGGGATCCGATGCTACAAGCATATAGCTCGAGATCTGACGCTATAGGCATGTAGCTTGAGATCCTAGTTTGATGGTCGTACTCATCGATAGATGGGATTCAACAACCAATACTTTTCATTTACCGATGGGTGAGATTACTTTAACCTTAAATGATGTATACATGATCATGCACCTACCGATTGTAGGTGAGCGAATGTATTCTATTTCTTTAGAGGCATTTGTGGAGCCTATAGTGGCTGTGTTTGGGGAGGTGATGGGCGAGCTGAGGTACCTTAGCTATGGAGAGATGTATGTAGCCCATCCTTAGGAGACGAGGTTGGTTGTTTTGATGATGGAGGTGGTATGTTGTTTCACCTTACCAGATGATGAGGGTGGTAGATTCCCATGAGCATTGATGGGAGTGCTCCAGGATATGGTGGAGGAGCAGATCTATTTTTCATGGGCACCGACATTCCTGGTGCAACTGTATAGGGAGTTGTGGGCCTATGGGAGATTGTGGCAGTTTAGTTTGTGTTGCACTTTTCTTCTGCATTGCTGGGCATATGAGCACATCATATGTGTATGTCTAGTTGGTTTTCCCCAACTTGATTGGTTTGGGGGTGGCTTGGTCAGAGTTGGATATAGATGGTGGGTACCAGTTGGTGGGAAGCATAGGGTGGCTAGGGCCACACATGATGTTTCATATTACAGGTGGTTACTGGAGGGATTGTCTGGTGTGGATATTGTTTAGAGGCCATATGTTGGCTATCCCTCATACAGGGACATGACAGAGGAGTTAGAGGAGTTACAACTGCTCAGGTGGATACAGGGGCATCATGCCGGTGAGCATGAGATGATACCTATAGACAGGGTCAGACGATAGTTTGGGCTGTAACAAGAAGTGCTGCCACCCTTCCCTCAGTATAGGAGAGATGACGTGGAGAGACCTATGTCTCCACCATGACCGAGTGTGCCTATAGGGCAGGAGGAGTAGGTGGTGGATAGGTGGATCGATGATGTTGGGGTCACCAATAGATATAGAAAATGGTGGTGGGCGACATAGCTATGAGTAGCACCCCTGAGGCTAGGGCAGCCAGACTTAGCCACCATCATAGTATAGAGGGATACCTTTTAGGGTCAGGTGGCTACCCTTCAGGCATAGATTATAGTGTTATAGGGGCAACTTATTGGGTTAGAGGCACATGTTGCCATTTTATAGGCTCAGATAGTGGCATTACAGGCCCATGTTACACAGGCACAAGCACTCGCACAGGGTGGAGATGGAGATGGGGGATAGGTTTCCGCCTTACAAGTGCAAGTAGTAGGTTTGCATGGCCAGTTGGCCACTACACAGGCTCAGGTTGTGGCCCTACAGGCCCAGGTTATAGTGTAGGCACTGCCACAGGCTCAGGGACAAGGTCCCATACTACAGGTAGCTGTGACAGGATAGGGTCCCCAGGTACAGGGAGGAGGACAGGGAGCACATGTACAGGGTCTGAGGCCAGCCCCAGTAGGACAAAGCTCATAGGTTATGGTGAGACTTATGGCACCACCTCAGATGATGCCAATGGCAAGGTTCAGGGATGCCCTAAACGAGGCACAATATTACCAGGATCATTTGACAACCGCAGGGATAGATGTCCCCTCCTATGCTGAGTACAAAGCACAACAGGAAGTGAGTGAGAGGACTAGATCCCACACTCATAGTTCAGAGAGCATAGGGGGCCGGTGAGCCCAGAGATAGGGTCAGGGTGAGGTGATGAGTTCATAGAGGCTAGACCCAGCTATGGGCCAGGTGGAGACTAGACCGAGACCCATGCTAGGTGGGGAGGTGCAGGAAAGTCACCATGCTGGAGGTGAGGAGGAGGAGATAGATGAGACATGCATGGATATCAGATGGAGTGATGACTAGTCACCTGATATGATTGGTTAGTCATCTTTTTTGGTATATACTGACCTGCGTGTTGATGATAGTGAGGATGTACATGAGAGTTTTGAGATTTTGATCTTATACTGGCCTATGTGCCGAAGATGGTGAGGATGTATCTGAGTAATTTGAGATACTTGTATGTATTTGTATTGGTGTACATTTGTATTGATACATAGAATTTCATTGTTATAGATGATGATATTGATGGTATGGATGATGTATTGGTGTTTATTTATATTGATACATAAACTTTCATTGTTATAGATGATGATATTGATGGTATGGATGATGTATTGGTGTTTTAATTTCCATTTTTATTGTGTCATTGGCATGGTATGTGATGGATGGTTGACTAGGTGAGTTAGGCATGGTGGAGTCAAGGTCATGTAGGCATGGTTGAGTTAGGTCAGTTAGGCATGGTGAGTTTGGTTTTAGATGGTTAAGTTTAGGTCATTTAGGCATGGTTGAGTCAGGTATAGGCATGATTGAGTCTAGGTGAGTTAGGCATGGTGGAGTTAAGGTTTGTTGGTTTTGATTTAATTTCCAAGTTATTGGTAACATGGGAAATAAATGATGATGTATATGTATGTTATGGTGTATATTTCCAAAATATTTGATATCATGGAAATGTGAAATGATGGATGTATGATATGATGTTGTTAAGAAAATGGTAGGTATTTACGTTTGTTAATTGTTTAATTTCCAAGTGTTTGTGAAAAATGGAAACTAAGTAAGGTGAAATGTTAATTGAAAACATGGGGGGGAATTGGTTAGGGTAAAGAGTGGCCGAGCTAACCTCCAAGGGCCCCATGCCCTTGGAGTGCTGCCTACATAGCCCCGACGAAAAGGGGCCTCAGGCCGATGTAGTTCTCCCATAAGCTAGGGAAAAATAAGATGAGGTAGAGGAATGGGTGGGTAGGTTTTAGGCATGATTGAGTCTAGGTCATTTAGGTCTGGTTCAGTTAAGGTCATTTTAGGTATGGTTGAGTTTAGGTCATTTAGGCATGATTGATTTTGGTGAAAGGGGAATCCTTAAAACATAGGTATCGATGGTCTATTCATGTATAGGATAATCAATAAGTAATGAAGAAGGTGAATGGTAGGAGGAGACAAAAGATCCACCTAATTGATAAGAACCATAACAAGTTCACCATACCTTAGATTGGCTTATGAACAAAAGAACCTAAAGGTGTTGCATGATTGACTATGCTAAGGGTGAAGAAAGTCACATGATCACAAAATGTCATGTTTGCGGCAAGTCCCTTGAGAAGGTAGGAAATTAGGGTGAAAAGGTGATGAGGTGAAAAGGGTTGGTTTTTAGCGTTACCTGGTGTAAGATAACATGCCTACTTGGCAAGAGACCTAAGATCAAAATAGGCAAGTCCATGACGAAAAAGTTATCATTTTCTTCTTTTTGTTGTTGTTTTGATAGACTGATCGATGCAGGAAGTCTATGTGGGATGAGTATATTATCTCCTTGAGGTCTTCGTGAAGCTAGTCGATGCGGGAAGCTTCTAAATATTTTATTTTATTTTATTTTGCAAGAATAGTCCTCTTTTGATGAGAGACTAAGTACAATATGGCTAGCTTTGTATAGTTGTCCTTCGAGGGAGCAGTCTATTTATAACAACGAGATAGAGAGAATAGATGTCCTTTTTGAGGGAGTCATCTTTTTGCTAGAATTTTGACTCAAGGAGTTGAATCCCATTTGAATTTTGATATTATTTTTTTGTTAGACTATTAAGTCATGGACAAGACTATAGAGAAAAATAGGCTCTTGGTTTGAAGGAAAAACCATAGCACACAGAGGCTAACTATGCAAGAGAGAGTTTACATGATGAATGACCATGGGATTCCATCTTGAAAAAGATGAAAAATTATCCATGAGAATCATGCCATGAGTAGGGCCATGGTACTCATATTGAAGATAGGGCTGAAAAAGTGACAGGTAATCACATGATTCTTGTTGAGTCGTGGATCCTTAAAATAGTTAAAATGGAAGGTGAATGGTGCTCAAGGGATGAGTGTTAAATAGACAGAAGGTGATATAGGACTTGATTCAACAATAGAATAGTCAAATATGCAAGGCATTGAGGGGCTCAGGTTTGGGTTTTCCTTCGAGTGAAGACAAATGATAAGCACCTGATCCATATGTATGAGTAACAATATAAGGTCCAAGCCAATTAGGAGAAAATTTTCCCCGTTTACTTTTCTCCTCTTTGGTTACATGTTGATTTTCCTTCAGGATGAGGTCACTGACCTGAAAGGTTTGTTCATGGACACATTTTTCATAGGCACATTTGATACATTTTTGGTAGATTTGGAGATGATCAAGAGCATTAAGATGACGTTCGTCTAATAACTCAAGTTGTGCCAAACGGTCCTGGTGAAAGTCATCATCGTTAAGCATCTCTTTGAGTGAGATACAAAGAGACAGAATCTGGACTTCAAGAGGCAGGACAACCTCTGTACCATAGACCAGAGAAAAAGGTGTGGCCGCAGTTGAAGTACAAATACTAGTACGGTAAGCCCATAAAGTAAAAGGAATGTGTGTGTGCCAATCCTTTCATGTATCGTCAACCACTTTCATAAAATTTTTGTTCAAGGTTTTGTTGGCTAGGTTGATTCATCTTGGCCATTTATTTGTGGGTAGTAAGGTGAAGAAAAACTAAGTTGAATGCTGAAGGCATCACAAAGTTTCTGTAGGGTTTTGTTTTTGAATTGTTTTCCATTATCAGTGATGAGGTGGTGAGGGACACCAAAGTGAAAAATAATGTGATGGTTGATGAATTCACAAATTTTCTCAGATTTTGTAGAGATGAGGGGGATGGCTTCTACCCATTTAGTGTAGTATTCAGTTGTGGTAATAATCCATTGATGGTGTTGTGAAGAATGAGGATTGATCTCTCTGACAAGATCCAAACCCCATTGAGAGAAAGGCCAAAGATCTTGTGCGACCTGTAAGGCATGACTAGGTGTGTGATGAAGATTAGCATGTTGCTAGCATTTCACACAACATTTGACATAGTCACAACAATCATGGTTGAGGCTGGGCTAATAATAGCCTAGAAGAAGGATGTGTTTAGCAATAGTTAATCCATTGAAATGACCTCCACAAATTACGTCGTGAAATTCATTGATGGTATAAGGAATTTCGGAACTTGTAAGGCATCGTAAAGAGGATACTATCAAAGCCAAATTTATAAAGAAGGCCACCCATGATGACATAATGAGAGACACTTTTGAGAAAGGCACATTTCCCATTACAAGTAAGGTCGGGAGGTAGAATTGAAAGGGAAAGGTAGTTTGCAAACTACTTATACCAAAGGTCACATGGGTCAGGTGTAATGGTTCTGACGAGGTTGACGTCTCAAAATAAATAAGAAGGTGATTGTAACCTTTATATTGTGACAAATATTTTGGAGTCGGCAGGTGAAGCGGGTATCTGAGAAGTAAGGCATGGCCATGGTATCAAAAAATTTCTTAGTGAAACATGGAGTGGTTTGATGTTCATAACAGTCAAACGTATTCAAAAGTATGTCTACATGATGCTTACACTTTTGAAGTATTTCGTTACGACATTGGTATATATTATTAACTTGATTTACAACCAGCTAAGAGTCACCAAAAAAATTAATCGATTTAACATCTAAAGCGATAGTGGCTTGAAGACCTAGTACGAGTGCTTCATATTTGGTAATATTATTAGTACATTCAAAATCTAGTTTGAAGGATAATGACATAGGTTCACTATCAAGAGGGATGAGGATAACACCTACACCACCCCCATGCTGACATTTGGAACCATCGAAGAATAAGGTCATTTGGTAAATGCTATCATCCAAAGAGAGGGTAGCAATGGATTCATCCAGAAAATCAAAGTTAGAAGATTGATTTCCAGAGAGGGGTGCATCTACAAGTTGGTCAACAATGGTTTGGCCTTTGATAGATTTTTGATGGATGAATTTGAGGTCGAGGTCTACAAGAAGTATGAGCCAATGTGCATCATGTTGATTTTGGTAGGGTTTGGCGTACATGTAATGTAAGGGGTCAGTATTGGTGACTACAAATGTTTTGTGTTTGAGTAGGTAATTTCGAAGCTTAGTAGAAACAAAAACTAAGGCTAAGCAGAGTTTTTTGGCATGGGTGTATCTAGTTTTGTAGTCTAGAAGCGTGTGACTTATATAATAAATTGTTTGTTCCCTATGTTGCTCGTTGCGATGAGAAAACATGGCACCCAAGGAATGATCAGTAGTAGAAATGTAAAGAAAAATGATTGGTCATCCTTAGGAGGAATGAGCACAGGTGGTTGAAGGAGATATTGTTTTAAGGCATCAAAGGATTTGTGGCATTCACCATCCCATTTGAAGGAGACATCCTTTTTGAGGAGATGATGAAACAGGTGGCAGTGGTCGAAAAGATGAAAAATAAAATGATGAATAGATTGCAACTTACCTTGCAAACTACAAAGTTTGGCAAATGTTAGTAGGTGGAGGCATTTCGAGAATAGCCTTGATTTTAGCAGGATCAACTTCTATGCCATGCAAAGAAACAATAAAACTAAGGAGCTTTCTTGAGAGAACAACAAAGACACACTTCTTAGGTTGAAGGTGAACACAATACTTGATGAGATGGTCAAAGATGACCTTAAGGACTGTAAGGTGTTTCTGCTAATGTTTGGATTTGGCAAGAAGATCCTACGTAATCTTCCAATATAAAAATATATCATAGCTACGTGATATGTAGCACCAACATTTTTAAGGCCAAAGGGCATGACATGATAGCATAAAGGTCCCCCAAGGAGTGATGAAGGTGGTTTTAACCCGCTTTATGGGGTGAGTAATATTTGGTTATAACCCAAGAAACCATCCATGAGTGATAGCATCTCATGGCCGATTAAGATCAACTAGTTGGTGATACTAAGGTAGAGGAAAGTTGATCTTTGGGGGTGAGTAATATTTGGGTCATATAAATCCTGAGAAAGTCCCCTATCACTTTTGTCATAGGAATGATGTAGGATCCATTGGGGATAATCAATGGGTAGGATGAAGGAAACCGGAGGCGCTGAATTTATTCTTTGACAAGAAGGGAAATGCGAGGATGCATTTTCCGTATCTTTTGTTTTACCAGTTTGGCTTCAACAATGGTGACAATATTTTGGAACACGATGTTTGGGTCAATATCAGGCATATCAGTGTAGGACCAAGAAAAATCATTGCTCTAATCTGGGAGGAAATAAGTAAAAGCTTCATGTTCAGCAACGTCTAACTATTGACTTATCTTTAAAATGTATGGGTTGTCCTGAGTTATAATATTGATTTCGACAGTCAATTCATTTAACATGGTTTGCATCTCAGAAGGAAATGACCAATGAATATAAGAATCTTTCGCACCAAGGTAGGTGAGGATAGACTCATCGTCCTGACATTGAATGATGTTAATGGATGGTGTATCATCATCGATCATGTTAGGATACATGAAGGGAAGAGAAGAGGGAGCCTCACCATCACGTTGATAAGTCAGAGGTCCCAGGGAAATGGTGTTCATGAAAAAAAGTTAGGAGGAATAGATTCGGGATCTATAGACTCTGTGGGTGAAGGTGGTGACGTTGGTGAATGGGGTGGAGAAGGTTTTTTGTCCTCAATGAGGTTGATGCGGGCCTTCTTGGAAGATGGTTTGGAAAAGCCAATACCACTGTGGTCTTTGTGTTTACGTGTGGTACATGAGATGAAAGTATGATGGCCTTGCTCGTAGAACCCAAAGCCAAAGCCTTTCCATGCACAATGGTGAAGGAAAGTTTGGGCAAAGCGGCGGTTGGTGACAGATTGGAGGTTAGATGAAAATGGTCACGTTTGGGAAGGCAACTCAAGTGAATAGGTGGAAGTGTCAAGTCCCCCATACATTAATTTGGTGTGAAGGTGGGGAGGACCATAAGGGAATACCTTGCCTACACAATGGTCATAAAGAGGATGTTGGCGTAGGTTACCATACTCTTGTGGAGTAAGGAATGTATTTATGTTGTACAAGCGGTATTCCCTCAGAGTGAGGCATTGAAAAAAACCTTCTAAGGGATTGGTAGTGGATATGTGTGTAGCCAAAATAGATGAATTACTAGGTGATTGGGAAGAAGAAGGATTAGTTGGTTGGGAACTAGACGGGTTAGCGGATGGATCAACTGCAGAGGCCACGAAATCAATGGGAATAGAAGAGGTAGGCATGGGTGAGGTAGCGGCAACATCTGTGGATGGGGTTGTGGGTGAAGGAGAAGTAGCGGCAGTGGTAGATGCCTTAACTGGTATAAGGACATCATTAGGTCAGTACAACATGTTGTAGGTTTTGAATGGTGAAGGGTCAGCGGGGATGGTGTAGTTATGTCCTTCATGTTCAAATTTGACACAATGATGTAAATTTGAAGGAACACAACCCATGACACAGATCCAAGGTCGACCAAGAAACAAGTTATACTAGAATTCCCCTTCTAAAATGTAGAATAATTCTGGCACAGTACGGGGGCCCACATGAATGTGAAGAATAATGGTGCCAAGGGTGGAAGTGATGGTGTCATTGAAGGAGCGCAACAT
The DNA here is from genome assembly GCA_019776745.2 of Taxus chinensis. Taxonomy (NCBI): domain Eukaryota; kingdom Viridiplantae; phylum Streptophyta; class Pinopsida; order Cupressales; family Taxaceae; genus Taxus; species Taxus chinensis. The sequence continues at coordinate 42,086,114 of CM034153.1, read as the reverse complement.
AACTGGGTTATTATGCATGCAATTTGTAGGGATGCACATTTTCTTGTATGCGTGGGAGGAAATGATATTGATGTTGGCACCACCATTGATCATAATGCGTTGAACACGTATATTATCAATATAGACAGAGATGAAAAGAGTGGGATCAAGATCATCTGATTGGAGAGGTATAATCTCCTCATCAGAGAAGCTGAGGGAAGATACTTGATGAGTGGTAACGGGGGTAGAGGAAGGAGATGATTTAGTAAGAGAGGCCACATGGTGAGGGGTGATAATGGAGGCTACTGGTGTGGGGTCGTTAGGTAAAACCTTGATGGATTGCAAAACTTCCATGAGGGCTTGTCGATGTGATTCAGAGGTTTGGACGAGATCGTACAAAGACATTTTTAGAGGGGATTGGTGTAATTGTTTTAACATTGTACGATGGGTGACCCCATCAGAAATAGGGTATGTGGGTCCTCGAATGGTGATTTTGGGTGCAGGTGTAGATGGTATGTTAGGCACAGGATTAGCGGATGGGCTGGTTGCTTTTTCTTTCCCTTTGTCTTTCTGGGCATGAGTGGTGACTTGGATCATATTAATCTGAGGAAGAGAGGTAGATGGAGAAGGTGTGTCATGAAAGGTATAACAACATGATGGACAAAAACCTAGTGGGGGATATGAGCCTTGTGAAATGAGTAAGGCACACTGGCATTTTGGTGGGGTTTTGGCTAACTCTCTTATCTGGACCATATTAATCTCAAATCGCAGAGGAGGGTAAAATGGTTGTGGAGGTGGGGATGCAGGTCATTGAATAGGAAAGGGGAAAGAATGTATGGTGACAGGTGAAGATGGAATAGGGTCCTCATCAAGAAGATCATCGTCGTCAAAATTTTCTTCAGGAGGACATAATTGGAGGAGAACGGTTTTTAGAGCCTTACAACCTTCTACATCATGTCCTAACACACGATGGTAGGCACAAATTTTAGTTTCGTCAAACCCCTTTGGTTTGGGTTTGAGTGGGTCGTAAGGTTTAAGAAATAGTAATGTGATGACTGAGGTCTCTAAAAGGTTGGCTAAAATGTTGGCATAAGACCTTGCCAATGGATCACAGTGTGAAGTGAGTGTGGGTTTGGGTGAAGGTGCGGATGATTGTGGTGGAAGAGGTGTTATAGGAGGTGGAATAGGTTTGACCACCAGTTTGGTAGGTGGTACTGTCTTAGGTTTTGATGGTACCTGCTTGGGTAAAGGTGTGGTAGATGAACTAGAATGGAAGGTGTTGTGGGTTTAACTACCTTTTGGAGGGTAGTGGGTTCTTTTCCTTGGATTGCACCTTCTTGGGTAAAGGTGAGGTAGGAGTACATGATGCAGAAGGGAAATATGATGGTGGTAGAGGATGGGTTAGCCATGGTGATAACGGAGGTATGGTAAAGGTTGCTGGTAGAGGCTAGGTGGAAGGTATGGGTTGAAGAGAAGAAATTTGCATAGGTAGTGATGGGGTTATGGTAGCTGGTGGGGGTATAGGTGGTAAGAAATATGTGGGTAATGGTGATGGTGACAGTGAAGGTTGTGCAGGTCGATTGGGTGTAATAAAGGATCATGATGAAGAGGCGGACTGTTGCGCTTTTGATTTGATTTGGGTAGGAGGTTGTTTGACCAGGGTAGATGGGTGAGGTTTGAGGATAGATGGAAGGGGTGAAGGTGACAGAGGCGTGGTGGGTGAAACTGGTGTATGTGGTCTTGAAATTTGGGTCTTCTTTTTAGGTGGAGGAATGATTTTCATGCGGGCTTGGGAAGATGTGGACAAGTCCAATTTGACAGGTGGATGGACAAGGCTTGATGTCGGCATGACACCCAAGGTAGTGGTGGGTCTAGATATGGGAAAAGACGTAGGTGCAGGTAGGTTCTTTGGCATAGGAATGGGTTTGGTTATGGGTAAAGGTTCGGATGTAGGAAAGGGTGACGAAGAAGAATTCCATTTCAACAGGCATGGTCATGGTTGATTTGGTCACTAGAAATACCTTCAGATAGATCATGGAGGTATCTATAGGTGACATTTACATTTGGGTCAAAAAGGGGAGCCAAAGATGTCCCCAAAGCATGGAATTATCAACGTAATCCAAGTGATAGGCCAGTCGTGAAAATGGAATGGCAGTAAGAGGAGCCAATGTTGATTTAGTAGCAATCCCTGTAAAATATGTCTGTGAGACAGGGAACTGGTTGGCTTTGGACTCTGTGGGTAAGAGAGCCGAGAGTAGATCAATGGGATCTTGGAATTCTTATGTAGAATGGTCACCAACAGGGAGTGGCATGTGTAAAGGATCCCCCATGGGTAGGAGAGATGGCAGGTGGGGTGAGGTAGATTCTTATTTCAGGTGGAGAAGAAAGGTGATGATTCTCTCCCGTAGGTAGAAGAGTTAATACATTTGATTGTTCGTTAGGTTGTGAGGTAGATGATGAAATGACATTGGCAAAAATGGCATACTCCTCTGTGGATGAAGGGGGAGATGAAGGGGACTCCTCTGCAGGTGAAGGAGTAGATGAGGTAGGCTCCTCCATGGGTAGAGGAGCTCATGCTAGAATCTCCTCAATAGAGGGGATAGGAGGAAATTGAGGAATGGTTGGTACGACTTCGAAAACAACATGGAATTCATGGACATTGCTATCATTGGTTGAAGATTCACCATTTTGATTAGATGATGGTGTATGGTTAGGGAATGAATTCTTAAATATGTGCAAGTTTTGATTTTCTGGTGCGTTTGGGTTGTCCAGGATGAGATCTCCATTATCTAACATTTCTTAGACAATGTTCTTGAAGGTTATGCAATTACCATCGCTATGGCCTTTAACACGATGATAGTTACAATTGTCATGTTCCTTATACCATGCAGGCATAGGGCGTGTGGGGTCAAAACTAGTATGTGGTTTTATGGGTGGAAGCGTAATAGCTAAGGCCTTAAGAATTTTTTCTAATACTGAGGAACAAGGCTCCCCGGTTAGAGTGTACTTTTGTTGCTCCCGTCTGAACTGAAAAGTTTGAATGGGAGAAAGATTGGAGGAAGGTTTCACTTGGTTAGATGGATGAGATGGACCAGCTTTGAGAACTACCGCGTTGGCAGATCCTTTAGCTTTCGAATAATTGTTTTGGGGTTTTGAATTAGAAGAGGCATCATTTGATTTGAAGGTGACGTTTTTGTTATGCAATTGAATTTTCTTCTCTTCAATGGCATGAATTTCTAGTTTTTGTGCCATGGTAAATGCTTCATCGAAGGTACAGAAGGTTTGTACTTACAGAGTTGGTGAGATGTGCTTGGCACAAGCTCTAGTGAACAACTCTATAAGCTCAGCTTGAGGTAACTGGAATGTTAATTGGTTGATAAGGCTTCACCAGCGAGAAATGAAATCTGTGATAGATTCTTCGTCGTACTGTCGTGTTGAGTATAGGTCAGTCATGGTGAATTTTTTGATGACATTGATTGAGAAATGGTCCAAGAATGCTTGAGCCACTTGGTTAAATGAGTAAATGGAATGTTTGGGTAAACCACTATACCAATCTAATGTGGGTCCTATCAAGGACATGGGGAATGTCCATGTAGGAGTAAAGCATCATCATGGGCAATTAGATAGCACCCATGTTTGAACGACCGCAAGTGTTGTTGTGGGTCTTCTTTACTATTGAAATGGTTGAACTTGGGCATTTCCCAATGTACAGGGTATGGGTGAATGGGGATAGATGGATGAATAGGCTCATTACATATTTCATCATAAGTTAAGGAGTTACAAGAGCCAGAAACTAATGCTTCTAATGTTTGCATCTTTTCCATCATCATCTTAATGAGGTCATTGGTGGGTTGTGAGGAATGGGAGCCCCTGAAGTATAAGGAGGTTGATGATGGATATATGATGTTGATGACATCCCAGTATGTGGTGGTGCCAAGTATGAGAACTGTGAAGGGGGAATAGATGTAGGTGGAAGGTATATCCGAATATGTAATAGACGAGATTGGGGGTTTTTGGTGATATGTATAAGTAGGTGGCATGGTTGTAACAACTCTTGTTGTAATTGGGGGTAAGGACTGTGGGATGGAAAGGATGAGGTTGTGAAATGGGGTATGGGTTTCTGACACCATAGGTGGTTGCGATGCAACTAGGTACATATGAGGTAAAGGGCGCAGATGGGGCTATGCTTAAGGTGGCTGACGAAGGAATAGGGTGCGATAGATGTCATAGGTGCAACAGTTATAGAGGATGTGGGGTCTAGTTGAGACACCACAGGTGGTAAGGTGGATGAAGGTAATACTAAGCTAGTGGTAGTTGATGTAGAAGTGGGGGTGAGGGAAGGAGGGATAGACACGGGCATGCCATATACCAACTGTCCTGAGGAGTCTAGTGTAGATGAGTGGGTGAGATAATATTGTAGGGTAGCAAGATTATGGTCAAGGAGTCTTGCAAACTCCTCATCGCTGGTACTAATGGTTATGGGATCAGTTGGATCCATAGGCAACAGGATGGAAGGCAGTGACAGGATAGGTGGGATAGGTTGAAGGCTAGCGTGAAACACAAGGGCATTGACTTGGCTACAATTCAAAACCATGTGAATTATTGTAGACCGGGTAAACTGTTCTCGGTAATTGACATAGAAAAAACACGAAAATGGAGGAGAATAGATTCTAGGAGGTGAAACTGGTCGGTGTTTTTAAAACAAAGGAACTGAAGATAGTTAGGTTAACCGATGACGGTTATAGGGTGACTGATGACAATTAGGAAAAATGATATCAGTTATTGTGGGAAATCAATATTTTTGTAAATGAGGAAAAAACTGATGAAAATGAAATAAAGAAGTTGTATTTGACTGTGATTTAAAAATTCTGTGCGTATGACGATGTCCTGTGAACTTCAAAAAGAACAGAAGATGTGATGAATGTCATTTTTGGGTAGAATGACCAAAAAGAGATAGAAACGGACACTGGTAAATGATGAGTAAGATGTAAACTGATGAAGGTTACTGGACCGACGCTGGTCACTATGAAATTTGAAGAAAAAGTAGAAAAATTGATTTCATGAATTAAGTTAGATGGAATATCAACCCAGAAGTATGAGTATGATAGTACTGGACCCTGACACACTCAGAAATAGTCAGAATACACCAACTATGATGGTAGAGTGTGAAAGGAAGAAGAAGAAAATGAAGAATGCAACCTCACAACTCAAAACACAACTCAAGAAAAAAGCTAAGAAAAACACAAAATCCTATCAGTGAATTTTATGTTTTAGCTTATGTTATTTAAGACTGACTCGTGAATTCAGAATACAGGTTTTTTGGTTGGGAAGGTTTCCTATGAAGAGGAAAGTTCTAAGGGTGGTTTTAGGTTATGTTTTTGTGGGGGGAGTCCTTTCTCTGATAATGACTAGTCAGAGAAACCAACTGGGTGCCCACTGTCAATCCTCTGATCATGTGATTGTTGACAGTCTCTTCAAGTAAGGTGTTGTTTAAGAAGATGTGTAAATTATATTTGTGTAGTTTGGCAAAAAGAGAGAGAAGAGAAAGTGCTTCTATGATTCAATTATGTCAACCATCAGTTGGGCATGACTTCCAGCGTATAGGTTGCCCTTAGTTTTAATGTGAGCTAAAAATGCAAGCATAGAAGTATGAAATGCAAGTATTTTAGAACCCAAAATTGAAATGTGATATTTGATGTAAACAGAGAGTGAATAGGAAAGAGAATGACTTTCACTAATGCGGATGCAAGAAGAAAAATAATGATTCTTTTTAATCCCGAAATACAAATGTCACTTAGAAAAATAGAAGAAAGAGAATATTCCCAAGGAGAAGATTTAATGTTGACTTCCTTTCGAAAAGAAACAAACATACAAAATATTTCCCTAAGAATGAATAAATGCAAGGAACCCCAGATGGGTCCCACCGGGCATGCCAAAATGTTTCACCAGATTCTTAACAAATTAATGAAACAGATAGAGGGTGATAGGCCAAGGAGGAATACCTGTTTGTGATGTCGGTTGAAGGTTGTGCACACGTTCTGATTTCCTGATCCAATGCTGATTGCGAGAGCTCCCTTTTGGCTAGGAGGAACTACCTGTAAAATGCAAAACAATACCACCAGATAGAGTTAAATAAAACAATGAGTGTACTTCCTAGCAGAAGCTAGATATAGGAAGCATGATGCTCCCTGAACAGGTTGTCAATTCACTTTTATATAACTATATTAATGTTATCCATAATAAACATGAAATAAAAATCTTATTGGAATTGAAACGATTTAGGTATCTCGTGCAAAACAAATAAGAGATAAAAGGTGATTGAGGTAAAAGGTGATGGGCTGGTATTGGGTTGCAAACATCTGGTAAGATCTGGTAAATATTAGGAGTGATTCTGGGCTATTAGGGAATGGGTATGAGCTCCCTGGTCCGAGGTATGTTGCCAGAAATAGTAACTGACGTCGTTTGTGTGACCGATGCCAGTTTGGAAAAATGACTGACATCGGTTGGCTAAATGACATCAGTAGGGGCAATTAGTAAAAGGCTCTTAGAAACTGGTTTCCAAGCTCTCTGTGATTGCTCAGAGGCTGGAAATGGTGAAGGTGAGGTCGTAAAATGGCCTTAGTGACTCAGGGATGACTAGGAGAGGTTGAAGATAGGTGAAAGGGCTAGATATGGTAAGGTAATAGGTTGGTGGGGGGAAGGAGGTGTATGGATGTACATAAAAATAAATTACTGAGAGGAATGATGATCTTTCTAAAATAAAATAGAGATAATTGAAGATATGTTAGGTACTTATTGAAGAATGGGTCTGGAGAGTGTCGATGATGAAAATAATGATGGCAGAAATCCGAAGAGAAGGGAAGGGATGTCATGTATGTTCTGCAATAGTTCGATCCTCTGTGCTTCTTTGTGTGAATCCGTGATTGTGAAGAAGGTGATGGATGCCAATGGTTGCTGGTAGTGCTCTTGGGTGCTTTCTTTTGCTTGAGTGCTTCAGAAATTTGAGTGCTCCAAGTCTTTGTTCGTGTGAGATCCTGAATCGAATGACCAACCTCAACAAAGGCTTTTGGAAATGTATTTAACCTAACCGGTGATGGTTAGGGGACCGATGTCGGTTGAGGTATAACCGACATCGGTTAAGGTGGGAATATCTAGGTTGGCCAAAAATAGCTTGATTGTTGCTATTTTTGGTGTGGTCTTCAATCTTCATCTGAGTCTCGAGTGATAGATCACGGAAGGATGAGTAAGAGTCCTCTTAGGTTTTTTAATAGGAGTTAAGTCTAGGTTTATAATAAGTCCTAGTTGGTTAGGATAGGCTTAGACTTGGTCTTAGGTCATTAATGGGGTTTGAGTGGGTCATGGAGTGAGGTGGCTAGGTGAGTTGACTGGGTGAGGTGATTAAGTGAGGATGTTAATTAAATTAATTAAGGTAATTAATTTAATTAATCATGTGCACTATGTGATATGAATAGGTAAGGTGTGGTTAATTTAATTAAAAATGTTTATAAGGGTAGTATGACCTAATTTTGGTGTCTACATATCTTCATATGAGATGGAAGCTTTGAATTATCTCCCATGTTTAGTTGCCTTCTTTTATTAGATCCTTGATTTGATTCTTCCTTATTTTTCTCTTATTTGAATGAATCCCTCTTGAAGCATGGATCTGTTCTATCAGCATATGATTTTTTTCCCTAACATCTTATACAAATTATCTGAACTTTCATGGAAAGATGATACCTTGCTTGTAATGTTAGATAGCTCTTTCTTCAAATCCTTTTTCTCAGCCTCTTATTTGAGACAATATTCTCTCTTGATCTTCGAGTCAGCTAGGGCCTCCTCAAGTTGATTCTTTCAAAACCTTGATTATTTCCTCATGAGATACACACAATTTCTCCAACTTATCGTTCACAATACTTTGTTACCCACCTTAAGTGATAAAGATCCCCCATTATTGTCACCAAATATCTCCCTCTAATTTGTTAGGCTTGTTACAAGTGCCTGCTCTGATACCAACTGTCGAAATAGACAAGGACTGAGAGGGGGTCGTGAATCAGTCATCAATAAAACCTTTCACTTAATATTTCAAAACATCAAACACACATCCTCATGAAACACAAGTATTAATGAATGATCACAAACTAATATACTTCATCATGAAACATACTCAAATAAAGGATTGTAATATATACACAAAATCACTCTTTATTGATATTCAAATCATATCACCACTCTTTATTGATATTAAAATCAAATCACAATGAATTGATGTCTTCAACAATAGCCAACAAGATACAATCAAGAGATACCAAGACAATTAACCTTGTCTCATGAATACATAAGAAGATATACTTCTTTGCAAATGATTTCAACTCAATATCAGACCTATAAATACTTTAGAAACCCGTAATGACATCAATCATGATATGAATTTAGCATTTAAACATGTGACATCGAATAAGCCCTCCGTCATCAAAGAAACATCACCATATTTGCTTCACTCAAATCCTCATCATGAAAATACTACCATCAAAAAACATAGAATGATATTCTAGGGGTTTTGGGCTAGGCCTGAGGGGGTTTTCTTCATAGCAAGGGTTTCTTCAAAATAAGATAAAACGGGTTCCAAAAGATTAGCAATAATGTACCCAAAATGATCACTTTTATAGCCTTTCCTTGATTCAAATTCAAAAGAGGTCAGGTTTACCTCCTTTATCTTGACCACACTTTAGCACTTAAAAACATCCCATAAGAACCACTATCATAACATTCACAATTGGCCCATAGTAGGTTGGCCTAGCCAAAACCCTTCATCCATGCACCAAAAATCCTCAAAACCCCATCCTTGGAATGAGAAAATTTTCCTTACACAAAAAATATTTTTATTCAAGATCTAAAAATCACCAAAAAAGTTTCAAATGATCATTTAAACATCATCCATGGTTTCAATTCACATGAACCAATCAAATTATTTCGTTTAATGGGCCCAAAGGCTCATTGCCTTCATAAAACACCTGTTTCCAACACCATGTCTTCACCTTTTGGTCTCAATATCACCAAATAACACCTAAAATGTGGAATGTTACCACTAAATGGAAATTCCAAGACATTTATAACACTTATAAATAAGTTATATCTCATAAAAAAATCATATGTGCAAACCGCATCAACTTTTGCCTTCATCAAAATAAGATGCCCAAAAATTAGTTTTACAAATACATCTGGTTAAAACCCTTCCTGACACTTTAAATGCCTCCAAATGGATTAAATTAATTCCAAATTCATACATCTTCATATTTCAAGTGATATCAATCATCACCCAATCCATTCCATGCACTAACCAACTCAATCTTTCAACAAAAGAAGTTATGTCCTAAAAATCCAAAACATTATTGTCCAAAAATTGACCTGTAAACTATATCAAAACTCATAATCATGAGAAAAAAATTATATCACTATAAATATCTCTGAATTATATTTTGAACACAAAACTTGAATCACCTCTTAAATCCTCATGTAGCTCTTGTAATGTCAATTTTATTGAAGACTGCTTCTAACAACCCCAAAATTGCCCTTTGACCAGGCAACATAAATGAAGCACACTTGAACATTTATCAACATTACCATGACATGAAACCAATTTTTAAATTAATAAAAAATCATATACATCACATAATTGTCATTTAGTTTACAACTCCTTTGGACAACCTTGTCCCAAACTGAACTTCTTTAGAAACTGACATGTTTGAGTGGGGTCCACTCATCACCATAAGCTCTACCATACCTTTATAGAAATATTGGAGGAGTCATCATACAAGTTTCCAATCATCATCTAAGCACTATTAGGAAATAAAATTAAAGTTAGGAAGCAAATGTCTTCTAAATACTTTTGAGCTAGGGTTTCAAACTCATAAAAAATTGTTTACCTTCTTAACATTCATTCATAAAAACATGATGATGAAATGACATCATTATTTTTGTGAAACCTTCTATATTAAATTTAAAAACATCCATGAAATCCAAAATTTCTCATACAAAGCACATAATTCAGGGTGAGCATCAAAAGATCCAACTCGAGCTAAAAATGAGCCTTGTTCTTAACCCTGTTTCACCAAAATCTGACATATCATGCAAAATAACCATCATGGAAACCTGAAAAAATTTCCCACATCACTATGACACACCTTACATACATATCTCAAATAATCATAATTTCATAAAAAACTCTCAATATTTCCAGCATATCTGAGACTTGCCTAGCTAGCTCTTAGGGTTTTGCACTGTAAAGTCTAGGGTCAACTGAAATGATACCTCATAACACATCATAAAAACAATCCAAATAGTCCTAACATACCTGATACATCACCATAAAACTATATACATGCATCCATGAGCTCATATAGCTCCATAGCTCAATATCATTCCTACTAACATCCATACATGCTTTAAATAGGCACTTGCAACATGGTCACCAATATGTATCTGCACCCTCAAGCTCATGTGAGTTCCAAAGAACTCCCAAAACATTCTCTCCATCATGATAAAATGCTTCTTAAGTAACCAAGAAGCTCATACCACCATGTATTGTCACTTATGCTAGCCCTGCAAGAACAAACCATTCTCATTGAATCAACTAATATCACCATGAATACCTTTGAATCATCTTGTCATCATCATCCTCAACATACTCTAACCCTACTCCATCATCCACTTTTCCATTAATTTGGTTTTTCATTAATGACAACACCTATACAACAACATTCCAAAACTATATCCCTACCATATTAGCACCCACTGCTTTATCTCTTCCTACTATTCTAGGATTATCATGACCTAAACCTATTATCGTAATTCCTTGGTTTCAATCCTATGCAAGTGCTTCTCCTCAAACTTGCAATAGGAATTTTTTTCACAATAAAATCTTATACTCTCCACTATAAAACCTTCTGACTAGCACTCTTCATGCTAAAATATGCATTCACTAACTTTCTACTCGTGTTTTTAAATGTGGAAAACATGACCTCTTCAATCAATCCCAATGATATAACAATCTTTGAAATCAAATGACGCAATCATGTTTATGGGTTTTAATGATGAAAAAAATATACTTGTAATTCACAAAGTTAAACATAGAAAGTATTGTGCAACAAATAATTATCAGAAATCTTAGACTATATTAATCTCAAAAATAAACCTTAGAACATATGCATATACACACTTCCTATAGTTGTCTTCCTCTAATAAACAACACTCATTGAATGGATATCCTATAACGAGTCCCATTATATACACTGATCTACCACTTGTCGACCCTATATAACGACTTGGTGCATACAACAATAAGTCATCTATACTGAATATTCTTGGTTCTATGGTTCACCATTCCTCTCTTCCTCAGTCAACTAATTCATCATGCTTTTGACTCTCTAATCTCTGTCTCATCAAAATACACATGAAATCATGAACCATCCTAGTCAATATATAAATCATCAAGCTTGTCATCTTCACAAAACATTATGGAATGTTAAACAATTCATCTTCCAACATGTATGCATCTATTGTCCCATAACCTCTTCATGATCATTCTAGTTCACCTCATGTAATCTACGATTGCTATTCCTATTGCAACCCCTATGATCCCTTCACAATCTTACCCATATGTTGACATGTGTGGCAATAATTTAGGTGCATGTCCATACTCAAATATCGATGTGTGTCTTTAGGACATTAGTTCACATTGAATAAGTGATCATCCTTTCAGTTCAAAGCACAAACAACAAGATCGAAGTTTCCCATTTCTATGTTGAGGAATCGCTACACAATGCATGTACCTTCAACCATCCCAACTACATGATCAACACTTCAATGTGCACCTAAAGTATTTACAACAACAAGTTTGATTGTGTTACACAAAAATGTCTATCTTCTATGCACAACTACATCAGTACTATCCCAACTATCTCAACATTTGATGTCACAACATACCTATGCATGGTTCCCACAAGTGTTCCCCTTTAAAACAATGTCTTGTTACCCTATCATATATACCAACAACCTAATCCAAATTTCCATAATCAATCTATCTCTTCACCGTTAAGCCCCCAAAACTCCTCAAAAATGATACTTTACAAGCTTTAATGAATAGGATTTTAAGTCTTGAATCCTCCACCATGGGTCCTAGAATTACCCTATCATACGAACATATCTGTAATGAACCTATTATTCCATTAGTACCCTTCAAAGCCTATCCCCTACACTAGGAATTCTTGAAGTCTTTTAAATTATATAGTAAGGAGAACCCTCAACAATACATCTGATATATCCACCACACATCTTATCTCATTGAACATGATCAATATATTATGTTGAGGACATTTCCTATGTCCTTAAAAGGGCCCACACTTGATTGGTATGATAAAATCCCACAGTATTCCCTCTTTTCCTTCGCATAACTCACAAAATTGTTCTTAAAATATTTTCCCATCAAAATTTACTGTAAGATTTCCATTATATATCTATACACTATCAAATAGTTCAAAGACGAGTTTGTTGTGGACGTCGTCACCCGCTAGCATGGGATCATCAATCAGTTATCCTTATAACTCACACAAACTGAGTTAATCAAGTTATTTTCTTGATCATGCAGTAAACACATCATAAAAACATCAAATTCAATCTTTCCAAACATTTGACGAATCCTTTACCATGGCCCAAAAATTAGAAATTTGTGCCCTCAAGGATGGTAAAGTCAAACTCTGATCAAGAAACCAAAACATGAGTTCCCATTCAAACCTTCTTCTAGTAATGATAAATCCTCCAAAGGCTCAGGAAACACAGTCTTTATAAAATCTACATCCAAAGGGTGTTTGGATTTTGAATGTACCTGACCCCAATGTAATTATACACACATCAGATAATCCTATAGTGTGTTCTTCGACAAGCTCCTAGTTCTGTGTATGACCACACTCCCACCTATTCGTTCTATCGACACATTCGTTTCAAAACCCTTATGGTATCAAGAACATAACTATTGTAAATATCATTGAGTCTAGGGCCGTGAAATTGAAAAATGTCTTTCATTGTAGAAACTCCCTCCAGGATCTTATTGACCAAGGTGAACTATAACTTGACAAAATGAATGCACATATGAATCATAAATTAGACGTCTTTAAACAACCCTTTCCAAATCATGCCTCATCCACTAGTCAACCCAAAACTCAATGTCATTAACTCTCATCACACCATCAACACTATTAAAGACCTCCCACCTACCCCACCAACACTTAGTGTTTCTATGGAAGCACCAACCTAATCACCTAATGTAAAAATGAGCTCCTCTAGTCTTGCCACTGATAAAACATCAGACCCTTCTACATCTACCACATCTAACTTCAAACCCACTTTGCATAAAGTGACCTCTTCGAAAGTCTATAACTACAAGCCCATCATGGAAATCATAAAAATATATTTCAATGACCACTTATTTGCATAACATCACATGCATAACTAAATAAATTTAATATAAACCTATAAAAAACCTATCTACCCAAGAAAGAATTGGTACTATATCACAAAGTCTCAAATGACCTCACCACAAGATACAAAGCCATTTCCTTCCATCTTAGGGCCTCATCCTGTCATCTAAGTTCACAATATTCTCATGAATCTATCGTTGCTTACCAAAACCTAAATGTGTCCTAAGGACTATCATCAGCCCTAAGCTCTAGGTCATCAAACAATGTATAGGTACCCTAATCCTCATTCAGAAAAGCTTTCATTAGGGTACATCATAGCTTGGACTAGGGTAATGATGAAAAAATTTTATGCAAATATCATTCAGATACGTATGACCCATGCATATTGAGGGCCTCTTGAATACCAAAACTGACTCGAGAGCTAAAGACCTATAAAACTTGAAAAATCCCTTGCAATTGATGCAATAAATCTATATAGAATACATGTATTCACAAAAAAAAATTCTCAACTTTCTCAATATTGTCAGATCAAATATCCTTCTCACAAGTTCTAGCTCAACCTTGTTTTTGAATGTCAATGGAGAACCAACATGTCTTGTTACTAACCCTTCGACAATCACATTACAACACTAAACAAATCAAGCCTATTATCATACATGAAGAGTAAATATTAATTGCAATCTTGACTTGATATCTATGTTGTACAACACCAGCAATCCTAATTTTTCAAGTATAAATCTAAAGTTGAACAAAAATATAAAATCAATGCCCTAATGACTTAAATGATACTCGTCAAAACATAATTAGATCATCATTCCTTGCCAACCTATAGTTAAACTACAATTGTAAGCCCATGGCCATACTCGACATTTACTGGTTTGCCCCAAGTCCATGCCTCACATGTTCTTGAAAAATTACTTGTGTGCAATCAATATACTCTTTAGTCACATCCATTTTAGTTTTATAAGTCCACTTCAAGGTAAAAAGTTTATAATTCCCTTTATTTCATTCATAGGTCTATAGGTCGCAAACAATTTGTTCCCCTATCACTTTCATTCAGGCGTACCATGAACTTCCTTTGTGGAAACTATTCTTATGAAGCCTACTGCATCCCTCCAATAGAATCAATGGATATCATATGCTTGAATGGTTTAATGATAAACTTCCTAAGATTCATACATCTATAGGTTTAGAACCCATTGTTAACCTATCATGCTTGACCTCCATCGTTGCCTCCTATTCACCTTTGTGAAGTAATTTGTTTTTAATGCCTAGTCTTTGGGAATCTTAAAAGATATCACAATAAAACACAATTGCCTCATCCAATAACCATTTTATACTTCATCATTGCTACTTCGTCACAAAACCCATTTGAGTAGGACCACCTGGATCTAACACAAATAAGACAATACATTTTTTCCCAGCATCTTTAATCCATCACAAACCACTTGATAAAATTGGGGAAAATATAGACATATGTTTCTTAGCTATCACCCCTCATGCACCCTTATTCAAAAAGTCCTAGAAACCTAATTCACTATCCTGAGCACATTCTATCAGTAAAAAAATTTATCTATTTGTAAAACCTCCCTAACCACCCATTACCACATCAAATGTTATTTTCATATCAAACACACAACATCTAGAATCCCCTTTGCAAATGATCTCCTAACCATTTTCATTCATTGAAACCCAAAACCTCATTTGGAAGTGGTTAAAACCACTTTGAAGTGGGTTTCACAATTTTCCACACCATATAGTCACTCGACAATGATTATACTCCCAACACTAAATATCCTTCAAATGGATCTTGAGACGTTTACATTGAAGTTCTATTTTTCTCCAAACATAGAACACATCAACATTTTGATATCTCTAGCAACCTAGTTAAACCCTTGGAACACACACAAAGTCTTGTAAGGATTTGAAAGGAATGATAAGAAGATTGTTCCAAGCCGCGATCTCAGATGATAATAGCACACCACATTAGATTTGTAAAACAGAGAGCTAAAATACCATATATGGAAATCCATCATAATCCATAATGTTCAATACATTACAATACAATGACTTGAATTACTCAATAAGAAAGATGTACATATAGGAGGAGGGAAGTGCAACTACTACCTAAATCAATGGTGAAGAAATCCCACTAACTGATACTGGTAGTTAAGTTAACTCCATAAGACTAGTAAGCTAACTCCACATAATTGAGAAGCTAACTCAACACAACTAGTAAGCTAACTCCACACAACTAGTACACCTAAGCAAGCTAACCCAACAAGTGTAGGGCTAACACAAGTGTAAGAATTATCCTAATAAATAAATAAAAGGATAAATAATAACCTACACTAACACCCTCCCGTAAGCATAGCTTAGGTGGGCGAAAAAGAAGGTGGGTCCCGGCAACAAGGCCTGATGAGGTACCCACGTATAATAACTAGGAAAATTGGACACCACAAGGTACCCAAAACTAGTAATAACAAAGTAGAGAGAAAAATCCCACTGCAAGATATCCTCAGAAGCTCGGCTCCAAAAACTCATACAATGTTGAAGAAGTGTGGTGCGCACTATGGTCTGAATCCACTGCTCGATCATAGAACTCAAAAACAACTGACACTGGGCTTCACCAGAATAGCTCCATGCAAGGAGACTGTCAATGGAGTGATGTCGAAAATGTAAAAAAAACACCAAACATAATTTAATCAACTGCTACAAATAGGTGTGCCACAATCCAAAAACAACCAAGGTAATAAGGCAAGGACATGAGATCCAAATAAATAGGAGTGCCACGATCCAAGAAAAGCCAAGGTAACAAGGCAAGGACACAAAATCTGAAGAAGCAAGATTAACTGCTACAAACAGGTGTGTCACAATCCAAGAACAATAACCAAGGAAACAAGGTAAGGACATGAGATCCTAATAAATATGAGTGCCACGATCCAAGAAAAGTCAAGGTAACAAGGCAAGGACATGAAACCCAAAGAATCAGTATCAACACCACACCCTCCCATACTGCTGAATGAGTATAGTGATACCACAGATCTGTATGAGTTACCAAAATCAACTACTCAAACACTGACAAACTAACACTGGGCTTCACCAGAATAGCTCCCCCATAAGAGAGACTGTCAACATGCCAAAAAAAGTGTCAAAAATACAGATCCAAAATATCTCAACAAACAAGAGAGATATAAATGTATACACCCATAGATACAAGAATGCAACACCTAAAATTTTAGGACATCAGGCTCAACTGAAATTGCATCCACAAGTGATTACAACACCCTCCCAAATTTGAAGCACTTTATAATTGAGTGCATGTAAATATTATAATGAGTAACATGACCTTTTACATTTTAAATATGTATATAAAAAATTCACCAATGCGTAGATCTCGAAAAAATACACAATTTCAAAAAAACATCACCTTAATCTGAGCTACGGATCAAAATTTATGAGCTCTAGAAGGTTTTGCTATTAAAATAATATTTTAATGTTGATGTTTTTTTAAAGGTACACGTGACACCCAAATGTCCAAAGGGTAAAAGAGTGCATCCACACAATACAGGCTTGCGACCAAAGGATAAAAGCCTAAGCCCAAAACCTAAATGTCCAGAGGGTAAATCATTGCATTTAGAGGGTACACGTCAATATCCAATGGATAAAAGAATGTACCCAGAGGGTACAAATCTGTGTCTAGTGGATAAAAGACTGCATCCAAAACAGAAATATCCAGAGGGTAAAATAATGCATCTGGAAGGTACACACTTATATCCAATGGATAAAAGAATGCACTTAAAGGGTACAAATCTGCATCCATTGGATAAAAGACTGCATCCAAAACAGAAATATCCATAGGGTAAAAGAATGCATCTAGAAGCTACACACTTATATTCAATGAATAAAAGAATGCACCCAGAGGGTACAAATCTGCGTCATCCAGTATCCATAAGGAAAAGAATGCATCTAGAAGGTACATGCGTGATATCCCAGAGGGTAAAATAAAATATTGTATCTAGAGGGTAAAAGAGTGCATCTGGAAGGTACACGCTTATATCCAATGGATAAAAGAATGCACCCATAGGGTACAGATCTGCATCCAGTGGATAAAAGACTGCATCCAAAATAGAAATATCTCATAGGGTAAAAGAATGCATCTGGAAGGTACATGCTTATATCCAATGGATAAAAGAATGCAACCCAATTGTTAATACAAACTTTGACTGCAAATATCTCTTTTTTCTGGCACCGGTATAAAAAAAAAAGAGAAACCCATAAACTTTCTCGAAAAACCTAGAAATCTGATATAATTTTTGAGTCAAAAGATATGTCTGTATTTAATTGTATGAATTTTTTAGAAATTTGCCAAAAAACCCTTTAAAATGTCAAGATTTGACAGTCTCAAAACATGGTTGAGTTTACAGTTGATTCTAGGGTTTTGGCACCTTCCAAATCTAATGGTGCACTCCATTTTGCATAAAAAGCATACTACAGAAAAGTGCTAACAAATTTTGAATACATGAAAATAATAAACCCTTACTTGCAAAGAAAAACTTACAAATGGATGTCTACATCATCTATCACTCTGATACCATGAAAGGAATGATAAGAATATTGTTCCAAGCCGAGATCTCAGATGATAATAGCACACCACATTAGATTTGCAAAACAAAAGAGCTAAAATACTATATATGGAAATCCATCATAATCCATAATGGTCAATACATTACAATACAATGACTTGAATTATTAATAAGAAATATGTACATATAGGAGAAGGGAAGTGCAAATACTACCTAAGTCAGTGGTTAAGAACTCCCACTAACTTATATTGGTAGTTAAGCTAACTCCAGAAGACTAGTAAGCTAACTCTACATAACTGAGAAGCTAACTCAATATAATTAGTAACATAACTCCACACAACTAGTACACATAGGCAAGAAAACCCAACAAGTGTAGGGCTAACACAAGTGTAAGAATTATCCTAATAAATAAATAAAATGATAAATAATAACTTCTTTAGCTCTGTTAGTTTTTTTTCATAGCAAAGGTAAGTAATTCCATCTAATTACCTTCTAAACTCTTTAAACGTAATTTACAATCCTAAATCAACCTTTTAATCAAGTGTTCTACATCCAATTTGCATATTTTTAAATAATTAATCTTTTTCTCAGTAATCATCAATGATTCTACCTAATTGCTAGTGATCCTTGTCATTTTATCATTTTAAACACATTTGTATACTCTCTGTCATTTTATCATTTTTTTCTCTGCTTAATCTATTTATTTCCAAGATGTTCCTCTCTGTAGATGACAGTTCCAAGTGAGTCGCACCCCATTACCAAATTTTATAATCTTTTAATCATTCAACAACCCTTCGTCTGATAAAAAAATTGACATTGTGCACAAACTCAGCCTTTGTGTCATCACCTTGACACCTGAATTTAAATACATAGAAGACCAAATCAAAATCATATAAGAAGAACGAGACACCGCTAAACAATTATGAGTCACCTACTTCCTAGACTTTTAACTTGTCGTAGCCCTTGCCTAGGCCACCTATCACATGGAATAGGATATCTATATCCCTCTGAAATTCTAATCATTTCTTATATTTTCAATTATTTTCATATCATATCACTTAATTACAAAAACAATTTGACACCCTTTGAGGAATCCCATTGGTTCATAGGATCATCCTTTGCCAATAAAATTGTCAAATATCTATCTAATATCTATCTTGTTTAGTTGCCTTTATATATAGGTTCTCTCATCCACTAGAGGGAGGAGTCTCTCACATCTTTGGAATCCATTTATCCTAACATTGCATTGTTGATGCAGGTATCATTAAATCCTACCATCTTTCGAGTTTTTGGTGTTTATCAAATAATTCACAACTAAGATTCAGATCAAACAAAATACACAGTTGCAGGCTACCATGAAAGATAATAACAATGCAATTGATGCAGGGACAAAAATAAACCAAAAAATGTTGACAGAGGCAGAGGAGAAAAAACTTGAAATGGCTTTACACTCATCACTGCAAGCTAAAGATAATGTCAATAAACAATTGTGGGAATGGGAACAAAATGCAGCAAGGAATACTTTAGTAGGATTCCAAACACAAGGGATGAGATACTGATTAGAGACACTCATCAAAGAAATCCACGCCGTTATTCGGGTTCACGATCAATATGCCAATCAGGCCAAGGATGACCAAATATAAGAAGTTATGTAGGCAATTGCGTAATTACATATGTATTATGGAAGAATAAATGAAGACTTTACATATTGGAATACATACAAGGTATAACTAGAGGATATTGTTCCAACTATGTAGAAAATGAAGAACACACAAAGTTTCATTCTGCCATATATAGTTATGTGACAAGCTAATGCCACACTCATAATTCCACCAACAACATTCACACCCTGTAGTCAAATTTTTTAGATGGAACAACTAAAGCAGAATGAGTACTAACAATAAAAAAGAGGATCATAGTTTTACAAAAGGTAGGTGGACAAACTTGTGGATTTATTGCCAACGTTCTGGGAATTTAAGTCCCTCTACTCAACCGGTGAAGCTACCGTATATGCATGCACATGAAAAGTGGATTTCTGTGGTGGCCTTTCAACTGAGGATCCAATAGGGACACTCCACTGACCCTATGGTAAAGCTTGCAGATACCTACAAGAGAGGACTTTTTCTGTAGAGAGGGAAAGGGGAGTGAGAAATTAGATAGGAGAACTAATGTTGCAGGTAGAAAATCATATTCCTGCATACATCAATTAGAAGTTTTATCACATGCATTAAAATTAGGAGGAAACAACTCTACGCATAGCAACAAGACCAAATGGAATTTATGATTACAAAGTATCAATAAACCCCTTAGTCAAAAAAGGCTCGAAACTCCTTCTTCTTGTATTGATTGCTTAAACCAAGTTGTACATAGTATGAGAATGGAGGAAAAATAGAGAGTGGGGGAAAGGAAGAATTTGGCTATCTCCTTTGTTCTCTCAAGGTAGAATGCACTCTTGAGCTTACAAAATTAATGACCAACCCTTTGAAATGGGAATGATGTTACAATTTATAGAGTGAGAGGTGACTTATCATCTACCCCCCAATGGATTTTCATATGTCCTTATGCAACTTAAAACTTTTCAACTTCCTAGGAGAATATTAAGTCCCTTTTTATAACATAAAGGTGACTTATTACATTAGGAACATTAGGACATATGAAAAATTGCAACCCCAACGTGAAATTAGAATATTGGAAAGTGAGAGAAAGTTGGGGGAAGAGGAGAGAGAAAGAGAGAGAAGAAGAAGAGGAGATGTCGTTCCTGATGAAGTTCGTTGATCCTCATTGATGGAAAGCTCCAAATGCAATGAAACTTTGAATCTTATAACTCCTTACACACTGTGAAACTCCTTCAAATTATCTCACGAACGCTCACCAAGTTGAGTGAACTGTTTTGTTGATGACCACAACTCCTAGCCTTATACCTGTGACCCAAACTATGAGTGTCGAAAAACATTGTTCATTTCCCTAAGATGATCACCCCTCTATGTCTCATTGTGCCAAAAATTTCCCTTTGAGAACAACCTACTATTAATAGTAAGTTTCCAAATGGAAGGCTTACTATTTTTAGTGAGAGGTGATTTTTTCCTCTTCTCAACCATCGTGATGTGATGAACTCCCTCATTCGATCTTGTGCACACTGCCTTTGCTTTGACCACTTCTTGGGGTGACTTACTATTTTTAGTAAGCACCTATATAAGGGACTTACTATTTTTAGTAAGTGATCATTTTCACTATTTTCTGCTCTGGATAATCATTCTAGATTCTTGGAGGTCTTCAGTGCACACTGCCTTTTCCATAGCCGCTTTTGACGAAGACTTACCAAAAATAGCAAACATGTGTAGGAAAGCTTACTATTTTTATAAAGTGGATTTCCCATGCTTGGTTTGTGATGGAGTCTATTTTTCTAAATTCATCTCATCGTCGCAATCAAGTCCTCTGAATTTCACATAATTTTTCCCACTAGAATGTCGGGAAATAAAATTTAAAATTTTCAACTAGCAGTGGCTTCGAGCACGGAGTTGCCATGGCGGCCATTAATGGAGCTCAAAATTTACAGGTCTAGTTTTTGTCTCCATTTGTGATGAAAACAACTCCATTGTGATAGGTTTTTCATTTGGAGCTCGTGTGCAAGTTTTTAGCTCGTTTCCATTGTCGGAATGATGGGAAATCCGACGAATGTGAGCCGGTGCATGAAGTGAGGATTTTGTTGGAACAAATAATTCAGAGCACCATTTGACCTCCCATTTGTTGCATCATGATCATCTTGAAAAATGTGGAATTCTGTAGAAGATGACACCTTGATCTGACTTGTATCTTTTGAGATATGAAGATTTCTCGATCAGGTGACTTCACGGTTATCTTGAAAAAAACCTTCATTTTCTTCTCGTTCTTCATTTCTTCAGCACTTTTGATCATTTGATTCCCCTAAAACCTGTGTATTTTCATGGAATGGGTGTTTATGTGGCCATGGAAGAGCTGTTTTGGATCAGCAATGGTGGACTGGGTGTCTAGACAAGCTTGAGTAAAGCCATGACATGGTGAGGAGTTGTGGAGGAGAAATGAGAGGAAGAAAACGACTAAGTGCCAGATTTAAATTTTCAAAAAATGCACATGGAGGGGATGGGAACATTTTTTTTGTCCCTGATGTCCCTGACCTTAGGGATGTGAGGGACATCAAATTCCATGGTGAGCAAGAGGACGACACGTGTCCTCGATCCGACGACAGGGGATTTGCTTGAAAAAGCACTAGAAGCACTAGGGGCTGAAAGTCGGTCACGTGGATGACCAAAGGAATCCCCATAGGGGATGGGTGCATTTTTCCATGTCTTTTATCCTTTACCTCAGGGATGTGAGGGACATCAAATTACATGGTGGTCCTAGAGATGAAACATGTCTTCGATATGAAGGCAGGGAATTTGAGCTCCAAATATGCACCTGGGGGCTCCTGTCTGAAGGTCACATGAGGGTCACATGGGGGTTGTTTTTCCAAGGTTGGTGTACCTCTCAAATAAAATCCCTTAGGCTCCTAAGACATGTCCTCTCAAAAATTGACTAACTCCTGAACTGTCTCCAAGAGGGTAACTTGGAACGATGATAACTTGAGCTCCCGATGGAATTTTTGGTGAAATTTTATATGATCCTAACTATAAATTTCCTTTTTAATCCAATGGTGTGGGTCTCATGTCTTGATTCATCCATTTGATCCCTAAAAAAATAGAATTGTGATTTGGTACTCCACTTGTGCCTGAGAAAAACTGCCTGCAGACCTGATGCACCAAAGTGTTGTGAAAAATATGATTTCACCATCATTTAGGTCTTGGAATTATATTTCTGGTGATTTTTATTTTTACTCCTAAATCCATCCAGAGCTCCCAGAATCTTCTTCTGAAGCTCAACAACTATTTTTAGGCCTGTGTACTGCCTAGGCTTGTGAACCCTACTTTTCATTCAGACTGCTCCAAGTCTTTCAAAACTTCCCCAAACCTTCCAAAATCATTTCCATGATGTTATAAGGTCTTAAATTCACCTCCATGTTGAATTTTTCCCTTTCATTCCACTCTAGGGGGGTTGATCCAGTCCTGGGAAGGCCAACGATAGCCCTTCCCAATACTGCCAGAAGATAACATCTTTTCAGAACTTCCTAAAATCACCTGGGGGATTAAATTGAATTTCCTAAATCACCTAGGGGACCAATTTGACATCAAATAGGGGGTGACCAGACTGACAGATTTGACCTGGGGTGCCTAGGAATGATAAAACATGAAAATTTTGGCACAAGGGTATAGTTGTCGTACTCGTAAATTATCAATTTCCCTATTGCACATTTGCACAAAAATAGCTGGATCTAGCTTGGGGACATGGCATGGACTGAGCATAGTGAAGACATGACATGGGAATCTAGAATCTCAATTTTAGACCATATAGTTCATTGACCAGTGCCTTATCCATTGGGCCCTATGGAGTCATGTACAACTTACAACAAGAGAGAAAGAGAGAAGAAGGAAACACACACACACACAAAAAGGAAATGACACACACAACAGGAAGGGAAACACACAAACAAAAAGGGAAACACACCTAGAAATCACCTATGGTACAAGGTTGGGGACAACCCACTTTCACTGAAGCACTTTCCATTCCTTAAAAGTTACCCATGAGTGGGCAACACTGAGTGATGTTGTTCTACGAAGCCATTGACTAGTTCCAGAAAGTAACCTCCTTTCCTTAATTATTTATGGAAGCCAAGTGCTTCCATGATTTTCCTTTTACTTTGTAGGAGTGAGTCCATGTGAGCTTCTTGATGCTCAGGTCTTTTCTTGGAAATTCCATTGCCTTCATCCTCTTTGAAATCGGTTTCATAGTGCCAGTTTCCTTCCGTGTTTATCCACATAGTCGATTATTCATTGGGCATCTCATCGCTTCCCCAGGGTTTCTTTTCATTCAAATTACTTGAACATTTTGGATTCTTTTCTTTCCCAGGTCTATGCTTGTTGACCTCTTTTCCATGAGAAACCTTAGACTTATCCTTTTCCTTTACTCCACTGTGAGGTGCTTGAGTACTAACGGAAGGATTAGATGTGACCTCATAATTGTCTTGTATGGCCATGACACAAGTGAAGAGATCAAGAATTAGCTCAGGGTCTTCCACAACTTCTACTGCATCCAATATTTCTTGCACGGAGTTATGCTTTGTCATTTCCTGTAGCTCCTCTTTGTACGCCTTTGAAGAATCTTTATTTTGTAGCTCAAGGAAACTACCTAGAGGGATTACCTCATCATCTTGGGAATCGCTACACTCTACCAATCCTTCATCAAAAAGAGCTTCATCTTCAAAGGCCTTGAAACTTCTTGCTTTAATTTGTTCATCATGGAAAGATTCTTCCTCTTCAAATGGGAAAGAAAATACCTCAATTTCATCATTGTATCCACCAACCATTGGCTCAAGAGGGAAATCATATTTCTCATCTAGATTTATTTCAACATAGCCCATCTTCACATTGGTTGAGGTTTCCAAATCAGCTTCACACTTGTCTTGCAGATTCATGGCTTGCATTAAAAGTTCAAGACTGATCTCAGGGTCTTCTGTTTCTTCTGCGCTCTTAGTAGTCCTTGTACAGATATTTCTTTCAAACCTTTCAGGGCTCATCACAAGACTGATTTTGGTCTCTTCCATAGATGGCATGATCTGAGATCATCTTCATCCCCAAATGGGAATGAGAACAATTCCTCATCATGGATAAACACATAAGCTGATTTTTCTTCTTGAAAATCATCAAGAACCATCTCCTCTTCCTCATGGTTTGCATCATCTGGTAATTCAGGGCTGCCCTCTTGTAACTCGAATCTCCTCAATGCTTCTTCAAAATCCAAATCTCTCTGGGAAGGCATGTCTGGACCTATCAAGATGGGGATATCCTCTTCCTCCTCGGTTGCCACAAAGTGATTCATCTTCCTGCTACCTTGATACAAGATGTTAGCTTCCAGGCTTCTGGAATTTCGTACCGTGTACCTCATCTTCTTCTCGGGAAGAAATTTCTCCATGTCTCCCTTCACTGGTATGGTTGCAGAAGACCAATTCATCTGAATTTTCCCTCCCAAGTCTCGGTAGAAACTTCTACTCAGTAACATTTCGAATGAGGCTGGGACATCTACTACCAAAATCATCATTGAAACTTTCTTGTCTGGAAATATGGTGAGAGCCACCTGTGCATCTTTGACCTTCCCTACAAGTGGGACCTATTTTGACTCCAAAGAGTAACAAGAGCCACCGGGTGGAGTCATGGTAAGTTTGAGAGCTTTGGAAACCTTCATGGGCATGACATTATCTGAGGCACCCAAATCTATTATGTAGTTATTCAATATATATTCTCTAACAAGAAGGCAGACCTAGAAAGGGTCAACTTTATCAGTCTTTGATGCACTCAAAGAAGGCATGTTCTGTGAGGGAGGTGTAGGTGGGTTTGGTAGAATTCCTTTAGGAACTAGAAGTTACATCATTGGGTGTTAGACTACCACTCCTGATGTATTGAACAAACCTCTCAAACTGTTCAGGATGAGTCTGCAAATATTTGTTTCGGTAATCTACACTTTGGATTTGTTTGCATATTCTATGAATTCAAAGGGAGCAGATGTGGAAAAAGGGGGGTGAAGGGATTGATTTTGGAGTCTAGATAGGCTTGGAGCATGGATTTGATTTTTGGGGAATGGGGTATTTTGAAAGGTACACTAGGAGCTTTCAAAGTATTAGATTTTACAGGAGAAGATTTAGATTTAGACTTGGAAGAGACATCAAAAGACTTACTTGGGATTATGCAGAGCCTTTTTACTTGCTATGGGATCAGGCTCCAACAATGCAGACTTCATGGAAGATGGAAGTGGGGATCCTCGACTGATTATTTTGTTTTACAGAGTCACCATAGGAGGATCATCAACCTTCTTTTTCTTTTCAGTAGTGGAGGGAGATGCTCTTTTCTCAGACTGAGAATGAGTGAATACCACACATGAGAAACTGGGTGCATCCTCTTCATCTTCTTCATCACCTCTAGAATACTCACAAAATCTGATTTGTCTATCATTCTCAAGTTCATCGATCTCTAGGAAATTTACCACCTTCACTTTCTTGTTCAAGCTCTTCTTCATTTTCTTGAATCTTGGAATCTATGTTCTTGGGTGGGGCCTCCAAGCCAAACCTTTCGGGTGCTCCTGCAATCTGATTTATGTTGCTTATTTGGGAAGAAACTCATTCAAATAATTCCCTCTTCAAATATACCATCTCATTCACCAACTTTTGCAATGATGGATTGGTTTTTTCATCTCCACTATGTTGGGTCTTTCCCTTTGATGGATTCTTGATCTTTCTAGAGAGGATGAGATCATCATCAATTTCAATGGCCATCCTTTGTGCTTCTACAATGTTCCTTGGTTGGGCTCTTCGTAGGAAAAATCCTACTTCTGATGATTGAGCATTGATGAAGAATCTCTTGATATTGTTTTTAGATGGCGAATCTTCTTCCAGTATCCTGTGAAGCAACCATTCGAAGTGAGCCATGAAGTCTCTCATAGTTTCACTTTCTCCTTTCTTCATTTGAGCCAACTACACCAAGAGGTCTTGACAATCTTTAGTTGATTTAAATATTTCCTCAAAGTCAGTCTTGATTTCATTCCAACCAATGATGGATTGGGCAGGCAGGAGGTAGAACCATTCTGCTACTTTTTCTTAGAGGGACTCCATGAACAATCTTACAACAACATCTTCATGTTGGACACCAAGAATTCCACATGATGTCATGAAGGCAGCAATGTGTTCTTCAGGATGTTGTGTTTTGTCACCTTTGAAATTTGGAAAGTTCTTGTGGGAACTTGTTGGTAGATCATGGAGAGGTGGTTCAAGAGCAAGTGGGCCTGTATTCCTTCCCCATGGAACAATGGGTTGAGGTATTTCTACTTCGTCAGCCATCATTTTTTCTGCTTCTGCTTCAGCCCTTGCTTCTACAAATTCTTCTTCAAACTCTTCTTCTTCTGGGAACTCAATGCTTAATGGTGATGGAAAAATGGGAGAATTTGAAGGGGGAGTATCAACAAGAGTTTTGATAGGATTTCTAGTGAATTACTCGAAGAGCTCTAGATGGAGAAGAGGCTTGAGAGAAGAAGTATGGATTATCTCTAATTTGTTCTTTCTGATTTTGCAAAGCCTCGAAATTGGAAACAAAACCGCTTCTCGACCTATTCAACCTAGTGTATCTTCCTTCAGCCATATTTTTGAAATTCTTGAAGTGGGAATATGAAAATACACTGTGGAATATGAAAGGTCACGTGTAGGAACTAACAGTGTATCTTTCAGCAATGGATTTTCATGAACTATTTTTTTAATTCTTTTCAATATTTCATTTTTTTGTATTTTGGACCTTGCGGTCATATTTTGGGTGCAGATGCTGCTAAATCTGCCCCATGGTGGGTGCCAAAAACTGTTGGCAAGAAAATTTTTCAGGTGGAAAAACTTGTGGATTTCTTGCCAATGCTTTGGGAATCTAAGTCCCTCTACTTAACTGGTGTAGCTACCATATATGCATGCACATGAAAAGGTGGATTTCTGTGGTGGCCTTTCGACCGGGGATCCAACAGGGACACTCCACTGACCCTATGGAAAAGCTTTCAGATACCTGTAAGAGAGGAATTTGTCTATAGAGAGGGTAAGGGGAGTGAAAAATTAGATAGGAGAACTAATATTACAGGTAGAAAATCATATTCCTGCATACACAATTAGAAGTTTTATCACATGCATTTAAATTAGAAGAAACAACTCTACAAATGTAGCAACAAGACCAAATGGAATTTATGATTACAAAGTATCAATAAACCCTTAGTCAAAAAAAGGCTATGAAACTCCTTCTTCTTGTATTGATTGCTTAAACCAAGTTGTACATAGTGTGAGAATGGAGGAAAAATAGAGAGTGGGGGAAAGGAAGAATTTGGCTATCTCCTTTGTTCTCTCAAGGTAGAATGCACTCTTGAGCTTAACAAATTAATGACCAACCCTTTGAAATGGGAATGGCTTTACAATTTATAGAATGAGAGGTGACTTATCATCTACCCCCCAATGGCTTTTCATATGTCCTTGTGCAACTTAAAACTTTTCAACTTCCTAGGAGAATATTAAGTCCCTTTTTATAACATAAAGGTGACTTATTACATTAGGAACATTAGGACATATGAAAAAGTGCAACCCCAATGTGAAATTAGAATATTGGAAAGTGAGAGAAAGTTGGGGGGAAGAGGAGAGAGAGAAGAGAGAAGAATATGAGGGAGATGTCATTCCCGATGAAGTCCGTTGATCCTTGTTGATGGAAAGCTCCAAATGTAGTGAAACTCTGAATCTTTGAACTCCTTGCACACTGTGAAACTCCTTCAAATTAGCTCATGAATGCTCACCAAGTTGAGTGAACTATTTCACTGATGACCGCAACTCCTAGCTAAATGCGTATGATATACCTGTGACCCAAACTATGTAGTGAGTGTCAAAAAATCATTGTCCAGACCTCCCTGAGATGATCACCCTTCTATGTGTCATTCTGCCAAAATTTCCCTCTGAGAACAACCTACTATTAATAGTAAGTTTCCAGATGGAAGGCTTACTATTTTTAGTGAGAGGTGATGTTTTCCTCTTCTCGACCATCATGATGTGATGAACTCCCTCATTCGATCTTGTGCATACTACCTTTGTTTTGACCACTTCTTGGGGTGACTTACTATTTTTAGTAATAACCTATATAAGGGACTTACTATTTTTAGTAAGTGATCATTTTCACTATTTTCTGCTTTGGGTAATCATTATGGCTTCTTGGAGGTCTTCAGTGCACACTACCTTTTCCATAGCCCCTTTTGACGAAGACTTACCAAAAATAACAAACATGTGTAGGAAAGCTTACTATTTTTAGAAAGTGAATTTCCTGTGCTCAATTTTTGATGGAGTCTATTTTTCTCCTCTGTTTGCAAAAAAAATGGATTCATCTCATCATCTGGTGTCACATCCTATTAATTTCACATAATTTTTCCCACTAGATTGCCAGGAAATAAAATTTAAAATTTTCACCTGGTAGTGGCTTCGAGCACAGAGCTGTCATGGCAGCCATTAATGGAGCTTGAAATTTACAGGTCTGGTTTTTGTCTCTATTTGCAATGAAAACAAATCCATTGTGATAGGTTTTTCATTTTGAGATCGTGTGCAAGTTTTTAGCTCGTTTCCATTGCCAAAACGATTGGAAATCTGACGAATGTGAGCCGGTGCACGAAGTGAGGATTTTATTGGAACAAATAATTCAAATCACCATTTGACCTCACATTTGTTGCATCATGATCATCTTGAAAAATTTGGAATTATATAGAAGATGGAACCTTGATCCAACTTGTATCTTGTGAGATATGAAGATTTCTCGATCGGGTGACTTCACGGTTATCTGGCAAAAAACCTTCATTTTCTTCCCGTTCTTTGTTTCTTCAGCACTTTTTCATTCCTTCCCCTAATATGTATTTTCATGGGACTAGGTGTTTATGTGGCCATGGTAAGCAAGGGTGGACCAGGTGTCTGGACAAGCATAGAGTAAGTGCCATGGCATGGTGAGGAGCTGTGGAGGAGAAATGAGGGGGAAGAAAACGACTAAGTGCTGGATTTAAATATTCAAAAAATGCTCATGGAGGGGTGGGTAAAATTTTTTTCCTCTAATGTCCCTGACCTTAGGGACGTGAGGGACATAAAATTCCATGGTGAGTCAAGAGATCTGACACGTGTCCTCAATCTGACGGTAGGGGATTTGAGCTCCAAAAAAGACACCCACTGGGGGCTGAAAGCTGGTCAATTTTGATGACCAAAGGGGTCTAGTGGTCCATAGGGGGATGGGAACATTTTTCCAAGTTTGATGTACCTGACCTTAGGGATTTTTGGGACATAAAATCCGATGCTCAAAAATGCACCTCTAGTTTGAGTTGACACACATGGGGGCTGTCCTCTTGACCTCAAAATTTGGCTAAGTCCTAAACACTTACTCCAAGAGGGAACTTGTGAATGATGATAAATTTGAGCTCCTGATGGACATTTTAAAAAATAATTTTATATGATCCTGACTAAAAATGGCCTTTTTCAATCCAATGGCTAGGGGTATCATGTCTTGATTCATCCATTTATTCCCTGAAAAATTAGAATTGTGATTTGGTACTCCATCTGTGCCTGAGAAAAACTACCTGCATATCTAATGTGAAAAAGTGTTGTGAAAAATATGATTTAACCATAATGTAGGGATTGGAATTATATTTCTAAGATGATTTTTTTACTCCTAACTCCATTGAATAGCTCCCAAAATCTTCTTCCTGAAGCTCATGAAAGCTAGTTTTAGGCCTGTGTACTGCCTAGGCTTGTGAAGCCCACTTTTCATTCAGACTGCTCCAAGTCTTTCAAAACTTCCAAAACTTCCAAAATAATTTCCATGATGTTCTAAGGTTTCAATTCACCTCCATGTTGAATTTGGCCCTTTAGTTCCACTCCAGGGGGTGATCCAGTCCTGGGAAGGCCATGTTTAATAGCCCTTCCCAATACTGCCAGAAGATACATCTTTGTCAGAACTTCCTAAAATCACCTGGGGGATTAAATTAGATTTCCTAAATCACCTAATGGGGACAATTTGACATCAAATAGGGGTGACCAGGAAAAATCATTTGACCTAGGGTGCCTAGGAATGATAAAACATCAAAAATTTCACACAGGGGTATTCCAAAACTTCTCTGCATCCAAGATTTCTTACACAGAGTTATGCTTTGTTGCATTTTTTCACTACAACTCATCTTTGGACACCTTTGAAGAATAAAGCTCAAGGAAAAATATCTAGAGGGATTTCCTCATCAATTTTTGGAATTTAATGAACATATACCAATCCTTCATAAAAAAATATCTTCATCTTCAGAGGTCTCAAATGTTAATTCCTTGCTTTAATTTATTCATCTTGGAAAGAGTATTCATATTAAAACGGGAAAGAAAATATATCCAAACCTTCATGATACATTTGTAAGAAGGAAAATCACTGTAATAGAAAGATAAACTAACTAATAATGCAAACCTTCCAGCAACCTTCTACGAACACCTCAAATAAGGGTCTCCTGTAAGAACTTGCAAAATGGATGTTAAAAATGATTGTGGATGCTATTGAGTACTCTCCAAGATTTGAATGCAAATGCTATAGACACAGTGAATTCAATAGAGTTTTTTTTATGTCAGATTCAAGAGGATTTGAAAGGAAAGTAATCCTATAATTTATAGAAGAAAAAGGTAGTTGGAATCATTTACACACGGATAAATGAATATGCTAAAAATAGAATTGTGGACTGTGGCAAAAGTGTTATGGGAAGTAAATGAATTAGTTACAAAAAGTTGTATCTAGAAAGGTGGTTGTATGTGCATTTTAATTGCCCCCACCTTTCTAGGATTCTAGAAGTGCAGTTAACTAGGGTAAGGATAGGGAGTCCAAGTGAATTTTAAGTGGAGTTAGATCAAGTGGTAGATGACTAGGATGTGCACACACTTAATTAATTAATTATTTAATTAATAAATAAAAATTAATTTATCCAAAGGGGTACAAAGGGTACATGGGTTTAACTTAATTAATCCAAAGTGTACAATGTGAATTAATAATTAATCAATTTATCATAAATGGGTGAATAACATGGCATACTAGAATAATACTGGGAACAAGTGGAAACAGAAGTGTGAATTTTGGGGTGTCTACATTTTCCCCCTCTTTAAAGTGCTATTGCAAGTAATAGGTTTTAAAGATAGTAGATGCATGCAGATCAGTGAGGAGAAAAAATATGAAGCATTGAGATGCCCCAAGAAAATAAAACAATAGAGGAATACCCCCTGAAGTGTGTGGATGATGCAACAAGGCGGAAAACAACCGCTTAATAGGAAGAAAGAAAGGGATTAAAACAAGGATGGGAAAGGACTATGTTCATAGCATGAGCATTATTTGGAGAGTAATTTTTTAGAGCAACCTAATTTTTGTTGTTGCACAATAGAGTTGTCACCATGATTATGAAAGAATCAAGATGGTTAACCCAAATGCACGTAAACAAACACACACATCAAAGAAAAGATAAAAAGGAAAACAAACCCAATATATAAAGTAAGTATCAGCACCAGGGTTATAAAGGAACCAAGATGTGATCACACTACTTGTAAGTGGTCCAAGAAAAGAGTAATACATAAACAAATGTAACACAAATTTGAAAAAAATGACAATCAGATATGCCCCTAATGCATGCCACAATGATGATTATATAGATACAAATGTGGGAATAAGATTAGAATAGAAGAGTGGAGTTAAATTGAATCCTTATAACACTCTTGTTGAATCCATTGTGCAAATTATCAAAGTTGAAATTTCCATAGGTGAAGTTATATCACGAAGGAAAAATGATTGTGTGACTTACCCCAAACAGAGTTAACATATGATGCAAAGGGAATAAAGTGATAGTTGTAGGATTGACATGATGACTAGGGTAATAGATAAAATGTATGATGTTTATCAAGATTATATTTAAATGTTGAATGATTCACTTTAAGTTTTTTCCAATTGTAGGATTTCTATGATAAGTGAATATTTGTTTGAATTTTTTTTAATTTTTTTGATTTTACAATATTTGATTTTTTTCTTTTTTTTGGATTTTTACAAGTTTTGAAATATAAATGAGAACAAAAATGAAGACATTCCATGGCTTAAATAAACCAGGAGGAAAAACACAACACGTGCAAGCTGACACAAAGTTATAAAATAAGAAATAGAAAGAAACCCAATATGAATAGGAAAAAACCACACCAAATTCATATGTGAACTACGATGCGAATAAATTTCTTGCAATTGGTCCATAGTAAAGATAAACAAAGTAAAACACAATGACAAACTGAAAGAAAAAAAGCATCATCACAATGTTAACAAACTGCAACAGTACAATACAACGTGTAAAAATGACGTCTAATGACACTCCGAATGTGTTCCACACTAGATAAATTTGAATGCCCCCAAGCGATAGCTTAGCACACAAGAGGATTGGATCAGGGTGAAGGGCAGAGTGATACTTAGATACTTCGAAAGATACTCTTGTCAGATCCCATTGAAGTTTGATCTGTATTGGATTAAAATGTAAAATCCAAGTGTGCCCCAAGGAAAAGTTATATTGTGAAAGGGTAAATGATTGCCGGGAATAGATATACACCACAGGAAATAAAGATGATTATGTTCTAGAAAAATCATGAGGAGCACTACCAAATGGTGAAGGTGTTGAACTGTGTTATCCATTTGCTAAAATTTTGTCAAACATTATTTGAATGTTTTGATTATGATAGTTTGAAACTATTTTTGGAGTTTTGGACAATTTTATATTTTTTTAATGTATTTTCAACAATTTTATATTATTTTTTTATTTTTGAACAATTGTGAGACATTTTCTGAAAATGTGAGACATTTTTTTGTTGTAGTACAACTCGATAAAAGGGTATACTTCTTGAAAGCAGGTGTAAATAATTACAAGCATTCCATTCCATTGGCAAAAATGTAGATGATAAAATGATTAGGGTGTTTCCCTCCACTAATGGCTCCATGCAACTAGGAAGATGTGAGGGCTCATCACCGAGAGCCAAGAAGGATGTGAAAATGATACAAATAGTGATATATTAAAGGGTGAAAGAAAGGATGTGATGACACAAGCTATAATAATGATCTATATGAGAAACATGTAACTCATCTCCAGTCAAGATTACATTACCAATTACAAGATGATTCCACTTTATAGGTTTTAACTTAACTTAGATCCATTGATGGCATACTGATTGGATAAATCTAGTTGAAGAAATCGATGTCTCTCTTAACATGAGCAGTTGAATTACTTCTTAGGATGTTTTTGATTAAGCACATTGATTAAGATTTCATATGGGCTTTATTGAATGATTATTTATTGATTTTTGTGAAGGACCCCCTACATGTTGCCCCATGCCATCAGTAAAAGGACAAGGGCTCAACACCAAAGACAAAATGTAGGTGAGTAAGGTATTTCTCCATTCCCACTCTCATACTGCTAGTGAGAAGTATGGGCTTATCACTGAAGACTATGAAGAATGAAAGGTGTATGATTTTATAAAAATAAATTTTTGTGATTGTTTTTATTGATTAAATTTTCCTTGTATGTTGATAGTGTGCTCATTGGGAAGGAACATTATGCCCCCAAGTCTCAGCCTTCATGTGACTAGTAGGACACAAGGGTTCAACACCGTAGATTGAGATGGGCGGTACAAAAAGAACTCGGGTAAAGAAATTTTGTGCTTTCAATTAAAGAGAGAGCTTATTTGAAAAGGAGGAGTTTACCATCTATAAGCTTCGAGACAAAAACTTGTAGGTAAAAAGATATGAAATGGTTGAAACCATAATAGAGATGAGACACAAAATGCCCAAGAGGAACAAGGTTAACATGTGTCGTAATAGGTGAAGAAGGTGAATACATGATAAGTATATGATTAAGATATATTCCAATAGATGGAATGCCTAACATTATTTAGACACACTTTTCCATTTCCGATTGGCAAACAATGCTCTAATACACAATTTTTATTCTCTTTTTTGTGATTTTTAAGTTTTTTTGAATATTGGAGGATGAGGGGTTTGAAATGGAATCATCAAGAAAGAGGTCCATGTTTATTGAAGTTGAATGGTCTTGAGATACAAGACTTGTGTAGACGAAATGAAATTCAAGAGGGAGAATCAAAAGTCATTCGATAAGTCCTGAAATATGAGACTTGGATGGACATGAGGCAAGTTAAAGGAGATAACCAAAGTATTCGATAAGTACCTGTAAGAATATGAGACTTGGAGTGGATAGGATCCAAGTCAAAATATTGAATCAAATGAGTCAATGAAGTACGAGACTTGGGCAGATGGGTTCCAAGTCAAAGGGAAGAATCAGAATATTTGATAGGTCCTGAAGTACGAGACTTGGGAGGAAGAGATCCAAGTCAATAGATGAATGATTGGATAAGTCTTAAATGGGATCGAAAGTCCTATGTGATGTCAGAAGAAGGATTTTTGATGTGTGAGAAGATGTTCTTCGATGGGATCGAAATGACATATTGTTATCCTGTCATACGAGGAATGTAAGAATTCACGAGGAAAGAAGGATTGATCTCTAGATGTATATGCAAGACTCTTTATAGGTCGTAGAGAGGAGATGTTCAATGTTTCTCCTTCTAGGTTGTAAATTAGTTGATTTGACAAAAGATTTGTAATTAACACTTGAAATGGTTGTACAAGGGAATTCTTGGGTATACGTACCTCAAATAATGTGTGCATGTAGATATCTTGACAGGTAGGAAACATCATTGATGAGATTCCTGCAGGATGGATCATGTGAGGTATAATTGACACAGAAGTTTGTGTTATCGCAAGTGTCCAAGATTCTTCTTGTGGTTGTAATTCGACAACAATACTATACATGTTAGGTGTAGGAGTTGGAATGGAAAGAATAAAATCAAGCTCAATGGTGGTTGATGATGGACCCTCATCTATAATGTCAAGTGTTGAAAGAGATTCTTGAAGAAAATTCAAGTTCTCGTTAGGTGTTAGAAGATTGTTGTACAAAACAGGTTCAATGTTTGTTTGGACTATAGGAAGAAAATCTGTAGAAGAAATGGATTGGTTAGAAGGGGGGGATACTTGACCTTCGTTGTGATCTCGCGGTATGTCAATATGAATAAAATTTGGAATAACATTCAACTCTTCATTTGAAGGTGTGGTAGTTGACATGTCATCAGTTACAAGAGATTCATCGTCAAGATCTACAAAGATGTCTTCATCATCAATTAATTCTTGGACATAGTTCTTAAAGCACACACACTTATCTGTTGAGTGTCCATCAATATGATGAAAATCACAATATGCATGAGGTTTGTACCAATATGGCTTAGGTTCTCCTTCAATCCAAGGTCTTGTAAGGGGATATTTTATCATCCCAACCTCTTTGAGTTGATGAAACACACTAGAGAGACTTTCACCGAGGGGTGTAAACTTACGTTTAAATTTATGTGGCATACTTTCCTAGCTAGGTTTTATGATTGGATTTTTGATTAATTGGTCATGTATGTTGGCCATATTGTGATTATCCATGACACCAACAATGATGAAATTACAGTTGCTATTGATGTACCAAGATTCATCATGAGAAGTTCTAGTATGGTGATTATTGCGAGTGAGGCTTTTGGAAAAATGGTTAACAAACTTCTCTGAGAGGTACGCAAAGGTGGTGATAGATCCATTTGGAAGGTGTAAGAACCAATCCAAAAATTTTCCTTTTATACTTCTAGGAAAAAGTCACAAGATAAATCTATCGGTATATGCCACTTCGTGACATGCTATGGAAAATTCTTTGATATGATGTCCCGGATCAGTTTTACCCTTGTATTTGTCAAATTTTGGCATCTCAAAATATTGTGGGAAGGGTATGCATAAGATTTCTGTGTTAAAATTTTATGGACACAATTCATCAAAATTGAATTGTTTGCGTTGTTTTTGTAAACCCGCAACAGTGTCTTTCATCATTTTCTATTCTTGGGAAAAGGATGAATTTTATACATCTGCCATTGTAAACATAAATGAGGTAGAGTGAAGAAAGGTACGATGAATAACACAACCCTTAGCAAAGTGAATGCTAAGATGGAAAATAGGTGTGTGAATAAGTTTGGTAGTAACTTGTCCCTTAACAAAGTGAATGCTAAGATGGGCAAGATGTTCAGAAGATATGAATGACACAACCCTTAACAAAGTGAATGTCAAGATGGAAGCATGTGAAAGTGATTGAAAAAATCAACCCTTGACAAAGTGAATGTCAAGATGGAGAGAAGTTAGTTGTGCTCTATTTTGTAACAAAAATGAGTGTTAAATGAAGAGAGATTTAACAAGGTGGACGCAATCAACTCGTGATAAAAAAGAATGATAAGAGTGATGAAAAGATGTAAAAAGGGTTAACTCCTAACACGGTAAGTATTAAGAGAAATGACAACAAGGGGAAAAGTGAAACATGCTTGACACTTAACAAAAATGAATGTCAAGGGAGACAAGACATAACAATATGAAGTCGATCAACTCCTAATAAAATGTGTGATAAGAGTGACGATAAGAGGGGACTTCGCAACACCTAACAAAAATGAGTGATGTTATGGTGGAAGATGGGTTGAAATGTTAGTTTAGATGATTCTTAACAAAGTGAGTGTTAATAAAAATAAAGAGGTTTGAAATGATTTTACGATCCTTTACAAAAGTGAACACAAAGAGGAGAGAGACGAAAGGTTAACGTGCTCAACTTGCAACAATTTCAATTGCAACAAGAGGAGACCTTTAACACAATGAAATGTGATCAACTCTTAACAAAATTATGTTAAGTGAAGAGGCTTAGGAAAAAAAATGATGGATTTTCTCAACTTTTAATAAGATGAATGGTAAAATAAGAGACTTATAAAGATGATGATAAATGTCAACTCTTAACAAAAAGAGTGTTAAAAGATAAGACACGACAAATAAGTGAAAGCACTAAAGAACGAAAAGGTAAAGGTCATCATAAGAAATGAATACACGATGATAAAAAGGTCTGAATCTCAAAAAAAATGGAGATAAGAGACAAGGGGGAGGTGATGGATTAGTGACTTCAAATTAAAAAAAAGTGAGTTCTTTAATAAGAGAAGTGAAGAAATTTTGAGGATATCGATAATGCAATAGAATGATTACAAATTACGATAACGTAAGATGATAAGAGAAGAAATGAAAGACGTTGCAACTCAACAAAGTGGATGCGAAAATGCAACAATGTAAGAGTGAGTAGAGAATGATAGTGAAGAATTTCAATAAGTTGAGAAAGTAAATGTTGTTTCACTCGGAATGTTTCATTCCTTTTAGAAATAGATAAGGGTTGGGGCTAGGAGGAATACCTATAGAATGTCGAGATGGTTTGCGCGTACCGTAGAGAAAGATCAGGCTGACTGCGGAG
The DNA here is from genome assembly GCA_019776745.2 of Taxus chinensis. Classification (NCBI taxonomy): domain Eukaryota; kingdom Viridiplantae; phylum Streptophyta; class Pinopsida; order Cupressales; family Taxaceae; genus Taxus; species Taxus chinensis. The sequence continues at coordinate 42,048,013 of CM034153.1, read as the reverse complement.
AACTCCTTTTTGTCTTGGAAGGACTACCTACAAATAAGAACACAAGACCACAAGATTTTAATTAGACAATAAATGGGGAGACTGCCTTGGGCCTAGGAAATATAAAACTTCCTTTCGAAGGTGGTCAGTTTCCCTGCTAATATGAATTAACACAAAAGACTGTAAAATATCAATTAAATTACGTTGTTGAAACGGGGTAGGGAAAAGGCTGATTTCTGGTTGTAGTCAGGGTAACCGATACCGGTCACTGGTAACCGATGTCGGTAGGGTTTAGGATCTGCAGGTTGGTTGTTTTGTGGGGTGTTTGTGTTATTTGGTAGTTGTGTTATTTGTAAGGCTGTAGATGGGTGATATTAGGAAATAAGGTGATGAGAGGTAGATGAATGATAGTTAGATGTAATATGCACGATGAGTAGTGGGTCAGGGATGGATTTATGAGGACTGTGATTCAAAAGGCATAAGAAATGTTATAACAGAAGACATGCAAGATGTGACTTACTGGTTTTGACAAAGATGTAAGTTGATCTCCTTTGCTGCAAACTCTTCTGGTCTCTTCACTTGTCTCTGCTCGGTCAAGTGAAGATCTGGACTCTGTTGATCACTCCCAATGATCTCTATTGATTCCAAAAATCCTTCGACTGATCCAAAATGAAATTCCAATCCTTTGTTTTTGGTTTGGGGAGGCCATTTATAGGGAACCGATGGCGGTTGCATAACCGACGGCGGCCGAGTAGGAACCGGCATCGATTAGGAAAAAGTAGGCTATTTTTAGTAAAATAGCCCACCTTCCCTGCTTTTCTCCCGAGAGATCAGTTGCGGGCTTGGTCAAGTGACTAGAAGGTCGGTTTTGGGTGCGAGAAAGGGGTCCTTAGTCATGGGTGTAGGTGTAGACCAAGTTATAGGTCTTAATTAGGTTAGTTTAGGATTAGGGCTAGGTCATGATGAGGTGGCAAAATGAGGTGGCAGGTGAGGTGATGGGGATTTATCAATTACAAGGTAATTAATAAATAATTGTGTAAGGTTTAGGTAATGAGGTTAGGTTGCGAAATGGGATGCGAGTCACAAGGGGTCATAAGACACGAATTTGGTGTCTACATTAGCCCCTTATTGTCGTGTAGCTTGTGTTGTAAAGTTGCGCGGACAATAATATGAAGTGGTTTCTCCTGTTAAGGATATAGGTAATCCCCCTCAAATCTAGCACAGATTGAGCGAACGGGAAATCAGGGATAGGGTTGATAAAGGGTAAATGTTGTAGAGAGGATGGTAAGGTGGTGGGGTAGGTCCAAGGAAGCAGACGCATGTTGAAATGTAATAGTACGACTAGGGTACATGATTTGACAAGCAAACCAGCAATGTATAGGCAAAGGTTGATAGTTTATCCAAACAAGGGTGATATAATCCTGGTATCCAAGGCATAGGAAGTAGCTCCAGGGTATATAACAGGTAAGGTACAGGAACGTTTAGGCATGTTCAGCAGTACCAAATGGTTGGTTTGGTTGAGATAAATGTCACGGTCTAGGTCTAGGCAAAGTTGGTTGATAGATCAAGTCAAGGACCCTAATCATGCTAAAACACGAACAGGTGAGCTCGATTGAACAAAAGGTATATGATGGATGGATAAAATAAAACGTTGATTGTGGGTATGGTATTGAAGTGATACGGTCATGGGTCGGGCCAAGTTGTTGGGTTACGGCCTTGGGTCGGGCCGGATGGTTAGGGTGAGGCCTTGGGTCGGGCCAAATGGGTAGGGTGAGGCCTTGGGTCGGGCCAAATGGGGAGGGTGAGGCCTTGGGTCAGGCCAAATGGGTAGGGCGAGGCCTTGGGTCGGGCCAAATGGGTAGGGTGAGGCCTTGGGTCAGGCCAAATGGGTAGGGTGAAGCCTTGGGTCGGGCCAAATGGGTAGGGTGAGGCCTTGGGTCGGGCCAAATGGGTAGGGTGAGGCCTTGGGTCAGGAAAAATGGGTAGGGCGAGGCCTTGGGTCGGGCCAAATGGGTAGGGCGAGGCCTTGGGTCGGGCCAAATGGGTAGGGTGAGGCCTTGGGTCGGGCCAAACGGGTAGGGTGAGGCCTTGGGTCGGGCTAGATAGATGAACAAATGGTGTTCAGCAAAGGTGGATATAGGCGATGTTGGGAGAAAGGGTGATTAGTAAATAGGGGCAGAAAGTTGGGTGAATAAAGACAAAACTGATATCGGTTAGTGATGACCGGTACCGGTTAGGTAACCGATGCCGGTTCGTTAGGGCACGATCTGACCGATGTCGGTTCAATGGTAAAAACCTATAAAAACAAAATACAGCCGGTCATTGTCACTTTTGCAATTTGAAAACCAAATTGAGTTGTCTGACGTGGAGAGTTGAGATTGGAGCATTAGTTGCGTGAGGTGGCGTTATTTGACTGGAGGAGTGAGTTTTTAGTGGGCCCGAGTGAGGAGGAGGCAGTAGTTGATTGGTGGAGGACCCAACAGAGGAGAGTTTTAGTCATGCCACAGCCAGGAGGAGCAGGAGGTGCTGGACCAGCTGGACCACCACCACCTATCCCACCACCACCTATCCCACATGATAGGTTATGGTAGGGGATGGTCGAGCTAACCTTGGGAGACCCCATGTCTCTGAAGTGCTGCCTACATAGCCCATTACACAAAGCAAGGAGGGGCCTCAGACTGATGTAATTCTCCCTTAGGATCAGGGAGAGGTGAATTCAGGTAATTTGGTACGGTTTAGGCAATTGGTTGGTTGGTAAAAATATTGATATTAATATTGGTAAGGTAAGGTTGATGGTGTTGGTAATGAATTGGTGATGTTGTAAAAGGTATAAGGGAAGCGAAAGTTAGCCTACCCAAGTGGTAGGGAACCATGTCCTGATTAAGATCAACACACAATCCTAGATGCAAGGCAAAGAGGAAAGAGTGTTCCGTAGGTGAAAAGAGCTAAACAAACCACACAACGTAGAACGAGCTTGAAGCCCTAGGTACCGTGCATAGACGAGAAGTCAATAGGTGAAAAGAGTTGTATGATCATAACATATCGAGCGTACGTTACGTCCCTTGAGTTGAAACAAATGGTGAGGTGAGGTGGATGATATAGCTGAGGTATAGCGTTCTGACGAAAGAGAACCTACCCTAAATAGACAAGTCCATGACCCAAAAAGTTCTTTTGAATGAGGCTTTTATTTGACTGAATATAGACTGATCGATGCGGGAAGTCTACAAGGGATATTGATTGTACTATTCTTGAGGTCTTCACAAAGCTGATCCATGCGAGAAGCTTCTAATAAAGGTTGACTGTGTATAGCTGTCCTTCGAGGGAGTAGTCTATTTATAGTAACAGCTGTGATTTTAGTGCATAGCTGTCCTTCGGGGGAGCAGTCTATATATAATAGCAGTAATAATTTGGCATCTAGCTGTCCTTCGAGGGATCAGTCTATATATAAGGTAGATAGCTAGATGTCCTTTTGACATGGAGCATCTAGTTTTTGTAGGAAGTTTGACTCAAGAAAAATCCCATAAGAAGGTGTTATTTTAAGACTTTGAAGTCATGGACTAGACTAAAAAGGGGAAGGTGTCGTTTGAGGGGAGGTGAGAAGTGAGCTTGATTTTATTTGGAGATGTAGGAAACAAAATGTATGTAGTGGTAAATGAGCTCAAGGGACGAGCAGTAGGTAGATAAGAAGTGATATAACACTAAATTCAACAGTAGAATGGTCGAAGATGCAAGGCATTAAGGGGTTCAGGCTCAGGTTTACCATTAAGCGAAGCTAAACGATAAGTGCCTGATCCATAAGTGTGAGTGATTATATAAGGCCCGATCCAATTAGGAGCAAATTTTCCACGTTTTCTCTTTTCTAGTTTGGTTACATGTTGATTCTCTTTGAGGACAAGATCACCAACCTTAAAGGTACGCTCATGAAGTCGCTTATCATAAGCATGCTTGATTCGTTTTTGATAGATTTGGAGGTGATCAAGAGCTGTAAGACGACGTTCGTCAAGAAGCTCCAATTGGGCTAACCGCTCTTGGCGGAAATCATCGTTGGTGAGAATATTCTGAAGAGATATTCTAAGGGAGGGTATTTGTAATTCGAGAGGCAGGACAGCCTCGGTACCATATACCAAAGAAAAATGTGTGGCATTAGCGGAGGTACGAATGCTAGTACGATAAGCCCAAAGGGCAAAGGGAATGTGATCGTGCCAATTTCTTCCAGATTCATTGACAACTTTCATGAGGATTTTGGTTAGGGTTTTATTAGAAGATTCAGCTTGACCATTGGCCTGCGGATAGTAAGGCGATGAGAAACTAAGTTTGATACCAAAGTTGTCACAAAGATCTTGTAACAACTTGTTTTTAAAAGATTTACCATTATCTGTTATTAGGTGATGAGGAATACCAAAACGACAGATAATGTGATGGTTAATGAATTCGACAATTTTTTCTTTTTTAATTGAAACGAGTGGAATGGCCTCCACCCATTTCATGTAATATTCGGTCGCTGTGATTATCCAACGGTGACGTTGCGAAGAGGACGGGTGAATCTCACCAATAAGGTCTAAACCCCATTGTGAGAAAGGCCAAAGATCTCGGGCGACCTACAGCGGATGGCTAGGAGTATGTTGAAGGTTGACATGTTGTTGACACATAACACAATGCTTAACATATTCGTAGCAGTCATTGTTAAGAGTAGGCCAATAATAACCCAGGCGAAGGATTCGTTTAGCCACGGCAAGGCCACTAAAATGTCCACCACAAATCCCATCATGGACTTGTTGGATGGTATAGGTGACCTCGGCGCCGGTTAGACAGCGAAGGATGATGCCATCAAAGCCACGTTTATAGAAGAGTCCCCCCATGACAACATAACGCGAAACACTTTTAAGAAAAGCACGTTTTCTGTTACTAGTAAGGTCAGGTGGGAGAACAGAGATTGTAAGGTAGTCGTGAAATTGGTGGTACCAGGTATCCTGCGAATCAGTAGACACAGTATTTATCATACAAACTACCGGGGTTGAATAGGATGGTGCAAAAAGTTGTTGGACCAAGACGAATAATTCAGAGTCAGTTGATGAAGCTGGAATTTGCGAGGCTAAGCAAGCCATAGTATCCGCAAATTTGTTAGTGGAGTGGGGAATAGTTTGGATAGAATAGTGAGTAAATAAGGCTAGAAGTGAATCCACGTAGTGTTTGTACTTTTGAAGTTCCTCATTTTTACATTGGTAGGTGCCCATAACTTGATTGACTACCAATTGAGAGTCGCCAAAAATATTGATAGATTTGATACCTAAGTGTAACGCAACTTGGAGACCCAGAACAAGGGCCTCGTATTCCGCTGTATTATTAGTGCAAGGGAAATCGAGTCGGAATGAGAGAGGCATAGGCTCAGCGTCGAGAGGAATGAGAACAACGCCGGCTCCTCCACCGCACTAGCATTTGGATCCATCGAAGAAGAGGGTCATTGGATACGACCCCTCCATGAGTGAAAGAGTGGCGATGAGTTTGTCGGGGAATGTAAAATTGGTAAATTGTTCCCCAGGTAAAGGGGCCTCCGTAAGTTGGTCTGCAAGAGTTTGTCCTTTGATTGAATTCTATTGTACAAACTCAAGGTCGAGGTTGGCGAGGAGCATGAGCCATCTGGCGATGCGTTGGTTTAGATGAGGTTTGGCATACATGTAATGGATGGGGTCTGTGTTGGTGATGACGAAAGTTTTGTGATTCAGGAGGTAATGTCGGAGTTTGGTGGCTACGAATGATAGGGCTAGGCATAACTTTTCTACATGTGTATACCTAGTCTCGTAATCCACGAGGGTACGACTTATATAATAAATGGCATGTTCTCAACATGCCGAGTCCCGATGTGCGAGCATAGCTCCTATAGCATGGTCAATGGCAGAAAGATAAAGGTAGAAAGGGCGGCCGTCCTGGGGTGGGATAAGCACGGGTGGCTGCAAAAGATAGGATTTGAGAGCTTCAAAGGCTTGGTGACACTCTTCACTCCATTGAAAGGCAATGTCTTTTTTAAGAAGGTGATGGAAGGGGTGACATCGATCCGAGAGTTGAGAGATAAAACGCCGGATGGATTGAAGTTTACCCTGCAAACTACGCAATTGTTTGAGGTTTTTGGGTGGGGGAATTCCTAGGATAGCTTTTACTTTAGATGGATCGACCTCAATGCCACGCAAAGAGATGATAAAGCTAATAAATTTTCCCGAAAGAACACCAAAGACACATTTCTTTGGTTGAAGCCGGACTGAATATTGTAACAGGTGATCGAAAATAATGGTTAAAACATCGAGATGTTCACTGCGATGTTTAGACTTGCCAAGAAGATCATCGACATAATCCTCAAGGATAGTGTGCATAATGTCATGAAAAATGTAAGTCATAGCCCGCTGATAGGTAATACCAGCATTCTTAAGGCCAAACGGCATGACACGATAATAGAAGGTTCCCCAAGGAGTTATGAAAGCGGTTTTATGTTGATCGGGGGGGGCAACCAAAATTTGGTTATATCCCGAGAAACCATCCATGAGAGAGAGCATCTCATGGCCTGCAGTGAGATCTACAAGTTGGTCAATGCTAGGCAGGGGGAAGTCATCCTTAGGGAAAGCGAGGTTAAGATCCTAGAAATCCGTGCATATCCGAAGTCCCCCCGTCACTTTAGTGACAGGTATGATGTTAGAAATCCATTGAGGATAGTCAATAGGCAAGATGAAGGAAACAGAAAGAAGTCGTTGAAGCTCTTCTTTGACCAAGAGGGCAATGCGTGGGTGCATTTTTCTCAATTTTTGTTTGACTGGTTTGGAATCGGGGTTTAGGATGATGTTATGGACGGCAATGGTAGGATCAATTCCTGGCATGTCAGCGTAGGACCAAGCGAAAGCTTGGTTGTGGGTACGGAGAAAGGTAGTAAAGGTGGCTTGTTCTGACGTGTTAAGGGATTGTCCGATCTTCACAATGTGAGGATCCTCCTCCGTGTGGATGTTGATTTCTATAGTCGACTCATTCAACATGGTTTGAGTTTCAGATGGTAAGGCGCGTTGAATATAGGAGTCGTCCGCCCTAAGGTAAGTGAGGATGGAGTTGTCATCCTGGCACTCAACAACATTAATCGAAGGCAAATCCTCTTCGATCATGTCTGGATATAGAAGGGGTAGAGAAGATGGGTCCTCATTATCACGTTGATAAGTGAGAGGACCTATGAAGGTAGCATTTATGAAAAAAAAAAGTTAGGAGGGATAGATTCAGGGTCCATCGATTCTATGGGCGATGATGGCAAAGTGGGTGATGATGGTTTGGTAGGGGTAACGTCGTCTTCTTCCAGGATACAGCTGACACGAGGTGTCTCCTGTGTAGGTGTTTCAGGAAAACCGAGACCACTGCGATCATTATGTTTGTGTGTAGTCACGGGAATGAGTGTATGTCGGCCTTGTTCGTAAAGACCAAAACCAAAGCCTTTCCAAGCACAGCGAGTCAAGAAGGTGAGGGCGAAACGACGATTTGTCAAATATTGAAAATCGGATTGGAAGGGAACCACACCAAGAGGAGGTTCAGGGGTAATGGAAGATGCGTCAACACCCCCATATGTTAGGTTGGTGCGGCAATGGGGTGGTTCGTAAGAGATTACCTCCCCCACGCGACGGTCGTAGGTGGGATGTGCATGTAATTGTCCGTACTCCTGCGGGGTAGGGAAAGAACTAACGTTATATAGGCGGTACTCCCCCAGCGTAAGGTGTTGAAAAACATCTACTAAGGGGTCGGAGGTTGGGATGTTATCTGCGGGAAAGGAAGTAATATTTGTAACGGCGTTTTCATTGGTTGAAGGTGTAGGTGTGTCAGAAGTAGACGGCTGGGTTGGATGAATGGGTGTCTTGACTGGTACAAGTACATCATTAGGGCGATACAACATATTGCAAGTTTTGAAGGGGGAGGATCAACTTTTACGGTGTAGGACTTCCCCTTGTACTCAAATTTTATGCATCTATGTAAGGTGAAGGGAACGCATCCCATAGCCCGGATCCAAGGACGGCCTAACAACATATTGTATTGGAACTCTCCCTCAAGGACATAGAAGAGTTCGGGTAAAGTACGTGGTCCTACACGAATGTTAAGGATCACGGTGCCTAAAGTAGAAGTAATAGCATCATTGAATGATCGCAACATGATGGGATTGGCACACATGCAACTAGAAGGGATATTCATTTGTTGGAAGGCTTTTGAAGAGATGATGTTTAGGCTGGCGCCCCCGTCAATCATAACACGACGTACCCGAATGTCCCGGACGTAAGCTGAGATGAAAAGGGCAGGGTCAGGATCTTCTGCACCAAAGTCGATAATTTCGTCTTCGGAGAAACTGACAGCAGCGGTTTGCTGTACAGAGACGGTAGTGGTGGGGGAGATGGATTGTTTAGTGAGTGAAGCAACATGATTGGGTGTTAGAATAGAGGTAACAGGAAATGTTTCGTTAGGTAGAACCTCTATCCCTTGAAGGATCTCAACGAGAGCTTGTCGATGAGATTCAGAAGTCTGAATGAGATCATACAGTGTCATTTTTACGGGCGATTGGTGAAGCTGTTTGATCATAGTTCGGTGGGCAATTCCATTAGAGACGGGATAGGTGGGTCCGCGAATGACCACTTTAGGTGGTGGTGCAATCGGGATGTTTGATAGAGAAAGAGATGCCGCAGGTGTGTTTTCTTTTGCTTTCCCACTATTTTTCTGCCCTCGAGTAGCAACACTAATCATATTGATTTCATGAATACGAGCGGAGGAAGATGGTAGGGATAGGTCTTGGTTTTTGAGAGGTGGGGCTGTAATGATGATAGATCTTGGTGAGGCGGGGACAGGTGGTATAGGAGAAGGAATTGAAGCTAAAGGTCTCTCTCTTCGTAAGTTGTCTTTCTTAGCTTTTCTGTCTGAGAGAGGTGATAGACGAAGTATGGCTTTCAACGCTTTGCATCCCTCTACGTCATGTCCTGGTGTGCGGTGGTAGGCACAGATTTTAGACTCATCATAACCTATAGGTCGAGGTTTAGACGGGTCATAAGGTCTAAGTGGGGGTAGGGAAATGGTCGCATTCTCCACCAACATAGCAAGGATTTTGGCGTAAGATCTTTTGAGTGGGTCAAAATCGAAGGAGGATGCGGGTATTGGTTGTGCAGGTTTTGGTAATGTTTGGCCGTGGTTGGTTCGTACGGGTGGTGGTTTAGCCGAGGGGTGTTGACACGTGGTTTTCACTAAACGTGGTTTCTTTGGCGCAGAAGCTATATTGGATGATGAGGCCACAGATGATGTGGTATCAGAAAACAACCACGGGGAGATAGGAGTGACCGAAAACAAATCTTTTGATGATGGAATTTGTTTAGGGTTGATAGGTGGACAGGATACGTGGAGTGACGGTGTTGATATACCCTTTTATCTCTGTATAGGTGTAGAAGGCGTAGGTCGTTTTGAAGAAAACGCAGGAGGTATGATATATTGATGTGAGGTAGATGGATGGGGTCCCAATATGGAAGGTAGGTGTGACGATGATGGTTTTAGTTGTGATAGAGGCATAGGTTGAGGAGATTGAGTTTGTCTCCTAATGGGGTGGACGGATTTATTTTTAGATAAATCAAGCCACTTAGGTGGGTGTGTTAGACTAGGTATGGGTGAGGTCCCAAGCGTAGGAGAAGATTTGGTTAAGTTAATAGAAGTGGACGGGGCATTTGGTAGAGGTGAAGGGGGTGAAGGTGAGAACATGGGCATTTTGAGTTTCTGTAAACACTTCGGGTATATGGTAGAGGTTTCGGGATCGGTCATCTGCATTTGAGTAGAATAAGGGGTACTCAAACGTTCCCATAGGATTTGTCTATCCTCTGGAGAATGACAGTCTTCGGGTTTGAATTGTAAATTTGGTACGGAAGAAAGGTGGGTTGTGATTCCAGTCCACTGTGGGTGTGATACAGGGGGTAGATGAGGCACTGTATCAATAGATGTTAAGAGGTCTACTGGTCGTTGAAAAGATTTAGGTGATGAAGGACTAATAGGTAGGAGGGCGTGTTTGAGGGGATCTGTCATGTTTAAAGAATGTGGTGATGTCGGTTCAGGAGGTTGCTCGTCTAAGGATGAGAAAAGAAGTGGCAAGCCTTCCTCTTGTACAGCAAGAATGGTAGAAGGAGACGTCTGGGAAATAGATAAATTAGATAACATCCGCTCACAATCTTGCAAGGATGTGGTATAAGAAGGCTCATTTGTGAGAAGGGAACTCTGGGCAGCTAATTCCTTGATGGGTAAAGAAACGACAAGGATTTCAGTTTGTCTTGATGGCGAGGAAGGGGGTTCGGTTTCCTGCGTTAGTGAAGAGGCTTGATTGAGGATTTGTTTGATAGAGGTCTTCGGCTGGGAATCGAAGACTGCATGGATCTCATGAACACTCTCCTCGGCTAAGATATCTTGATTTAGATTATTGTTAGAAGAATGATTCGGGAATGGTTTGTTGAATATTTTCAAATTTCGGTTAGCAAGGGCGTTAGGATTATCGAGGGCTATATCCCCTGCATCAACCATTTCCTGCACTATGTTTTTCAACATCTTGCAGTTCTCATGACTGTGTCCCTTCACGTGGTGGAAGTTACAAAAGTCATTTTCTTTGTACCAGGAAGGTATGGCGCGAGTGGAATCAAACCCGGAATGAGGTTTAACAGGAGGTAAGGTAATGGCTCCTGCTTTGAGCAATTTTTCCAATATCACACCATATGTTTCTCCCAAGGGAGTGTAGTTGATGGGTTCTGCTTTATACTTATAAGTGGTTTTTGGCGGGGTATTAGACGGTGGTTGGGATTTGACCATCACCGCGTGCACGGCCCCTTTTGATTTCGAAGCGGTCGATGGGTGAGTATTGGTGGTGTTAGGTTTGTTGGTGGAATCTGAAGTTCGGAAATTGGGGTTTTTGTTACGCAACCACAATTTCTCTTCCTCTAAGGCTCGAATCTCTAGTTTTCGAGCCATAGTAAAGGCCTCGTCAAATGTACAGAAAGTTTGAATTTGAAGGGTAGGGGAGATGTGCTTAGCACAGGACCGCGTAAACAGTTCGATAAGTTTGGTTTGAGGCAAGGCATACGTAAGTTGGTTGATAAGGCCCCGCCATCGTCCAACGAAATCTGCGATAGATTCGTCCTCAAATTGTCGGATGGCATAGAGGTCGGTGATAGATACTTTCTTGGCAATGTTAATGGAGAAATGATCCAAGAGAGATTGGGCTAGCTGGTTAAAAGAGAAGATCGAGTGCTGGGTTAAAGCACTGTACCACTCCAAGGCGGGTCCTGATAAGGACATGGGAAAGGTGCGGAGTAACAAGGCATCATCATGAGCGATCAAATAACAAGCATGTCTAAATGATCGCAAGTGTTGTTGAGGGTCCTCTTTACTGTTAAAACGGGTAAATTTTGGTAACTCCCATTGAGGAGGATATGAATGAAGGGGGACAGAAGGGTGAATGGGCTCCCGAAAAACTTGCTCGTATGTCAAGGCGCTACGACTTCCTGAAACAGAAGCCTCCAGGTTTTGCATTTTGTCCATCATTTGTTTAATTAGATCAGTAGTTGGATGAGATGATGGTGTGGTTGTGGTAAACGGAGGCAAATTGGACCAAGGACCACCGCTAGACACTGGAGGGGATAAGTGTTGATAAGGTGTGGAGGATGAATATGTTGAGGCAACCGAATAGGGATGTCCCATATAGGATGTTGAGGTCACTGGATACGTGTATGGGAATGAAAAGGTAGGCGGAGCTTGAGAAGGAAAGCTCGTGTGGATAGGTGGCAGAGAGCAAGTCATGAACGGAGCAGTCTGCAAGAGAGATGAGGTAGGGGCAGTCGGCGGTAATGATATGTGGGGTTCGAGATTAGCCAAAGGAAAGCTAATCTGAGTAGTATGAACCTCTGAAGCCGTCGGATTGGGAGACGGGGCTAGAGATGCAGGAAGTAAGGCGGTGTTATCAGGCGGAGTGAGATCTAAATGAGCAGCTATACTAATAGGCATACCAACAAGGAGCTGACCATCAGGCGTACGGTCAGGGGTATGAGACAAATAGTATTGTACAGCGCTAGAATTAGCATCCAGAAACTTGGCAAAGTCCTTATCTCCCACAGGAATTTTAGGAACTTCGCTGGTATCCGTAGGATTCCCCACAGAATGTGAAGGGGGTGATTCAAGCAAAGAAATAGAGCAAGCATGTGAAACCATGGCGGTGGCTTTCTTTCGAGTGATAACAACCATGGACAGGAGTTCACAGTAGGGTTTCAATCTGTCAAGAACAGAAACAAACTCAGATTGATAAAATTGGTAGGTTGCTGGTTTGTCAGGAATTGGAAAAGACAGTAACCGATATCGGTCTAGTAACCGATGTCGGTTACACTATAGCCGACGTCGGTTAGGTAACCGATGTCGGTGTAAGAAGTCTGGGCTAACAAGATATAAAAGGTTGTTAATTTGATTTTTAACAACGTTTAGTATACTTGTCCAATTATTGATCACAGAAGACAGAGTAAAAGAAAGAAAACAGAACTAAAAACAAGCAAGATGCACACGCAAATCCAGAGATTAACCCTAGGGTTAATTTTAATTATTGTGGGCTTATGCCTTTAGATGTAGAATGATGTCAGAATCCTAAACAAAAGACTTAGGGGAAATGTCAAGTTTTTTTTGGCTCATAAGGTTACCTCAATCGAGCGGAGGAATACCGCGGAAAAGGGGGGTTGTTTGAGCTGTTGTGTTAATTGTGAAGTGATTCGGTATGTGTTGTGTAGTGAAAGTAAGATTAATTTCCTGTCAATACCGTGGATATCACCCCCACGTGTACGACCTGTTACTTAATCTATGTTCACTAGAATTGAAAAACAACAAGCAGGAATGCAATGCACGTGTTTTAAACCCAAATCGAAAATTATGTTCGATGAAGCAAGAGAGATGACTTTCACTAATGCGAAACTAGGAAAGCAAGACAAATTCTTTACGAAATATATAACAAAAACAGCAACAGCAAGTATGCTTCCTAAAATGAAAATAAGCAAGAGAAACGGAAACCCAAAATGGGTCCCACCGGGCGTGCCAAAATGTTTCACTCAGAATGTTTCATTCCTTTTAGAAACAGATAAGGGTTGGGGCTAGGAGGAATACCTGTAGAATGTCGAGATGGTGTGCGCGTACCGTAGAGAAAGATCAGGCTGACTGCGAAGAACTCCTTTTTGTCTTGGAAGGACTACTTGCAAATAAGAACACAAGACCACAAGATTTTGATTAAACAATAAATGAGGAAACTGCCTGTTATCCAAAATTCACCCCCAAGGTAATTTTGATAACATGCAAGCAATTATATTGATTCAGGGTGAAAAGTCATGTTCCTAGGGTCCCCTCATATTTTTCTAACTCCCCTGTCCAAGAGGAAGAAATTAAGTTATGAGAAAATGTGAAAAAAAGGTTCAAAAGGCAAATAGGTCAATCCAGGAAAAATCATGAAAATTGGCTAAGTCCTGCTCAAGTTCACCTCTGGGATGTGTGGGATAGAAAAGCGTAAACCGGCCGAACCGGGCGAAATCAGCACAAACAGTCCGAAACGCAGCAGGGACAAATGGGACAGAGGGACAGTCTGGGACGTTTGGGTCAAAAATACCCGAACCGGCCGGTTCGGCCGAAATGGGAACAAATGGTCCGAAAGCAAATGGGACATTTGGGCCAAAAATGTGCGAACCGGGCGAAAAGAGTTGAGGCAGCCCGGAAGGCAAATGGGACGCATGGGACAAAAAGGCGCGAATTAATGCTCATTCCCGTCAAATGACAGAAAACGCCTGCCAGACCCAAAACAGCTGCCCGCACTCAGAAGGCCATAACTTTTGCATTTCTCAACGAAATCGCACAAAATTGGTACCATTGGAATCGTGGTTCTGAGCCCGATGAAAAAAATTCAAGAAATTCCAGATTTGATCCGAAATTGATTGATATTTTTGAGGAAACGTGGCCAGGTTCAGAACAGTGTTTTATTTGGTAGCTGGGAGTGTAATTAAGAGGCATGGCCATCATTCTTTCTCTGCTGCAACACATGGGACAGTATGGGGAGCCTTTTCCAAGTAATGTTTAACCATTCCACTCAATTTAATGCCTCTTACAGGTGGTTGAAGGACAGATTTCGGGATTTCCACTTTCCCTTCTCTTCTCCTTCTCATTTTTTCTATAAATTGGAGTGTTGGGCTCATTGTAAGGGAGAGAGTTTTTGGGTAGCAAAGCTCTGCCAAAATTGCTTTGTGAAGCCAGTGTGTTGCAGGCCCTTGTAGTGGACTCCTTGCATGGTGATCCAGGCCCTTTTTTTTGTAATAGATTGAACTGTGCATACCATGAAGCAATAAAATACAAAGTTTGTGGATGTATCTTCCCCTGCTGTGTTTTCTTGCATTCTTCTTGCCCCTTTAATCTTTCTACAGGGATATTGTGTCTATTACTATGTTCTTGCAGGGATCCATTATCATTGTGCATGTTTGAAATATTGTTGTGAATGCATTTTGCTAGATTGTGGAGAACTGTTATCACCTCTTCTAGTGTGCACTTTGCCTCTGTATTTCACACATTTGGAGATTACTCTCACACCCTCCTTTTCTGGTGTATCACCGTTGTAGTGTAGGCTTTCATTTTATGCATTCTCTTTCCCTGGTCCCTTGGAAATTTAGATTAGAATTGTTAGCTTATCTTGCATTAGAGTAGATTGTGGCAGGTAGTTTAGGAGCAAGAACCAGCTTTCTCTGGAGGTCTGTCTCAAATAGCAAGTCCCACAACTTGGAGATAGTACCCATGTTATCCAATCACACTGGCTGCTTAGAGTGGTCAAACTAGAAATCTGATCAGTATCCAAGGGTGCTGTGATTCGGTGATAACACTGCCTTGGGCCCAGGAAATATAAAACTTCCTTTCGAAGGTGGTCAGTTTCCCTGCTAATATGAATTAACACAAAAGACTGTAAAATATCAATTAAATTACGTTGTTGAAACGGGGTAGGGAAAAGGTTGATTTCTGGTTGTAGTCAGGGTAACCGATACCGGTCACTGGTAACCGATGTCGGTAGGGTTTAGGATCTGCAGGTTGGTTGTTTTGTGGGGTGTTTGTGTTATTTGGTAGCTGTGTTATTTGTAAGGCTGTAGATGGGTGATATTAGGAAATAAGGTGATGAGAGGTAGATGAATGATAGTTAGATGTAATATGCACGCTGAGTAGTGGGTTCAGGGATGGATTTATGAGGACTGTGATTCAAAAGGCATAAGAAATGTTATAACAGAAGACATGCAAGATGTGACTTACTGGTTTTGACAAAGATGCAAGTTGATCTCCTTTGCTGCAAACTCTTCTGGTCTCTTCACTTGTCTCTGCTCGGTCAAGTGAAGATCTGGACTCTGTTGATCGCTCCCAATGATCTCTATTGATTCCAAAAATCCTTCGACTGATCCAAAATGAAATTCTAATCCTTTGTTTTTGGTTTGGGGAGGCCATTTACAGGGAACCGATGGCGGTTGCATAACCGACGGTGGTCGAGTAGGAACCGGCATCGGTTAGGAAAAAGTAGGCTATTTTTAGTAAAATAGCCCACCTTCCCTGATTTTCTCCCGAGAGATCAGTTGCGGGCTTGGTCAAGTGACTAGAAGGTCGGTTTTGGGTGCGAGAAAGGGGTCCTTAGTCATGGGTGTAGGTGTAGACCAAGTTATAGGTATTAATTAGGTTAGTTTAGGATTAGGGCTAGGTCATGATGAGGTGGCAAAATGAGGTGGCAGGTGAGGTGATGGGGATTTATCAATTACAAGGTAATTAATAAATAATTGTGTAAGGTTTAGGTAATGAGGTTAGGTTGCGAAATGAGATGCGGGTCACAAGGGGTCGTAAGACACGAATTTGGTGTCTACAAATGTAAAATGTAATAATGGGGAATGCTTAGAGTTCAACAAAATAACGTTAAACTTAAGACTTACAATGATGAAAGATCAAGGTGATCAAGAGAGTGCATGACTGTGATAAAGTGAGTATCACAACATTAAGACTTAGATGAAAATGAAAGTGCTTAAGTGTGAATATGTATGTCCACAACCCAAGACTTAGACACTTGTACAAAGTGACAAGATGGATGAGAGAGAAAACGTGAATGAAGAAAGTGAAACACAAGTGTGTAACATGCGATAAAAATGAAAAGTGGTGAAATGAAAATTGTGGCCTCTACCTTAGATTGGCTTAGACAAGGCGTGGCTTCCTAGGGAGCTCTCTCAACTAGGTTTCAATAGTATATTTGAGCAAGTGTGACGTTATTGCTATCTAACGGCTTTAATTTACCCCATTTGAAACCCTAAGCAAATATTTTGCTCATAATGAATTGCATTGGAGCCGCCACTAAGGATATCCTTGACTCTAACTCACAAAGGCTTTACTAATCAGGTAGGAGAAAAGGTTCCCATTTCATCTACCAGTTCCCTCAAGGTGTGGACTATTTTGGGGTTCCTAAAACCAACCCCTTTGTTGTAGCTTAAGGCTTATGCCAAGGGGGTTATGTTCTAGCTAATCAATCAAGTTGTAGCTCTTAACCAAATGTGCAAATCAAGTTTTTTGAATGTGGTATTTTTTTTAATCTTTTGATTTAGGTGTGGTTGAACTCCTTTGGCAACCTGTAGTTAGTAGTTTTTGAAATTTTTAATCCACCTTGTGAGAGAGCGGGTGCTACAAACAATGATTATAAAATTTTCCAGAATGAGGGAAAAATAAAAAATGAAAAATATGACATAAGTGAGACCATGTTTCTAATTTCCAAGATCGCTTCAAAATCATGACGAAAGAGCATACGTGTGGGTTGGCTTTGGTTAAATGAAACGTTAATTCCCCAAAAACAAAAAAGAAAGAAATGACCACGTTTTTTATTCCCAAGATCGCTTGAAAAAACATGAGGGAAGAGCATACATGTGGACGATTCATGCTAGTTGTATAAAAACAAATAAAACAAGCGAGAAGCAGGCAAAAACACATAGAAATTGTTAGTCTAGTTTGTAAAACAATGAATTGTGCATAAAATGGTGAAAACAAATGATAAAAATTGGACTGAAACAACTAAGAACCCTAGTTTGGCAACATGCATAGTTAGTCTAATATACATAAATAAAGAAACTAATAAAAGTGTAACCTAAACTACAAATAAGAAATTATAAATGAAATAAAAACTAACCCTAAAACTAAAACTATAAGTATGGTCAAATTAAATGGAAAAACCTAATGTATTGTATGTTTGTGTGTGTGTGCAGGCAGGAGAGCTCGGGCGACAACGATGAGGTAGGGTGAGTAATGCGATAGGGGAGATCTGCGAGCTCGGTGCAAGTAAGACCAGGGAGAGAAGGTGGCTTGGGAGCGAGCCAGAGAGGGTGGGAAAAAGGTTGGAAGGCAGAGTCAAGTTATGAGGAGCTCGACTCTATCCAAGTGGGAGGGAAGGCAAAGGCACGAGAGGGAGGGCTTAGGGGTTGGGGGATTTTCATGTCAGCGTGAGGGATGTGGCTCAGTAGAGTTCTGCATGAAGGTGAGAGCTCCGGGAGGAGGGTCGATGTAGATGGAGGTCGAAGGGATGGTGAACGTTGAGATCGATGCAGGGAGATAAGAGGAAGGATCTTGAGCATAGAGGAAGAGATCCAAGGAGGGATCGATGGTGAATGGGAACAGGGTTAGGAGATTGGGTTGAGAAGAGGGTGGGAACGGGAATGAGGTCACTGTGGGGAGTGTGCAGACCTAAGGGCCAAGTTGGTTGGGGTCGTTGTGGGGAGATAAGATGAAGTCAGGGTAGGTAGTTAGGACGGGGTTAGTGGGAAATTGGGAGGCTCGAGCTAAGTAGGTGCGGGGTAGATAGGGTCTGTGAGATGTGAGGTGGCTCGGTCAAACTGGCCGAGTTAGGTAGGGAGGGGGAGGGCTAGTTAGGGTTTAAATTTTTTGTTATGCTAATTTTTTTTGTTTTATTTTCAAATTTTTTGTGTATATTTTTAGATCTATTTTTAAATACAACCAATAAAATCTTTGTGTGTAAATTTAATTTAATTTAATGAAAATATAAGTTAGAAAAAAAAAAGCTAAAATATAATTGTATTTTTTTATGTTGCAGGTTGTAGAAAATACATAAAAGAGAAATAATGTAGAAAGAGAGACTAAAAGAGAAGCCATTGTGATCCTTCCTACAAATGTCAAACAATAAATAGTGGAACTTCCCAAGTGACCTGTGAAAGCTAAGAATGAAAGATAAATAAACAGTTTGCAAACTTTCCAGTAACCTTCCAATGCAAACCTCAAATTAGGGTCTCCTATGAAATCTTGCAAATGAATATTAAAAATGATTGTGGATGCTCTTGAGTACTCTCCAAACTTTGAATGCAAATGCTACAAACACAATGAATTCAACAGAGTTTTTGTATGTCAGATTTAAGAGATGGTTTGAAAGGAAAGTAAGTATGTAATTTATAGAAGCATAAGGTAGTTGAAATCGGTTACACACAGATAAATGAGTACGCTAAAAATAGCATTGTGGGCAGTTACAATAGTGTCGGGGAAAGTAAATGAATTAATTACAAAAAGATGCATTTGGAAAGGTGGTTGTACGTGCATTTTAACTTCCCCCACCTTTCTAGGATTCTAGAAGTGCAGTTAACTAGGGTAAGGATAGGGAGTCCAAGTGGAGTCTAAGTGGAGTTAGATCAAGTGGCAGATGACTAGGATGTGCACACACTTAATTAATTATTTAATTAATTAATAAATAAAAATTAATTTAGCCAAAGGGGTACAAAGGGTACTTGGGATTAATTTAATTAATCCAAATGGGTACAATATGTATGTATTAATTAATTAAAGCAATTAATTGCAAATGGGTGAATAACAGGGTGTACTAGAATAATACTAGGAACAAGTGGAAACAGAAGCATGAATTTTGGGGTGTCTACAATAGTAATGTAAGATAAAATATAGAATGTATATCTTCTCTGCACATATGTAGAGAATATGAAAAGCCTCTGAAGAGATGACATGGAGATGAAAAGACTATAATTCAACAATCGTTATATTTTGTATAAAGATATGTAATCTAATTGTAATCTTGAAGGTTGATCTTTGATCCTTAAAAAAAGTTGTTTACTATTGTTTCTTTTCCTATATGTGTTTTGACATAGCTCCATTTAATTCTATTTTGCATTATGAGATTCATTTGATATAGTTATCTTTTATTAAATCGTGGTATTTATTCTATTTCCCAAATGAAACTTTCTCATATATTCTCTGCTTTACTCTAGACTACAACATATTGTAAATTTTGATGTCGTAATCTAGGAACCTCTACTAACAACAGTTCTGTTTCCGTGACCTAAAAATGCTAAGATGGTTACCACGTAGAAGATATGTAGAAAGATGGATAGAGGAGAAAATGAAGAAATTTTTGGAAGATGAAGATACAGTGTTAAGAATCTCAGCTGAAAGAGTATATTTATAATACATCTACAAAGATATTTATGAGAAATTTTGGTGCAAACTTCCAGAGTTTTTGATCGCCTGGTTATCATGGTACAATTATATTGCTTTCAAAAAAAACCCAAGGAGGAATACAACTAGATGGAGGAAAGCGAGGAAATATTGCACAATCTAGATGTTGTGTGGAACCATGCTATTGATCATTAGATGAAAACTACTATTGAAGTGTGTGTGACTAAAAGTTTTGTTCCAAATGTTTTCTCATTTGATTTTGTTAAATCATGCTTTCTATCTGGATTAAGAGGAAACTATGTTAGGAAATTACCATTGTTGGTCAAAATGTTGGATGTGGAAAAGGATATGGTGTCGATTCCATACAGTATGGAGTAGTTAGGTAGGCGTCAAAGGGATGTAATCCTAGAAAAAGAAGATGAAGGGGAAGGGGATAGAGCTAAATACAAATGTGAAAGGGTCCAACAAGATCAAAAAGAGAAAAAGAGAAGAATGGAAATTTTGTAGAGAGAAATAATACTTTGCAATAGATAGGGAAGTGGAAATAAATTTTGGGGAAAGAAAAAACCAATTGTGCGTAGGAATAAAGTATGAGGATTTACAAAAGAAAGGGGAAAAAATTTGCATCTAGAGACCGAGGGAATAAAAAAATAAAGGAACCAAAGTGATCAAGAGGGTGAACAAAAAAGTGTAGACCCTGAAGAGGAAACCGGAAAAGAAACTGAGGAACTGGAAATGGAAACCGAAGGAGAAAACAAGGAAAAAGAAAAGGAAATAGAGATAGGCAATTAGAAGTAGTTAAGAGTAGATTTAGCAAGTAGTGGATGTTGAACCCAGAGAAATAATCATGGAAAAATTGGTGTTGCGAGAATCAAGCAAGCATGCAATATGAATAAAGAATAAAATAAGATAGGTTGTCCAAAATTTTACCCCATGTAATTTTGAACAACTTATCTAAGTTAGGATTTAGACAATTTTTCTCAGGAAAATTCACGGGACACTAAGTCATTATTTCACATAATGTGAAAACGTAGTGTTCCACGAGTTCATTTATTGGACCTACATGGCATTGAGGAATTCAATTCTATGTAACACCAAATCAATATCTCGCAAGTTGATATCAGGTGAAAACAATGTGGGATTTCATGTCTGGGAAAAAAGATAGAAATTGGCTAAGGAAAATTTCTATTAGGTAAAGGAAGTAAGAATGAAATTATCCATGACATGAAAACATGATATCATGTGGGCTTGGAATACAAAATAATTCAATGGAGTTGTTAATTCTATGGAACCAAGGATAAAGTCTGCCAAATTAGGAGCCACATAGTAATAGAAATTTAAATTCAAAATTGACTAATGTAGGAAACCGTGCGAAACTATTATAGTGTTCTACATGTTTCCCAAATCATAGTGTTATGTGGATTGTCAATACCACACAACAAAGGAACATATTCGTGGGAAAAGCATCACGTAGAAAGAGATAAAGTAGTTCGTAGAATAAAGGGAGCATCTAATGACAGAGTATAGAAATAATCGAGCACCACCAAGAAAACGAGGCTTTGCTCATCATTCAAGAAACATGAAAGGTCGTGGTAAGCCACAAACCAAATTAGAATTGTCAAACCCATAGAAGGCAGAAGTAAAATCCCCACCTGTTTCTAAACCAACCATCCCAACCACCAAAATTTAATGAAGTATGGAATTCTCCTACATAGTTTTATGGCAAGCAATATAATAAAGGAATCATGTTACAGTGGCTATCTATCTTTAGAGGGTGCCCATGTTTGTACTAAAAGTCAAATCTACAAGAAATCATGGTGTACGTGCATGTCCAACACGATTTCATAGGTTGGTAAACGATCATGACACTATTTCCTTCCATATTCTCTCTCTCTCTCTCTCTCTCTCTGGAGGGAAAGTAAGACGAGCTCTCTCTCTCTCTCTCTCTCTCTCTCTCTCTCTCTCTCTAGAGCGCTCTCTCTCTCTCTCTCTCTCTCTCATGAGTTTTATATATGTAATTTCTTTCACACATTGTAATGGTTATTCTCCCATTCTTCCTTAGCAATTTTTAGGCTCTTCCCTGTGAAACTCAAAATTTCATGTTTCGAACCTTTGTAACTCATGAATGGAGATTTTCTTACCTCAACTTTGCACATAAATTGTAAATGATCAATTAATGTAAATTTGGTTGTTCTCTTTCATTCAAATAGTCTATGTTTGATGTGAATGTATTTGACCTCATGTGTATTTTGAATTCTTTTACTTGTTTGCATTAGAACTGTGTGTATCTTCATAATCCCAATTTTTGTGAACTTTCATTTGTTTCATTTTAAATAGGATATGTTCCACTTCTTTCTAGCGTTATCACCACCCCTTTTAGCTTAGGATTTACTCTTGCATTCATTTCTTCCCATCTCTCTCTATTTGCTTGGATTGGTTAGTGTAGGTTAGTTATAGGAGTAGTTTTAGCATTAGAGTAGGTTGTGGGTTTGTTCAATCCACATAATAGAGGGAGTTGGCATTCTCTAGAGGTTTGTATCAAGCCATAAGTCCTACACTTGGAAACTGTCCCATGTTGCCTCAAAATTTTGGATCTCTCATGATTTAGAGAAAGGTGTAATTTTAAGCTCCAACATTTTTGGCACACCCGACGAGACAAGTTTGATGAGATTTAAATCATATCTACTAAGTTTTGATGTATAACTTAGTAGTTTCATCATTCAAAGGTGTTCCTTCAACACATCTGGTGACTCCCAAACATTGAACTCACAGTTTCAAGCAGTTCATTCCTTTCTATTTCATGAGAAGAGTGCAAAAAAGGCTAAGCGTATCTAGAGGAAAGTCATTTGACTACCTATATGATCCGAAGGATTTTACACACTTTGGATGTTCCCAAAATTTCCTTGAATTTGTTCTTTACATAAGGTTAGATCGAGATAGTTGCAAAGGTATATTGAACGATGGAAATGAATAATGTATGCTCCATATATGATCCGCGTAAAAATAGGAGTCCATAGGACAAAGCTAGGGCATAAGTGATGTAGTGACTGAGCACGTTGCAAAAATGGAAAACGGTTAATCGTAGCATCGAAAAGAGACACAGAGAAAAAATAAATTCATGTTTTCACCAACGGTCTTTGATGGTTGACAAAAAGGTTTTGCAATAGTGGGGTCCACTTTTATTTTGGAGAGGGACCCAACCGCCATGAATTTTCAATCAACTTGTCAAGTTGAGCTATAGATTAAGCTAAGTCGGGGACGAGTTGAAACCCAACCAAGGAGTGATTTATCATATATTTTCAGCTCGACTCGCTTGCCACTTCACTGAGTTCACTCACCAACTTGCTACCATTTTTCCAACGTGGCACATCAAACATAACAAATTCCACCGGTCGAGCCCTATGCGGTAGTTCAAACCCATTTAGTTGCTAAACAAACCCACCATCCTCATAGTTGGTAGGAGAAAATGGATAATTATTATACATGTGCCTGAGTTGGAGACTGCACGCATGAGCATGCATGTAAGGGTAGAGAATAAAAACAAGACAATGCATGAAGGTGCGTGTAACAAAGTGGAATAGTTCAGTGTGATAGGGTTTGTGTACATGCAGAACATTCAAGAGTTAGCCAATTTTAAGGATGTGGCTAAAAATAGACAAAATCAAGTTGGATTGACACACAAGTAAGGGTTGTAATAGGATAAAGTCCATGTAGACAAAGACAAAGGAGGTGCATGGAGACAACCTATTTATAGGATTTAGAGCATGTTAAATCAAGCAATTTATAGTTCGATCTATACTTAAGAAAAGATGGAAAAAACATGCATTATTGTATGTAAGAGAATTATGAGATGAGTATGTTGCCTTTAGAGTATGTGATTCGATGATAAGTATATAGCTAAGTATTGGTTAAACAAAGAATACATTTTGGTTTCATTGTTAAGATCTCGTTTCTTTCTACTTTCAGGATGTGGCATGCTTATGGTGTTCTAGTTGTCCTTAGAGAATATTGAGCTATGGATGCATGATGGCCAGGATACATTTTCTCATAGATACAACACTGGACCTGATTTTAATGTGTGCAAGTGGGTGGAAGACAACCTTTTTGACAACTTGTATGAGAAATTATTCAACTTCTTTCTAGTAGAATTGTAAAAATGGTTGGCATCTTATGCGGATAACAGAGGTGTCCAGATAGGAAGAAAACAAGTTTGGAGCCAGGATGACTATCAAGCACTCTCTAACCTAGATATGTCGTGGACTAGAGCTTTAGACCATTGGTGGGAAGGTGTGTTATGTACTTATATCTTAGAGTACTCCTTTTTGACATATTTTTTCCCAGAGGAAGCATAGTTCTGGTTTTTACTCAATCCAAGAGGTGTTAGGCTGTGGAGCTAGATTGCTTCACAATAAGCATGCATTACATGTGGCTAGTTTACAAAGTAACTGACATCGATCATCATATTAACCGTCGTCGGTCAACAGATTAACCACCATCGGTCAGCAGATGAACCACCATCAATTAATGTAACCAACATTGATTACCTGTGCATGAAAGTCTATATTTAACTCACGGAAATTAGATCTAACTTTGTTATAAATTATATCTAAAGGTTGTAAATGCATAGGTAAGGTGCCCTAAGTTTGTTTAAGCTTATATAAGCTATAAAAATAGGGTTAGAAAAAATATATAGAGGAAGAATGTTAATTCTCCTTGGTTGAAGATGATGAAGAAGAAAAATAAGAAAAAGGTTGCATGAAGACAAAGCTTCAATGGAGAGAAGCTAGACAGAAGGAAATAGCAGGAATCTAGTATTGTAGCTTGTTGGAGAGCTTGTGGTTATAGATAGTATCCAAATATTGTAGATGAGCTTGTCTTCTTGTTTATAGTGGTAGATGCAGTGAGATGGATGAAATATTTACTTCTTGGTGCACATATATGGTTGCACATTAGTAGACCCATGTGAGAGGTCTTGTTGCAGATCCACAGAGAGCTTGGTAGAAGTTCAGAGATGCAGTAGTTCCTAGTTATGTGAGATCTACTGGTGGTATTTGGAGGCACAGATGTCGTGGACTCATGGAGACCTGTTTAGAGATTTGGAGGAGATACTCTTTGTAGAGATGCATTCTAATCTTATATTGAAGAGTTGGTTTGTACTCTTGATATATTATATATATGAGATCTCTATCTTTAGTTAACGTAGCCCACATTGGGTGAACCACGGTATATGTTGTGTTATGTGTGTGTACTTTGTTTTGATTTGGATTATTCTAGTTTATACTTCCACTGGTGTAGATTTTGGGTAATTGTTTAGATCATGTGTGCATGAATAGGTTTGTTATTGAATCATAACACTATTCCGTAGTCCCGAATTCCCGACAACTGGTATCAAAGCTTGGTTATTTCAGAGCAAGGTTTTTCTTCAATATATTGTTAGTGGTTTTACTGACAAGTTAATGATATTAGGGTTTGTTTTTCCTGATAAGAAGATCACATGAATATATTCAATCTCAAATGGGAGTTGGAAGAGTAAGGTTGTTGGAAATTATAGTGACCAACTTTGGTTAGGTGGAAACCGGCATCAATAGGGTAACCATGATTGGTTACAAAGTAATTGTGGTTAGTTACAGGGTGACCGTGGTTGGTTATGGGGCAGCCTGGTTTTAAATAGAAAATCACATATCTAAAGAATTAAGAAGATGCATGGAATGTGTCTTGTTTTTTGAGGTGTCCCTGGTTCTTAGAGGAACAATCATGTTGTTCAGATTGTAGATCCAAGTTATAGAGGTATGGTTTTATCTTGGTATTACATTTCTTGTATGTTTTGGTTGTACATGCATTGTTTGAGATTGTAGATCTGAGTATGAGATAGAGGAGCATTTATGCATTCGTTTGGCGATGTTAGATGCATGGGCTTTGTTAGAGAAGCTTAATATAGTAGCACAAAACAAAGATGAGGTTTCCATAAGAGAAGCATGTTCTTCAGTTGAAGATGCGGTTGAGTATCTTGGTGCTAATAAGGCGATGTATTTCATCTTGGTGTAGTTTTATTGCATGTATTATTGATGTTAAGTTTTGTGCAAGATTTGGGTGCTTCTTGAAATGAATGGCTCAACAAAACTATTGGATTTGGTTAGAGTAGGAACTTGGTTTGGTGACCTATGCCAATTTGTGGCATTGTGCTCAATCCAGTAACACCGATGTTGGTCATAGATGGTAACCGGTAACCGGTACCGGTCAGCAAACTATGGTTGATGTCTGCAACAACGATTTTGAATAGGTTTTCTTACAGTAGAAGAGGGCGTGGATGGTTCAGTGTCCTATTTTGGAGGATCAAGGTTCTGACATAGTGTGTACAGGTAGAAACAATATAGATCACTTAAATGTTTGGATCAAAAAGAGGATGAAGTTGGCTAGGTTAGTCCATTGAGACTTTGAGTTAGGTATCTTTATATGATTCATGTTTTATTTATTTTATTTGGAGCAACTGATATTATGTTTGGATAGTGTGCACAGATTTACACCATGGTTTTTGGTGTTGTTTGAATTTTATTTCCCGGCTGTGTGGAATCTTGAGGACAAGGGTATTCAGTCTAAGGAAGAGATCCTCAATGAAAATTCATGTTTAGACACAGTTGCAATAATGATGTTGAGTACATAAGCTGAAAAGAAGTTGATTCAACTACTTCACAAGAAGTCCAAACTAGTATTCTTTGATAAAAAGGGAATCAGTCTATATGTTCTTTCATTTGGTTTTATTTCTCACTAACATATTAGCTCTTGAGCTTGGTGTTAGAAGCAATGCAAGGAGTTCTTCATAAGTGGGAGCAAGCCATGGTTGTTGGCATTACAGGTTGGACATATATGCACATGCAGAGTGAGAGGAGATTGCTACTATTCAGAGTGGCAAGAGGCACAAGTTTGTTTTTGAGGGCAGTCACAACTTTGTAGGTATTTTGAGTTTATTGCTTTGCGATGTCACTTTTGGTTTATTTTATGGTTCCTGGATATTCCTTAGGGAAGGCAGTTGATGGTTGATTCAGCTGGTTTTAGAAGATAAAGAAAATTTCATAGTTTGAAAGGTGAAAAAGGAGAAAAATATGATAGTTACAGAGACCGGTGTTGGTTAGGGTTAACTTTGGTTGGTCATCTGGTAACCGTGTTCGGTCAGGAAGTGACTGGGGTCAGTTAGGAACCCGTGGTTGGTTTGGTCACAGATTTGACAACAATGTTTATTTACCATTTTTAGATGGTGCCCTTGTTTTGCTTTCATCTTGGTTGATTGTGTAGAGTATATTGATGACATCTTTGCTAATATTTGGACTTGGTATTAGT
Organism: Taxus chinensis; assembly: GCA_019776745.2. Lineage (NCBI taxonomy): Eukaryota > Viridiplantae > Streptophyta > Pinopsida > Cupressales > Taxaceae > Taxus > Taxus chinensis. The sequence continues at coordinate 42,021,196 of CM034153.1, read as the reverse complement.
GGCATGGTTTAGTATGGATGTTTTTTATTAACATTGATGAGCACATGATTCATATTCGGCTTTGGAGTTAGTTGGTGGTAGACTTAGAGCTTCTTGAGAGTTTTTGATATGGATGGATGTACATGGTGAGTTTATACTTGTAGATAGATTCAATTTTGTGAGTCTATGATGATGCAAATGTTTGATTTTCATAGGGATGTCTATGAGAGCAGTTTAGATGCCTTGACACATGAGTAGGGGATGTTTGTATTTCCTCTTATTAATATGTTACTCCTTGATAGATATCTTATCTACAGATGATTATCTTGAACATGCTAGTTATTCATGCAGGGTTGGATTTGTAGATTGCAGTGTTTGGATTTCTTTGAGTTATGCAGGTGTTTATGGATTGATCACCCATTATTACATGTAGAACTCATTTAGGGTTTTTTTTACTTGGGACCTTGTTTTTCTTTCACATATTTCAGTTTGATTTGTCTTGGTTAATTGCATCGGTGGTTGCATGGAGACATGGATAGATGGATTGAGAACATGGTTGGTTTTACAGGTATGTCTATGGTTGTAGTTGAAGCTCCATACTTCAATTTGAGTGGGAGCTCTTGTAGGTGTGTTAGTCATGATGGATTATTGCATGAGGAGCTTAGTTGGCTTGATTTCCTAATACCAATAATTGGTATGGTGTTATGATTTAGTGGGAGCTTGAGGCTTGGTGTCACGGATCAGTTGTAGCTTATTGCAGGTTTAGTTAGTCATGATTTTATCTTCTTTGTTTGAGAAGATGGTTTGATCTTCCTGGTTTTATTTTTGAGAGTATTTTTTGAGTAAAGAATAGAGGGTCTGCATCGTATGTAGAGGATGATGATGTATAGGTACAAGTACAGAGATTCAACAATTTATCTCCAAGTGGAGATTGTTAGGTTATAGAGCTAGATTGCTTCACAATAAGCATGCATTACAAGTGGCTAGTTTACATAGTAATTGGTATCGGTCAACATATTAACTGCCATTGGTCACCATATTAACCACCGTCAGTTAGCAAATTAACTGCAATTAGCCAGCAGATGAACCACCATCGATCAGGGTAACCGGCACCAGTTACCTGTGCGTGAATTTCTATATTTAACTCATGGGAATTAGATCTAAATTTTTTATAAAGTTGATCTAAAGGTTGTAAGTGCATAGTTAAGGTGCCCTATTTTTTTCTAAGCTTATATAAGCTAGAAAACCAGGGTTAGAAAAAAATATAGAGGAATAATGTTAATTCTCCTTGGTTGAAGATGAAGAAGAAGAAAAAGAAGAAAAAGAAGAAAAAGGCTGCATGAAGACAAAGCTTCAATGGAGAGAAGCTGGACAAAAGGAAGTAGCAAAAATATAGTATTGTAGCTCATTGGAGAGCTTTTGGATACAGATAGTATCCAAATATTGTAGAGGAGCTTGTCTTCTTGTTTGCAGTGATAGATGTAGTGAGATGAAGGAGAGATTTACTTCTTGGTGCACATTGGTAGACACATGTGAGAGATCTTGTTACAGATCCACATAGAACTTGGTAGCAGTTCAAAGATGCAATAGTTCCTAGTTTTGTGAGATCTACTGGTGGTGTTCGGAGGCACGAATGTAGTGCACTCATGGATATCCATTTAGATATATGGAGGAGGAGGTACTCTTTGGAGAGATGCATTGTACTCTTGTATTAAAGAGTTGGTTTGTACTCTTGTTATATTATATATATGAGATATCTATCTTTGGTGGACATAGCCCACATTGGGTGAACCATGGTTCATGTTGTGTTATGTGTGTGTACTTTGTTTTGATTTGGATTATTCTAGTTTATACTTCCACTGGTGTAGATTTTGGGTAATTGTTTAGATCATGTGTGCATGATTGGTTTTGTTATTGAATCATAGCATTATTCAACAGTCCCAAATTCCCAACAAGAGGATTTTATTTACATGTGACACCTTTAGCTATCAAGATCTTGATGATTGAGCTTAAGATGGAGAACTTATCGATGGAAAGCTAAAAAAATCCACCGCACATAGGAGGATGAATCAAGTTTGGGAAGGATAACATTGACTCAAACAGAAGAAAGAGAGAGGGAAGATAGATAGCTCAGATATAATGATGCACAAGAGAGGGCGGTTGAGGATGTAATAATTTTGAGGGGAATGATGAATGGCAGAAGTGATTAGAACCTTGCAGAAGGTGAGGGACCATAGGATCATGTATTTCCATTATTGGGGAAGAGTAGTAGAAGGACCCCTTCAGAATTAAATAAGAGTGAGTCTGAGGATAAAATGAGAACCATGCGCACACATTTGACCTATCCTGGCCACCTAGCCATTGTGTAAGGTGTTTGAAATCTCGAAGTTGTTGTGGAACATCATCATAGTGAAGGTGGGAATGAAGGTAATCAAGTATCACCACATTGGGTAGGATATATAGGTAGGCATGTATTGGTTTTAGTTCAAGAGGAAAAATAGATTAAGAATGCACATATGGCAGCACAATTAGTGATCGTGTCTGGATAGAGTTTTTTTGGGACCCATTTGGTAAGCACCTCGTCAGGAAAAAACAATAGAACACTACCTATTAGAAATAGGATTATTAGTGGAGCTATAGGATAAATGATTGGTGTGTATTTTATCAGGACCATGGGGACATAAGTTAGTTCTTTAATAGGCCCCTAGGTCACGGTGGGAGGCTCAGGAGTTTTAGATTATCCACAGTGTGGAAATAATCCTAGTGGAGGATCAAGTTTAGGATCTAGTCCCACTCCAGGACAAGGGCCACAAAAACCTCAGCAACCACAACAACAAACCCCTCAAATCTTATTTGAGATGTCCCTTAATTTTTTGAAGTATAGAGGTGTGGAGAATGCAGCTGAACATGTGCATAAGTGTGAGTTATTGTGGAGAGCTAAGGGAATAACAACTGCAAGCCGGAAGGTAAGTCAATTTTCCACCACACCTAAAGGGTGTATGCTCAGTTGGTATAGGAAATACGATCCACATCAAAAAAATGTGATTATGATGTGTTGTGCACAACTTGTTTAACTGATTTTCATGTACATTAGTTTGAACAGCAGAGTATCAATGCATTGAAGGACATCAAGCAGGGTTTTTCAGAGAGTGTAAGAGAATATAATTCACATTTCAAGCCTTTGATGTCAAATCTCTCCTATTATGTTGGGCTAATGAAATATTTCCTAAGTGTTGAAGGCACATATGATAGTGGTGCAGAAGTAGGGACCGCATAAGTAGGTGTGAGGCTGTGACAGATTTGTGTGTTGTGGTTTCTTGCCCAGAAGGAGAAAGTTTAAGACTTAGCCATTTTGCATGCACAAGATAGAAATAGACATGGAGTAATGAACATGACTTGGAATGAGGCATGAAGACTTGGAGGATATGCAAAATTTATTTTGGGAACAATAAGAAGTTAAAGCATCATGTGAGGCTGAGCTAATAATAGGATGCAGATCTAGTGTCACTAATAGAAGGACTATTATTAGGCAAAGCTTGCATGTTTCCTTAGTTTATTTTGTAGCGGTGCATGGATATTATGAGCATGCAGTCTATTTTGAGTGTGTATGGGAGGTGAAGGGTAAGTCCCCACCCCCTATATATATAAATATATATATATATATATATATATATATATATAATATATATTGATTTACATGGCTTGGAGAGACTGATAGAGAGACAGAGAAACAAAGTTATGCTGCTAGTATGATTTTTCATGCATGAATTTGTGATGGTATTATGTATGTATCAAATTCTATGTTTGATGATGAATTATTATAATAGATCACTATGGATGGCTATTGATTGTTGATGTCTCTGCTTATGGTCATTATGTGGTGAATCTGGTATTAATCCTTATGTGATCTATATTTTTACTTATTATGTGTGTTTCAAAATTGAGTTCATGGATCTTATTTTTAGAATGAGATATGCACTTTGGGATCTACTTACTATGAATAACCATGCTAACACTGTGGTAAGATAATAAAAAAATAGGGACCTAGTACCTTTGCGTGCTTTAGGTGACCACTCAGATCTGTCTGATTGATGTGCCAGTGCATCTAAGGTTCTGAGTGAGAAAATAAGACTACATTTTGGCTCCGTTGTTGGGACCTCTTTTCAAACTATTTACCATGATGATGTGTGATGATAGTGTATCGGTTAACTCTTGCATCAACTGAAGATTGGGTTATTGACGAACAAGATCACTTTACATAGAGATATAGTACTAGACCTTATTTCAATACATGCACGTGGGTTTAAGAACATCTTTATCATGAAATCTATGAGGCATTATTTTATTGTTTTCTAATAGAGTTGTATGATTGGTTGTTATCATATGCATCAAAGAAGAGTTGGAGTTATATACCAAGGACTTGGACGCAAGAAGAGTATCAGGATTTGTTTAATGTAGATGAATCTTGGATGCATGTTGTAAATAATTCTTGGGCTAGTGTTGTGAGAAATTATACTTTGGAATATGTTGTGTCTATGTATTCTTGTCCTGAATTTGCTGAGTTTGATTTTTTGCACAAGCCCATAGGATCTTACTTACGCTTTATTACTTTAGTGATTAAGATATTGATGATGGTGTTGAGTTTAGAGTGCCTCCCTATGGCTAGCTAAACCCACCACCACATGCAGGGGAAGGAACAGGTATGGTGAAATATGGTGGACCTTACGGAATAGAAAGGTAGAGAGAGAAAGGACAATTAAGTATAATAAAGTGTGGGAGAGGGAATTGGTGAAGAAGTGTGATATTGAGGAGTTTGTGGAGTTGTGGAGGATGATGTCTCATGAAGGATTTGAAGCTCACATGGAAGACATGGAGCCAAAGCATCAGGCTCTCCCCACTTAGGAAAGTGTAGTAGAGAAACCCCTCCATCTTCTAATGAGAGCATGTCTAATGAGGAAAGATTAAGGACCGCAGGCACACATCTGATCCCACCTAGTGACCTAGCCCTTGCACTTGGTGTTCGAGTTCTAGAAGTAACTATTGATAAACATGAAAGTGTAGGTAATCCAATGGCTTTAGGTAGATATCATTTTCCTTTGAATATAGAAGTGCATCATACAACATCTATGGCATCACAGGTGATAACATATTTGCTATTTGGGGGACTGATTGGTGGAATATTTTCTGGCGCGTCATCAAGATAGAGTGTGGGCACATAGAACATTAGGAACACGTATGGAAGTACTAAAACTTCATAGAATATGGGAGTTTTGTTTAGTACTATGGTTAGGACATAAGGAATTACATCCACTAGTCTAACACCTGCTGCTAGAGGATCAGGAGTTGGTTCAGGAGGATCATGAGGCTCAGGATCTAGTGGATCTGATGGTTCTAGAGGTGGAGGGAATACTGGATTTAATACATGTTCTAGATCTAGTGGGCATGGTCCGCACCTCAGACCACAACAACATGTTTATTACGAGATGTATCTTTGCCTACTATAGTACAGAGGCATTGAAAATGCTGAAAAAAGCATGTACACATATGTGAGATACTATGGCAGTGCTAAGGGAATCAAAACTCCTGAGCATAAGGAAAGTTAGTTTGGTACTACTTTGCAAGGGCACGCACATAGTTTTTATAGGAAGTATGACCTGAATTAGACTATTGTGGATTAGAATGTGATGCGTGATGCCTTCTTGGATGAGTTCCATATACCTGAGTTTGAACAGAAAAGCATCAACGCACTGAAGGAGATTAAACAGGGCATGGATGAGAGTGTAAGGGAGTATGATGCACATTTTAAACTTTTTTATTGAAGCTATCTTATGATATTCACCCCAACCAGCATGCACAGTGGTTTGTTTGGTGGATTAATAACACCGTTTAGAAGGGACACTCTCTCATAAGACCTTTACGTAGATCCGCATGAGGCAATTTAGAGGTAGCATCTACACATTGAGGTAGTTGTAAGTGTAGACACTGGAGTTAACCCATTCTTGGATGCAAGCATATATTCATCTATGGCTGAAGCAATTGGAGAAATTTCAGACCAATTTAGCTCATGAGACGTGCAATGGAATATGGTGTACATATTGCGAGGTTAAAGGACACACTAAGGATAACTTCCCTCGTAAATCGGTACGTACCATGTTGCTGGATTGTTAAATCTTTCACTTGGATCATGATTCAAGTAGGTGTCCTATTTTGCAGTGCATGAATCCAAAAGAATGTATCCATGTTACTGTAATATTTGTAATATTCACACTCATGATACAGAGAACTTGTAGATTGATTGATCATATTCATGAGGTTATTGAGACTGGTGTGTGACCATACTTGGTGTAGTAAGTGGGTCTAAGGAACAGGGAGAACAACATAATGAAGGGCATAATAATGGGGATAACAGGAATAGAGGCTTCCATGGTGGATATAGAGGTTGAGGTCGCGGTGGTGGAAGAGGAGGATTTCCTAGAGGAACTTGTTTTACTTGTGGATCTCTTGATCATTATCAGCATGAAGTTCCCTCAGAACATGGTTTTCACCTGGTGTGGAAAACAACATAAGTTTGAAGAATGCTCTGATCTTGTATGAGCATATGAGCAAGGACACAAGAAAGACAAGGGAGGAACTATGATTAAGATACAATGAGAAGATGGAGATAAATGGATGTTGAAGGTTGGGACTTAATTCTAAATTACAACCATGTTAGTTACCACATGCGTTGAGGCTGCGCGTGCTTGTGAACCTCTGAAGTATAAGCCTACTATAACAAATTAAGAAGTGATAAATGCAAAGTACCCTAATGTTGAACATCAGAAAGAAGTTTACCTAGAGACTATGGACATTATCAGGAATCTACAAGGAGATATTCAGGGCTTGAAGGAAAAGGCGTGCATGTTGGAACATAATAAGAATGTTGAAATCCCGTAGAAGGATGTAGATGATTTAAAGGAAGTCTAATGTTTCATCAAGGATAACATATCCCTCTGTTAGGAGAGTGGATAGAGAAAAATGTGATAGGTACTTTAGTAACTTATGAGTGTGGAGATTCTTTTATCATTTAGAATTTATGTAGTTGTTAGGTATAGTTCATTGATCTATGGTATTGACTAGATCCTTGAATTCTCTCCTATATGGTCTTGATATGACTAGTTATTTCCTTGATTTATGGCTTGATCTATAACCTTGACTAGTTCTTAGATTGTTATTCCTTTCCTATTAGGATAGTATTTCATTGAGAGAGAATGATAATATTTGCACATTTATGTACACTAGGAATAATGTGATGTTTGAGCATCTGTGTTCTTGGCTTGGCACGATCTATTAGAAAAGTATCGCATGCAGGTCATAAGATCTTCCATGAAAACTTACCTCCCCATAATCATGAATATGAAAAGGATATTACATTGAATGTGGTTATTGATGGATGGCTTCTGAGAAACATTCTGATAGATACAAGTGTAGAAGTTAATGTACTCACATTGGATGCTTGGAATCAGATGGGTAGACCACCATTACAGCCTTCTTCAAATGTGTTGTATATGGAAAACACAACTAGGGATAATCCTATTGGGGTATTAAAATATGATACTATTATGATTTAGGGAGCCAAGTTTACTAGGGAATTTTAAGTCTTGAAGCTCGTAGAGGTAGATAGTTTCCCAACGTTACTTGGGCGCCCTTGGTGTTATGTGAATAATGCAGATTTGCACTTCAACTAGGGGTAAATTAGCTTTGAGAAAAAAGAAGAGTGTGTCATTATACCTTTGACATATGCAAAGGCTGTCCCCGTATGTTGAGCCTTTGAGTGAAGAATACCTAAACAGGATATACACGTGTACAATCAGAGACCCTGAGGTAATTGAGCCATCTAAGGAAGGAGTGATACAATGGGATGATGCTCATTCAGTTAGTGATACTACAAGTATTTCTTGTGACAACTGGGTGCATGGAATGTATGAAGTAGTTGGGTGAGAGATCAAGAATATTGTTACTCACGTGATTATGTTGCGCACTATTTAACACTTGAGTCATAACCAGGTACCTCAGTACACTGGTGAAGGGAACCCTGATGTATTTTTGCATGCCATGGAAGCCTAGTGGAAGGATGAGGGTGACAGAAGAAATATGCTAGTTTATACCCTGCACAGGACAACAACGTATTGGTGGACTACACACAGAGACAACCTATTGGAATGGAAGAGGTGAGAATCACCTTTTCTACTAGGTTTCTAAGGAGCAATGTACCTTCACAGATATGTGAATTCCATGGGAAGGATTCTTCTTCGCACCACATTCAAAAGTGTGAGAGACTCTAGATGGAGGGGTAGGAGGCCTTACCACCATCACTCTAGGTACATAAGTTCTACGCCACCCTAAGAGAGTCTGCGCACGTGCATGGTATGTCCATACAGAGTTGAAACGAGAAATAATTAATTGGCAAGAGATGACCTCAGGTATGATCCATACTTTTGATTAATCTTCTACTAAATGTTTGGTTAATGAAGCACTATAGATTATGAAGTGCCTTACTCTGGGAGATAGGTGAAGGCTAAGGAACTATTTTAGACATGTTTAGAGAGCTGGATTTTGAGGCACCATTGACCTTGAAGAGACTGAAGAAGAAGAAATGGTCTGTGCTTGGGAATAAAAAGAAAGGGGTAAAATAGTATGCACAATAGATGATGAAGATGAGGAAAATAACCTAGATGTTAACCACACTGAAGGTACGCATGAGGTGATGGACACAACAGATGAGAAGGCGTGTGTGTATCATGAGCCTATGAAAACAAAGAAGGTTAACATTGGGACAGATGCAAAGCCTAAAGAGGCCATTATTGGTGATTACTGGTAAGCAATAGGAGGTAGTTAATAGTATTGAGATACTTTTGACTTTCAAGACTTATTTCCATGAGGGGCTATCATGAATTAAAATTAGTACACCCTTCTTTAGGTGAGATGTGAATCAAACTTAAAGAAGGTGTGCACCCAATTAGGAAGAGGCCTTACAAGGATGAATCCTAATCTACACGTTAAGGTGGAGGAAAAAATTGATAAGATGTTGAAATATGGAATCATTGATGCCCATTGAGGAATCAGATTGGGTTATCCCATGGTGATAACTAATTAAAAATGATGGGAAGTATAAGGATCTGTGTGGACTATAGAATAATTAAATGTTTCATGTGTTATTGATCCTTTTCCTACCCCATTTACTGAGGAGATCTTGGAAGGAGTTGCATGGTGCGAGATCTAGTCTTTTACTGATGGATTTTTGGGATATCATCAAGTGCACATAACAAAGGAAGATCAGGAGAAGACAACTTTCACCACTGAATGGGGAAGTTTTACATACACAATTATACCCTTTGGACTAAAGAATGCACCTGCATAATTTTCACTCATTGTTGTACAAGTATTTCAAGACTTCATCCATACAAGTTTTTACAGGTATATCTTGATGATTGGACCAATGTATGGTTTGGTTAAGGAGACCATTGTGATAATTTGAGGCTTATGTTTGAGCATATGCAGGCAGTTAAACATCTCCTTGAATATTAATAACTTTATCTTTGCAACACCTTTTGGAACTTTTTTAGGGCATATTATATGTAACGAAGGCTTGTTGGTAGATCCAACCAAGGTCATTGTGATATTGGGATTGAAAGAACCTAACAATTAAAGTGAAGTGCACAAATTTATTGGTCATACAGGGTATTACAGGAAATTCATTAAGGGCTATGCAAAGATTGTTTTCCTCCTGGAGGAACTTTTGAAGGCTAAGGGAAAATTCTATTGGGACGAAGTGCAACAACATGAATTTGAAACATTGACGGAAAGGATAATCACTGCACCTATTTTGCACTTTCCTTCATGGGACAAACTGTTTCATGTTATTGTGGATGCTTCTAGACTGGTAATTGGCGTTGTGATAGCACAACCAGGTGAAGGAATAATGGACCACCCTATTTGTTTTGCAAGCAGGAAGTTTTTACACCAACTAAATAGAACTATACCACTATCTAAGTGAAGCTTTGTCCATGATTTACGTGCACTACATAAAGTTAAGGACAATATGTATTGGCTACACCATTTATCTTTCTTCATAGATCATATGGAAACTTAAGTATTTGTTCAAAAAACATGTTTTGCAAGGGAACATTTGCAAGTGGATACTACTATTTCATGAGTTTTAGTTTACAGTTATTGTTAAACCAGGAAAAAGAAACTCAGGGCTTGATCATTTGTCAAGGATCAATTCTAGTAATGGACAAGCAAAGCATTGAGGACACAATGTCAAGATGCACAATTTTTTCTAGATTGAATTACATGTGCCCACCAAGTTGGAAGATACTGCAATCTTTTTATGCACTGGATCAGGCACATGAGGAAATGAAGACCTTAGAGAAGAAGTAACTTGTAATATGCGCGAAACCTTACTTGTTGATCAGTTGAGAGTTGTATAAGTTAGGCCATGATGAAATTTTGTACGCCAGTGTATTCTAGAGCATGAGCCCGCTAGGCAATAATGGAAGAAGATCGTGTTGGAATTGTACAGGAGGTCTATTGAAAGTGTTGAACCATTTGAGAAATGGGTGATTGAATTTTCGGGTCCTATTTCCCCACCCATGCATCGGACTAAGATTCGCGATGGCTGGATATTATAACTGGGTACATACTTTATGACAAGGATGGGCATAAGCAACATGTTAAAAGGCATGTGATCATTGTTAGATGCAACTGGGATAGCTTGGATCTAGAGATGAAATGCCTATAAGGCCTATCAGAAAGTGTTGGATGCCTTTTGAGAAACGTGTGATTACAATTTGATAAGGGCACTCATTTCCCCACTCGCGCGTAGGACTGACACATGCATATATTATAACTTGCATGAGTTTATGGTAAAAAACTAGGAATATAACAACACCTGCAAAGGATTGCACGATAGCTACTACAACAATATTTACTGTGGGAAAACATTATCAATCGGTAAAAAAAATTCTAGGACATATATTGATGAAGATTTGTGATGTTAGAAGGAAATAATGGGATGATAAAGTATTCTGTTGTACTTTGGGAATACAAGACTACTTACAAAATGATTGAACAAGGGGCTATACCCTTTCAATCTGGTGTTAAAAACGTGGAGGCTGCTATTGCCTGTTGAATTTATGATGCCATCCCTGTGTCTTGTGTGTGCACATAGGGGATTGGATGATGAACAAGCTGTTGAAGAGCACATAGACAAATTGATGCAGTTAGATGAGCGACATGTTATTGCTCGGTGGAACTAGAAGATAGAAAAAGTAAGACAAAAAACATAGCATGATATACATATTTAGATTAAGGGAATTGAGGTTGGAAAGATAGTTCTCATGTATGACTCAAAAATTTTACACCACCTTGGGAAGTTGAAAGTTCCTTTGTTAGGAACCTTTGTTGTAACAAAGATACTTGTTTCAGGTGCTTATCAGTTACATGAATTGGGTGACACTTTATTTCCCAGTTACTTCAATGGGAGTAGGTTGAAGCCCTACAATAAATAAGTCTTCTTGGTGTTTGTAATAAGGTATTATTTCCATTTAGATTAGGTTTCTATTTAATGCATTTTCTTTAGATGTGTTTCCTTTCATCGTTGTTATTCTTTGTCAATTAGTTTTGTAGTGTTGTAATAAGCGTGAATGCATGCCAGAAGCTGATTATTATCTATTGAATTCATGCGCAGAGGACTGCACATAATTTTAGTATGGGTTAGATCGGACAGAATAAGTGATTAGTGCCTTAATATAGATTGGTGTGCATTATGAAATTACAGGTGTTCAAAGTGAAGATTTTTTTGAAGAGAATTCCAATGAATTTTTCTCATATTGAAGACCACACGTAGATGAATGGATGCACATTGTAACACGAGGTAGGCAGCATCATGAGTGACGACTTGGTATGAGGAACAATGGTGAATTAATTCGGCGTATGGTAGTGTGTGTAAGTAGGTATGTGGCTAAGAAGTAGTGGGCATGCCAAAAGGTTATGATTGAGGTGCATAAAAATACAGTGCAATGCATGGAAGAGAAAAATAGTGGAATTAATTCTGCGTAAGGTTGTAGTTGAGGAGAAATTAATGCGAGGAATTTTGAACAACCTATAAAATGTGGTGCTTACAACGTTATTCTTACCTTGCATCCTTTGAGTTATCAAACTAAGAAGTGCAAAGAGAAAAGAGTGATCGTTTGAATGGAAAACCAAGTGAATTCATGACATAAGATTAAAAGAGCTCTGCATGAAGGTGTGTTTGAGATTATTATTTGGGTGGGGAAGGAAGGTTTGTGTGGTTAGGGTCTTAAAGAGGTAGATTTGTGGATCGGGCACACTAGTGCACGAGAAATTTGAAGAACCAGAGGGGATCAAGGAGTGTAAGGGAAAGGAAGTGGAAATATTGTAGTTTTCAGAGCACATTATTACTTGAGCAAAGTAAATGATACCAAGGAGAGATGTGGTGAAGGAGCCTGTAACAGAAGAGGAACCACAAGAATGGTTCGCAGAGATGCAATACCTGATGGAAGTTATTAAAGGAAGGTCACGAACATCCCATCTGGTGATTTCAATCATCGGATTGAAAAAACTTTAAAGGACTTAAATACAAAGACCATTTTGAAAATGAACAGGAGGATTGCAGATGGGAAAAGGGTGATGGATAATTCAATTTACAAACTATTGGAAAGTGTTGGAGTAATGTAGTTATATGATTTTCCATTCTTTGGCAAGCCGAACTATTTGTACGAGTGGATGATGTCACGAGTACTTGAGGATTTCTTTTACTTTACAGGGAGACGAATGTGAATTACAATGAATTTGGTCATCAAAGTTACAGGTTTTCATGACTCAGGGTCAGAAATTGCAAGAGAATTTTTTGATGATGAGGGAGTAGAGGCAACGGCCACCGCATCCCATTACCAGAAGGGAGGTTGGGCTTTCAATGTTGGAAACATAGAATACCTAGCTATAAGGGTAGCAGCGCGACTGGTCAGTTGTAATTTGGGTGCCTCTGAGAGGTGGAAGGAGGTGAACAAGCGTTGGTTGTAAATAACGCACAAAATTGTGAATAAGACATATAAAAACATTTCAAGCTAGATTATAGAGATCTTAGTGGCAGAAGCATGCATGCAAGCAGATAAAGGTGAGAAGGTAACTTTGGGTGCCATTTTACTCTTGATTGTGTTTTGTGAGATTGGTGTGCCCGATGGGCCAAAGGAGAAGGTATGGGAGTACCCCTTGGAGAAAAAATCCCCAGAGAAAAATTTCACAAAGTATACATGCCACAACTCAATTTATAATACCTACAAGTATCTCCAGGATAAATGGTACAAAAGGATGCGTCAGGCATTTGAAGGAGAGTGGACCATACTGTGAAAGTTCCCTGGTGTATTGGAGGGGTAGGTGGATTTTGTGGCTTTTCAACATTTTTTCTTGCGCTGATTTTATATGAAGATAGAAAAAAGAGCCCTTGGTGTAAGTTACCTTTTACTTTCACAACACATTATTTTAAATATTCAATGAACCAGATGCATAACACGTAGAAATTAAAGTTTGATGTCGATAAGATAGACACATATATCCATATTTTGTGTAAAACATATGTATACCCTAATAAGGAGGCGTATGTGGAAACAATGGAATCAGATAATATTGATATCACTCCAGAGGTTATGACAGTAGGGTAGATTGAGCTCGCATGTGTCTATGTGTATTTAAGGTCGAGGTTCAAAGAAGGAAAAGTCATTACAGGTGAAGACTTGTCAATGCTAGGTCCTCCAAAAGGTAAACAGACCTTGGGCATGAAGAGGCCACTTGAAGAGACACCCCTAACCAGGTAAAACAAGACTTGGAGAATGTCCTTGGTCATGAAGAAGAAGACCACGAGAATAGTACTACGTTAGGTCATGGAAGAAGAAAATTGCACAAGGAGTAGAAGAATGAATATGTGTGTGCTAGGACTTCCCAACCTGTAAGAAAGTCACCAAGCGTGAAGAAGAATGAGAAAGAGAGGAAGAAAAGGTGCAAGTGTTTGTCTAATTTTCTCGTTCTTAATGACATTAATGCACTAGCTACTAAAGAAACTAACAACCTCAGAAATGATAGAGGGTTTAAGTTACCTCAGATACAATGTGATATGAGTGCTAGGTAATTGATGGGTTCCATTGTTGCAAGTCCAATGAAATTTTCAAATAAGACTCATTGAAAAATAAGTGATTAGATGGTTTGGGCAGGGATTTCCCAAAAACTCAAACCTGAGAAGCGCTAACTTCCTCAGTGAATGTCAACCCCCGTTGTTAAGAAAAATGGATATAAAACAAATATAAACTGAAAATATGTAGAAACTGAAATAATTAAAGAATTCGAGAATAATTATGATGAATTTAAGTATTGATCTGATTAAAATAAATGAAAATCAAATGTACCTAGTTTGGGTCGACGGTGACCCAGAATGTGCAGAGATAGGTTGGCGGAAACCTCGGAAGGTAGATCTAAAAGATAGATGAAGTATGAAAATCCCACAAGACTTGGATGTGATATGAATGTAGCAGAATCTTGGTGAATAGTAGGATCAATTTACAGAGGAATTTTGGAGAAGCAGAAACCAGGAGAATGAAAAAATATAAATATTGAATAGGGTAGTTGAGGATCGGGACCCTGGACGATGGCGACCCGGATATAAGAACGTTAATTTCAATGCCATAGAGGGACTGAATGATGTCTTTGGAAGATTAGGACAAATATGGAACACATTCAGAGGATGGAAAAGGTTTTGGAACATAAATTAAGACTGCAGAAGATCTAATCGATGATGACTTGACATAGTCGATGGCGACTATGATAGAATTGGGTAATCAAAGGAAAGGAAATCTAGATGAACAACCTGTAAGTATGGATCTGAAAAAGGAAGTTAATGAAAAAGCTATGAGCTTTTTTGTAGATGACCTGCTCTTGCAAAAGGTTAGATACCAACAAAGCAATGATAAAATGATAATATTGAAATAAAGAAATATAAAACGATAACAATCTCACAAAGGCTGGTCATGATTGATGCAAACACATTTTAAGGAGGTGTGAGAGATTTTTTATTATTTTTGGAATACACAGGCGCGGGAGGGAGTTTGCAACACACAAGAAAGCTTGAGGATTCACATGCATCTGATTCTGAATGGAATAAAAGCACTCAACTTTATAGGGCCGATGAAAACTATGTTGGGTTGTCATCGATTGTGGGGAAAGTTTCCCCAGTGGGAGAAGTTTTCTACTTTTAACGTGATTTCATGTTTTTTAGGAGTTGGCCGAATGCTTTAAAGAATTATGCAGGATTAGGTTGTTTAGGGATGAGGTGTAGGTGAGTTGGTAGTAGAGATAGGTTAGAAAAAATGTAGGACAAAACATGGATGTAGATTTAGAATGAAAGCATTCCAAATGGAAACCTAGTTAGGACATGGATGAGGGTTAATTAATTAATTTTAATTAAATAGGATTTAAAGGTGATGGGAATTTAATTTAATAAGGGGGATGTATTAAATAAATATGCGGACGTGGGTGATTAACGGTATAGATACCAAATTTAGGTGTCTATATTTTGCCGATTTTTTTAAGTGGTTTGAGCTAACAAGCCATGATACAAAAATGATGAAATTTGGTGTATAATAAAAAGGATTGATGATGAGCTCCCCCTTAAATAGGGGATTGATGATGTCAATGGAAATCGATGACGTGTTTGAAAAAAATATGAAAAAGGGCGGGTGGGTGAAGAAAAGATGGGTAAAATGATTACCAAGGCAAGATTCCCCAAGCAACAAGGATCACAATATGAATAAAAAATATGGCGGTGACTCCAATATCACATCAGTAGAGGAAAATTGTGTTCTCAACGGAGAAAATATACAACATTCTATAGACCAGTGAGTGGGTGAAGATCATTGCAGTATGGATGCAATCCCGGATGACCAATGGGTCATGGGAAAATCATCAAGGTATGTGTAACTATATGCGAAAGATATGCGAATGTCTTCGTACATGAGGAATCGAGCGAAAAGTTTTTTTTATTATTGGTAAATAGTTTTTTGAAAGGGACTATACCCTTATACAACAGTGCTCAAAAGTAAAAATTTACCCCAAAAATCCCAACAACAGAAAAAAACTGCCAAGAACCAACAAAAACAAAATAGCTGCTATAAAAATAGCAAAAAAAAACTTAACAGCAACACAACTGCCCAGCAATTGTGCAGTTGGCCATTTGCCTAGATGTAACAATAATAGCACCAAAAAAAACAAGAATCAAACCTTGTCCGGAGTGGTGGGGGATTTAGATTTGACATTTCCCTTCTTTTTCCAATCCACCACTGTCCATTCCAGATTTCCTGCATCCAATGCAAATGAAGCATCTGCAATGGATCTGATGGGGATGTGACCCATAGGAGCTGAAACTTCCTTAAACACTGAATCAACAATCTGTGGAGCATAGTCTGTAGGTAGTTTCTCTATGTTGGTCTGTGAATCAACCACGACGGGTGAGTCAACTTGCAAGGGGGCACTAGAATGCTCAGTCGGATCTGAGTCAATTGTGAGATTTTCAGGAAGAGAATCCTTCCACCAGGCAGTATTGGTCTTTCATTTGGAATGTTCACAATCATTTGTAGCATGGCCAGTTTGGAAGCAACGCCGACATCTGAAGGCAAGTCTCTCATAGTCAATCCTCTATACCCAGGATCCACGAGGATGAAAATTTATGGATCCACGAGGATGAAAATAATGGTGCCCTAAGGAGAGAAAAAATATGGCCCAGAAGGTGGAATGAAAAATGGATGGTGAAATAATATGCCCCAAAAGGGGAAAAGTATGGCCGCAAAGGAAAATAAATGCCCCGAGTGGGGAAAGTATGGCCATGAGACAGAATTTGTGTGTAGGTTGGATAAGAATGTGAAAAAATCCCGAATGAGGAGTGATTATGGCCACATAAGTGGACTAGGGGGTCGATTGGAGTAAAACAACAATGAGGGAAAATAAATATGGCCACAAATGTGGACTATGGAATGAGAAGGAGAGTATTCAGAATATGGAAACGGGATGCCCTAAAGGGAAAATATGGGATGTGACCAGGAATGTGTTCTTTAGAAAAAAAAGTATTCCTGAAAAAGGCATAAGACGAATATTATAATAGAAATTCCCAGAGGGAAAGATAAGAAATGGTTTTAAAGAAATGAACAATTCAGAGGATTGTCCTAAAGGGGAAATATGTATGGCCCAATGGGTCTTAGGATGTGAGAGAGAGAGAGATTAATTAAAGATGTAACCTTAACAATAATGACCTATAGATATAAATGTCTCTATATCAAGGAATGTGTGAAGAAAATATTCCTCCATTTGCATTAGAAGTAAACAAGAGGGGGATCCAGGTAACGCAAGGAACATGTGATCAAACCGACGTTAGCTATTGATCAATGATAGTTATTTATTTCAAAGATCATAAGGATACAAAGGATAATATTATCTCAAACACCTAATGTTGACATGAAAAAAGGGGTTTGAGATGTACCTCTATAGAGGAAATATGGTTCTCTAAAAGTGGTGTTCCCTAAAAACTATGCCCCAACTCTAGGAAGGGGAAAGAGAAAATTGATCAATGCAGGAAGCCTTTAAATGCCATAACAAGTATCCATTCTTCGAGGGTATGGTCTACTTTATATATAATGTAGATGGCAAGAGTAATATATGATAGGTTGTCCTTCGAGGGATCTCTCTATTTATTTGATTTACTCTTGATTTCATGTTTTTGATTTATTTTTTTTATATGAACAACTATCCTTCGAGGGATCGGTCTATTTTTGATAACTTTTATTTTTGACATGAGCATCCATGAATTTTAATTTTACATGGGAAAGAGTTGGGAATAACTAAGTAAACCACTTATGAGGGGAATATTGAATGTAAAAGAGACACCCCTGACCCCTTTGCATGATTCCAATAGGTGAATAAAAGGGTAATGGATGTAATGATTGCAAAGTTCTCACCAAAGGGGAGAACCTATCCATAAGGAATATGGTACGGGTAGAGTTAAGGTGCCCATATTTAAGGTCACATTTAGAAAATGACGGAAGAACACATAGTTCCAAATCATCACAATGAGAGATAAAAGGGGCTAAGATGGAGGAATGATCCAAAGATATGACTAAGGTCACATTGGTAAATGTGCTAACAATAGAATGGTCGCAAGTGCAATGTGTTAAGTGGTTCCAATTCCAGTTTACCATCAAGGGAGGCCAAACGATAGGCTCCTGACCCATACTTGTGTGTAATAATGTATAGTTCAATCTAGTTAGGGGAGAACTTTCCACATTGGATCCTTTCTAGAGTAGTGACATTCTGATTTTCTTTGAGGATGAAGTCACCAACATTAAATTCATGTTGTTTAAGGTGCTTATTGCAAGCATGTGTAATGTGCTCCTTATAAGCATTATGGTGTTCAAGAGCGAGAAGGCGACATTCATCTAGCAGCTCGAGATATTCAAGATGTGCTTGGTGATAGTCTTCATCAGAGATGAAGTAGCGAAGGGATATGCGTAAAGATGGAATTTGGACTTCAAGAGGAAGAACAAATTCAAAACCGTAAACAAGAGAAAAAGGTGTAGCCCCCGTGGAGGTACGAATACTAGTCTGATAGCCCCACAGGGTGAAAGTTAACTGAAGATGTCAATTACGACATGCTTCATCAATAGTTTTGGAAAGAATATTACGAAGGGTTTTATTGGTAGCTTCAGCTTGACCGTTAGCTTGGGGATAATATGGAGAAGAGAAGTTGAGTTGGATGTTGAATGTGTTACATATTTTCTTGATATCTTTATTTTTAAAGGAATTTTCGTTGTCCATAGCAAGTTTGTAGGGAACGCCGAAGCGGCAGATAATGTGTTGATAAAAAAAATTAATGATTGGGCCATATTTAGTTGAGGTGAGTGGGATTGTTTCCACCAATTTAGTGAAATATTTGGTTGCAGTGATGATAGAGTGATGTTGTTATGAGGAATGAGGATTAATAATACCAATAAGATCAAGACCCCATTGTGAAAAGGGCCAAAGGTCATGAGTTGACTACAAATATTAACTAGGAATGTGTATAAGATTGGAGTGTTGCTGACATTTTTCACACTTCTTAACATACTCATAGCAATTATGATTGAGGGAAGGCCAATAATAGCCAAGATAGAGAAAATGCTTAGCAACAGCTAAGCCACTAAAGTGTCCACCATAAACACCATCATGGAATTCCTGGATGGCTCGAGAGGCTTCATAGGATTTAAGACATCAGAGAATAACACTGTCAAATCTACATTTATATAAAATGTCACCAATGATCACATAGAGGTGAGCACACTATAGAAAGTACCTATTAGCATTTTTTGATAGATCAAGAGGAATAATGGATTGGGATATATAATCAAATATTTGAGAATACCAAGGATCTAATGAATTATATTCAATAAGATTAACCTGGGGTAATTCATGGAAATTTCAATCACGGTGATGAATGACAACAGAATCTTCGAGTCCTTAGTTATCCATGGGATGAGAGTGGCGAGGGATGCCATCGTATCAGCAAAATGATTGGTTGACTAGGGAACATCTTGGATGGTGTGGGAATCAAAAGCTTTAATGAGGAGATGAAAAATATCACAAAATTTTTGGAGTGTCATTTTTACATTGATATTCACATGTGACTTGTTTGATTATAAGCTTGGAATCCCTGTAGATGTCAAGAATGTAAACACCTAAAAAAATAGTGGTTTCAAGACCCACGATGAGAGCCTCATGATCTATCATGTTTTTTGTACACTCAAAATTGAGTTGTAGGTGAGGGGAATATGAGATTCCCAAGGAAGAATGAGAATGACGCAAGCACCTCCCCCTTACTAAAATTTTTACCCATTGAAGAAGAGATTGAATTTAAGAGTGTTATATTCATGATAAAATTGATCAATGGATTCATCCAGAAATTTCTCATGAGGTAATGTGTACTAGGAAGAGGGGTTTTTACTAACTGGTCAACAATAGCTGGGCCCTTAATGGATTTTTGAGAAACGAACTCAAGGTCAAATTCAGTCATGAGCATGAGCCATTGAGTGATACTATCATTATGGTATGGCTTAGAATACAATTTTTTATGGAGGTGGAAGCTAGTAACAACATGTTTATTATGATTAAGAAGTTAATGTCAAAGTTTTTAAGTAGCAAATAATAGAGTGCAACAGATCTTTTCAGCTTTAGTGTAACAGGTTTCAAATTCATGAAGGGTGTGATCGATTAAATAAACATCTTGCTCATGATTTTTTTCATTGTAATGTACTAATATGGCTCCTAAGGCATGACTAGTGGTGGAAATGTACAAGTAAAATGGATCCCCCTCACATGGAAGTGTGAGCACTAGTGAAGAAGAGAGATATTGTTTAAGATCATCAAAATATTTTTGGCAATCATGATCCCAATCTAATTCAATGTCCTTCTAAAACAGGCAATGAAACAGTTGGAAATGATCTGAAAGTATTGAAATGAAGCAATAGACAGATTGGAGGTGGCCTTAAAGGTTATGAAGTTACTTAATATTAGAAGGAGGACTTATTATAATTATTTTCTTAATTTTTGTAGGGTCAAATTTGATTTCCGTAATATAAATGATAAAGCCAAGGATTTTTCCACTTAAGATTCCAAATACACACTTGGTTAGATTAAGAAGAAGGAAGAAGTGAATAAGGCACTTGAAAAGGAATTCAAGAATAGAAAGATGGTTGTGTCAATGCTTATATTTTCCTAAAAGATCATCAACATAAGCTTCTATTGATTTATGGATAAGGTCGTGAAAGATATAAGTCATGACCCATTGATAAGTAGCACCAGAATTTTTTAAACCGAAGGGCATAACGTGATAACAAAAGTTCCCCAAGGAGTGATGAAGGATGTTTTTTTTCTAATCCTCTGGCATAATGAGAATTTGATTGTAACCAAATAAACCTTCGATGATATAAATCATCTCATGACCTGTGGTAAGATCCATAAGTTGGTCGATGTTAAGAAGAGGGAAGTCATCATTCGGGCAAGTGAGATTAAGATCTCGAAAATTAGTACATATGCACAGCTTTCACGATTCTTTAGCGATGGGAAAAATATTAGAAACTCATTGGGGATAGTCAATGGGGATGATGAAATTATTAGATATAAGGAATTTTAACTCTTCTTTAATAAGGAGGGAAATGCAAGGGTGTATGTGGAAAAGCTTCTACTTTACCGATTTAATATTGGGATAGGTGATGATATTGTGGATGACGATAGAAGGATCAAGATGTGGCATGTCTAAATATGACCATGAAAATTCTTGACTATTATGGAAGAGGAATGTGGTGAAAGATTCTAGCTTGTTTGGATTAATAGTTTGTCCCACATTGAGAATTTGAGGCTCTTGAGGAGTCTCAATATTGACATCAATGGTGTATTTGTTAAGAAGAGTAGGTGAATCAGATGGTAAGGTCTTCTGAAGGTAAGAATTATCTAACCCCCATGTGGGAATGAATGATGTCATCATCAGTACACTAAAGGACATCACTGGTGGAAGAATATTCTTCTATCATTTCTGAATAGGAAAGAGGAAGGGACCTACTCTAATTGTGACACTGATAGGAGATCGGTTCCAAAGTTATACTGGAGACTAAAAACATCAAAATAAATAGAAATGGTGTCATCCATTTCCATGTCTTCAATACCTATTAGGGAAGACATGTTCATGTCTTCAGGAGTCAAAAGAGATGGGGGAGGTAGATAAAACATGTCCATGTCATCACAGATTGGAAAAGATGGGGAAGGTAGAGAAAACATGTCCATGTCATCGAGGGCTGGAAAATATGGGGAAGGTAGAGAAGGTATGTCCATGTCTTCAGGAATCAGAAAATAAGTAGAAGGCATGTCCATGAGCATCTGAGATGGTAGAATTGGGTTAGGGGACTACTCCTAGTATCTTAACCTGAACTTTTTGTAAGGTTTGTGACATTAATTAGGAATAAGGCCATGTGGGCCATGCTCATAATGGCCTAGGCCAAATCATTTCCATGTGCAATGATAGAGATATGTATAGGAAAAAGATGGGTTATTGAGAAAGCTAAAGCCATCAGTATATGACATGTGGAATATCATCGATATGGGAAGAGGGGGTATCAAAACCACAATAAATAAGATTGGTGTAAAGATATGGTGGATCGAAAGGAGAAACATCCCCAAATTTCAGTTAGTACATTGGCATCTTATTGGGTCTACTGATGCAGAGAGGCATGGGAAGGGTGTTAAGTGTGAGAATATGGTACTCCCCATCGTAATTTTATTCGTTACATTATCTAAAGAGACCCTGTTAGGGAGTTTAGACGAGGGAAAGGCTGAGTTAGTATATGGTGAAGATGAATCATTCTTAGGAATGAGTACATCATTTTGTCTATAAGTCATGTTACATCCTTGGAAAGGAGGAGTGTCCCTAAGAAGCATAAGGATCTTTCCCTCATGTTTATATTTAAGGGAATGATGAAGTGTAGAGGGGACACAACGCATGATGTGGATGCATGGTCAACCAACGAGAAGATTGTATTGAAATTCTCCATCAATTATGTATAAGATATTATGGATGAATTTCTCACCAACATGGATAGGGAACATGACAGTTCCCAAGGTAGGAGTGATGGCATCATTGAAAGAACGAAGAACCGTGGGTGTCTAGGTGATATATTTCTTTGGGATCTTGATTTGGTAGAAAATATGTGAAGGAATGATATTAGTTTTTTCCCCACTGTCAATCATGGACCACAAAATGAATGTATCATTGATATTAACCGTAATAAAGAGGGTAAGGTCATGTTCTTCTAATGGGATGTCAAGAATTTCAGTTTCATCAAATGATATAGCAATAAAAGTAGTGAGTGATCCTATGAGAGATGTGAAGGGATGACCTTCATCATCATATGTTGGAATGCACTTTAAGGCTACAATAAGATCATTTCTATGATATGGAAAGATCTAGATGATCTTGTGGAGAGACATCTTGACTAGGTCCTGATAAATTTGTCTAACGTTACTTTGTTTCTGAAGTTTGTTTCGGAGCTGCTAAAACGGGGGCCTTTGATTTGGAGTGGTGTACCCAAATCCTCAGGAGGATTAATGATCATGAAGGTCTTGGACCATGGTTCTGAGATTGAGTCATGGCTCAGGGGGGTGGATTGAGTGGTTACTCGAATAGCATTAATGATCAAAGGAGGACCATTGTTTGATGAGTCATCTCCCAAAGACGAAATAGTAGATACTAGACTAGATGTGGAAGGAAGGGACTGAATCACTCCAAGAAGAAATCTTCCCTCTTCAATAAGCTTATGAATAATGGCCTGGAGCACTCTACAATGCTCAGTATCATGCCCAGGACTATGATTAAAGGCACACATAATGTTAGAATTAAACCATACAAGTTTCTTTCCTTTTGGTTTAAAGGCCTTGATAGGAAGTGTGATTGCAAAGGTTTACAGTAAGTGTTATTAAATTTCTCTATATGATCCAACTAAAGTGCTAGAAGATTCCTTGTGAGATATTTTAGATGTTGGGGTAAAACTCGAGTGTATTGATGTTTTGGTGATTTGAATTCAATTTTGATGTTGATTGGTCTTTTAGTATTGAAAAATATTGGGTTGGTGGGTTGAAATTTTGTGGTTCTAAAATAGATGATTTTGGATTGGATGGTTTAACTCTATGAGGGATTATAGATTTCATATGTGAAGATTCAGCCTTAGGAGGAGTAAAGATAGCCTTAACTAGGGGTCAGAATGTAATGTCATGGTTGGTCCAAGTATAGGAAACAACATTTATCTAAGGTGATCTAAAAAAGGTGGGGATTGAGGGTATTGTGTTGATGACATGGAAGGAACATTTGAGTTCATTGTAAGGTAAATTTATTTTAAGAATTCCTCAAATGATGAAGTTAGGGTGAAGGAAGAAAGTGGTGTGGATGTAACCACAATAGTTGATATGGGTAAGAGAGTGGGAGAAATAATAGGTTCTACAGATGGTATGATGGTCAAGGGTGGAATATATATAGCTGATGTGGTCAAGTGTGCTAGAGTAGATGAAGAAAATTATGAGGTGGATATGATAGGTAAATAAGTTGATACAGGACCAACACTAGATGTGCAAAAAGGTTATAATGGTTTCTTCATAAATGTCTCTAGGGGCATAAATGATATATTCGCTAATGGGGTTCTAGTAGTCATAGATGCGGGAGTGGATGTCGAGAAAAATGTAGGTATAATATATTTAGGGAGGATATCAAAGGGAATGGATGTGATCAATGATGAAGGATGGGAAGTTGTGGATGGGGTAGGTTATAAATTAGTAGTATTCAGGGTATCTATAGTATGAGCATTAATTGTTTGGGTTGTAGTAGAAGTGATATCTTGGCTTGTTGGTGTATGGTTTGGGAGAGGTTGTTTAAAGATGTCGAGTGGTTGATTGGGTGAAGTGTTTGGATTATCGACTTGAAGATCACCCTAATCGATGAATATTTGGACCAAATCCTTTAAATCACGACATTTTTCTATGTCGTGGCCTCTTACTTGGTTGTACTTGTAGTAATGGTCTTCATCATACCACATAGGTTTCATTCTAGACTCATCAACTAGTCAAATAGGAGGGAGTGTAATAAGGTTTTCTACCATTATCTTTTCAAATATTGTACTATATGACTCTCAAAGAGGAGTGTAGTTAGGCATTGGTCAAGTGACTTGTTTTTGAGTCCATGTGCTATATGTAGACACAAGATATGATTTAACAACTACAACATTGGTCATTTCCTTATATTTGTCGCTTTGTGTAGATGATTTAGTAAATATATGTTTGGGTTTATTTGATTTTAGTTTTAAATGGCCCTACTCGAGGGCCCATGTTTCAATCTTGCTGGCCATGGTGAAGGCCTCGTCAAAGGTTTGGAATGATTGGATTTTTAAATTCAAATATATATTCTTTACACACAAACATGAGAAGATCTCAATGATATCAGCTTGCAGAAGACAAAAGGATTATTGGTTTATAATGACATGTCATCACGTGACAAAATTTGTAATGGATTTGTCTTCAAACTGTCAGATGGCATATAGGTCATTGATAGTTATTTTTCATGCAATGTTAATCGAAAAGTGTTCTAGAAATAACTATGCAAGTTTGGAGAAGGAAAATATTAAATATTCAGGGATGTTATTGTACCAGTCTAATGAGGGACCAACCAAGGACATGGGGAAAGTGCAGAGCATCAAGTCCTGATCATGTGCAATAAGATAACATACATGTTTAAATGCGTGAAGGTGATGTTGTGGAGACTCTTTACAGTTAAACTTAGTGAATTTTGGTGATTCCCAGTGTAGAGGATATGCTTTAATTGGTATAGATGGGTGAATAGGCTCATCACATATTTTCTCATATGGTAATGAGACCTTGGTTCCTAAATTAGTAGCATCAAGGTTGGCTAGCCTATTCACAAGGGCATGCATGGTACCATTCAAAAGAGTCTTCTAGGGGATGAGAGGTGGTGGTTGCATGTAATAATTGGTCGGATAAATTTTCTAATGAACTTGCATATATGTGGGTGTTAGAGGAATCTATTGGCGTGAGTATAAACCCTAGGATGTGATTGAAAGGATGGTTGTTGAAATAATTGTTGTTGGGAGATGGGAACATGATAGGATTTTTTGAATTGGGTAAGCTATTATGGCAAGTGTTGATTAGGAATGTGGGTATGAACAGATTGGAATTGTTGTTGAAAGAGGTTAAATTTTGAATAATGTAAACCACCTATGAGAGGGGGATTGGAAATATGTGAAGGCCTATTAGATGTGAGAATATCATACTGTTTGGATAGGGGATATGATGTTTAGGCATATTGGCTAGGGATATTAGTGGAAATAGTGATCGAAGAGGTGAGAGGAAGAGTAGTGTTGATTTTTGTGTTGATCAGTGGGAGATTGTGAGGAATAAGTGTGATTATCTAGGTACTTATATGAGATGAGGGAATAGTGGAAGAGGAAGCAAGGTGGGTTCCAGAAAGATCATTTACTACAAACTTGGTAGTTTACGGATTGGTTTGATAAGGATAAAGTTTTCAAAGTGGAGGACCATCAAGGGAAATTTGGGTTTATCTCCTAAGGAGATAATCTTGGAGTGCCACTGGATTGGTATCTACAAGATATTGGAACATGGTATTAATAAGAGGGACCTTAGGAGGTCCAAAGGAATCTAATAAAACAGATGGTGGGGTAGTTGGTCTAGATGGGATAGATTGGTGGTACAAAAATGGGTTATTCTCACCTAAAGTTGTATTATGAATAAGGGGTTCCTAGGTGAGAGACGTAAATAAGAGGTTAAGTACTCACAAAATAAGTAATAAATGGCACTGATGAGGTATTTGTTGTGGTGAAAATTTATTGAGATAAGGAATCATTTGAAGAAAATTTTTGTTCCATTCTTTTGGCAGCTAAACAAGTAACTACAGGCATGAAAATAATTTTACCCAAGCAATTCGAGAAGGTAGTTCTTTTTATGTTCTTAATTTATTTTAAAAACTATGAAAATAAAAGGGGATGGATAACCAGGTGCCTAGGATAAGGAAAAATATGTTTGGTTTTAGGTTTTTTATGGCTAGGGAATGTCTGAGGTGGCTTCTTGTTGGGTGATGAAATCGCAATCATTTAATCAAGTGAGTGGATGTTTTGATGTGTTAATTTGATTCTTGAAGTTTAGGTTGTGTGTGATAAGATGTGTAATGCAGCAGATTAAACCCCTACTTAAGCTATATGAGAAAGCATGATACAAAAGAATGTTATTTTTAAAACCCAAAACGAAGTGTTATATCTGATGAGGGAATAAAAAAGAATGGAAAATTACAATGCAAAAAGGAGAAAACAGGGAAAAGGTGAGGAATACCTAGATAACACTTTTCCTATTTGTCTTCACTCTTGAGTGATGAGCGATCCAAGCCACAAACCCAACACAAGCAAGAAATAAAGTAGAGCCTCACATTGCAGTGTTAGTGAAAGATAAAAAAACAAAATATAGGAATAAAAGAAAGAGATCGCCAAAAGGGTGGTCCCATTGGGCGTGCCAGGAATGTTTGTCCAAGTTTCTCGTTCTTAATGAAATTAATGCACTAGCTACTAAAGAAACTAACAACCTCATAAATGATAGAGGGTTTAAGCTACCTTAGATATAATGTGATATGGGCGCTAGGAAATTGATGGATTCCATTGTTGCAGGTCAAATGAAATATGTAAATAAGACCCAATTAAAGAAAAGTGATTATATGGTTTTGGCAAGGATTGCTTGACAAAGCAAACTCGAGAAGAGCTAAATTCCTCGTTGGATGTCAACCCCCGTTGTTAAGCAAAATGGATATAAAAATAAATAAACTAACAATATGCAGAAACTAAAGGAATTACAGAATATGAGAGTAATTATGACTGATTTAAGTATTGATCTAATTAAAATAATGAAAATTAAATATACCTGGTCTGGGTCACTGATGACCTAAATTGTGCAAAGATAGGTCGACGACAACCTGGGAAGGTAGGTTTAGAAGGTAGATGAAGTATGAAGATCCAACAGGACATGGATGTGATTTGAATGTAACAGAATCTTGGTGAATACTGGGATCAATCTGTAGAGGAATTCTAGAGAAGCAGAAACTAGTAGAATGACATAATACAAAGATCAAATAGGGTAGTTGAGGATCAGGACCCCGGTTGACGGCGACCTAGATGTCAGCAAGCTAATTTCAATGGCACAGAGGGATTGAATGATGTTTTTAGAATAATATGACAAAGATAGAACACATGAAGAGGTTGGAAAAGGCTCGAGAATAGAAAGTAAGACTGCAGAAGTTCTAACTGATGACGACCTGACAAATTCGATGACGACTATGAAAAAATTGGGTAAAGCTAAGGAAAGGCAAGCCAAAAGAGAAACCTGCAAGTAGGCATCTAAAAAAGGAAGCTAACGATGAAGCTGTGAGATTTTTTTTAGATGAACTGCTCCTGCAAAAGGTTAGATACCAACAAAGCAATGATAAAATAATAATATTGAAATAAAGAAATATAAAATGATAACAATCTCACAAAGGCTAATCACGATTGATGCAAACACGTTCTAAGGAGGTCTGAGAGATCTATGATTGTTTATAGAATGCACAGGCAAAGAAGGGAGTTTACATCTCATAAAAAAGCTTGAGGATTCACATGCATCTAATTCTGAATGGAATGAAAGCACTCATCTTTATAGGGTCGATGACGACTAGGCTGGTTCGTTGCCAATTGCGGGCAAATTTTCCCCAATGGGAGGATTTTTCTACTTTTAACGTTATTTCATGTTTTTTAGGAGTTTGTCGGATGCTTTAAATAATTAGGTGGGAATAGGTTTTTTAGGGATGAGGTGTAGGTGAGTTGGCAGTAGAGATAGGTTAGAAAAAGTGTAAGAAAAAGCATGGTTGTAGATTTAGAATGAAAGCATTCCAAATGGAAAGCTAGTTAGGACATGGATGAGGGTTAATTAATTAATGTTAATTGAATAGGACTTAAAGATGATGGGAATTTAATTAAATAAGGGGGATGGACTAAATAATTATGCGCACTCAGGTGATTAAAGGTATAGATACCAAATTTAGGTGTCTACAACAAGTACATCCCGATGAAGGATAGTGATGAGGTTTCTATGCCTAGCCTTGAAGTTAAGAGAGATAAAGGAGTCGGTGACGAGCAACCACAATTTGATACAAAATTCCCCAACACAAGTGTACATGAGCATGAGGAAGAGAGCTATTTTTTTGGAGATACGGAGATAGAAGACAATCTTGCACACCTGACTGGTAGACCTAAGGAGGAAACTAGAGAGGAAAATCGAGAGGGAGCTAGAACACAGGAACACACATGTGAGCACACTAGCGAGCAGATAGATGAAGAGATGGTGTAGACACATAACCTTGGGTACATCAATGATCCTATAAAGATTATATGTGCCAGGTTCTAGAGCATTATTTCAAAGGAACACTTATATGGATGGGAGCCAATGGATCCAAAAATGGAAAACATGCGCACTAGGTAGAAATTGTCATGGAGTATGCTGACTCACATGGATGAACCTAAATTTTATGTTTGTAAAGATTCATGTGTGTTAAAAATAATGAAGAAGGCTCCACATTCCAAACATATGACCATTAAGCCAACGGATTTCTTGAACAAACAAGAAAGTAATGCGTTAGCAAAGATAATTGCAGAGGTCGCACACCAAAATGTTGATAAGGCGGATACCTTAAGAATTTTTCTTGAAGACAAGAAAGATAAGGAATAGTAAATGGCAACCCTGAAGGAAGTAAAAGAGAAGGCAGATAATAGAGCGGAGACTTACCTTGAGATGGTCAAGGAGATTGGGGAGGAGATTCTGAAGGCATGGCCACAATATGAGAAACATGTAAGTAGTATGTTTCCCTCAGCCCTAAATTATTTACGAACCTTAGTGCACTTACTGTTGAACGAAGGAACTAGTGTTCATGGCCCAAGTACGGAGGGAATAGATGTAGAAAAGGAGAAAAAGGCTATGGTAGGGAAAGATAGATTAAATAAGTAGATAGCGAGGAAGATAGTTAAGTATGATGTCATCCTTGATACATTGAGGGATAAGTTGAAAATGGCAGGTTTGGCGTTACGAATGTGTGAGGATCCTGAGAACATTATTAAAACAAGGACATTAGAAGAAGAGGATGCAGTCCTTGTAGTAAAGAATAATGACACTTTGGGGTGTGAGGATAGGCTGGTGATGTTAGCAGAAAAGAGTGAAATGCTCAAAGAAACCTGGGTTCCTCATGGCAATAGAATTAAGGAATTAAGGAAGTTGATGGCCCGAAGAATGGATGGCATGGATGACATGATCTCAGGTTTAGAAAATGTGTTGAGATTTTTGAAGCATAAAGGCAAAGACATAAATTTAGATGAAATGGATATTGTGCCTAGAGATGTTCCCACAAGGGCGAAGAAGGGACTCGTCGACTGGGAAGAGTTAGAAGAAGAAATCAAAAATGGGTACCTGGAGCTTTTTTTTCCTGTAGAACAAGTGTAATGATTATTTGATTAGTCTTTCAATATTATTTTATAAGTCGTTATTTATTATTTATTCTTTGGAAAGTTAAATCAACCTCATTGCCAAGGGTGACAATGACATTAGTGTGGGGTAATGTTGGGATGATGAAATATTTCCTATGTGTTGAAGTCGCAGATGATAATAGTGTAGAAGTAGGGGCGCGTAATTCGGTGTGAGGGTGTGACAGATTTGCACCTTGTGGTTTCATGCCCAGAAGGAGAAAGTTTAGGACTTAGCCATTTTGCATGCATGGGCTAAAAATAGACATGGAGTGATGAGCACGACTTGGAATGAGGCATGAAGACTTGGAAGATACACAAAAGTTATTTTGGGAACAAGAAGAAGTTCAAGTGTCATGCAAGGCTGAGCTAATAATAGGATGCAGACTTAGTGTCAATAATATAAGGGCTATTATTACGCGAAGCTTGAATGCTTCCTTACTTGCTTTTGTAGTGGCGCATGGCTATTATGAGCATACAACCTATTTTGAGTGTGCATGGGTGGTGAAGGGAAAGTCCCCACCCCCTATATATATGTATTGACTTGCACGGTTTGGAGAGAATGATAGAGTGATAGAGAAAAAAAGTTATGATGATGGTATGATTTTGTGCACATGACTTTGTGATGGTATTATGTATGCATTCAGCTTCTGTGTTTGATGATGAATTATTATAATAGATCACTATGGATGGATATTGATTGTTGATGTCTCTACTTATGGTCATTATGTGGTGAATATGGTATTAACCCTTATGTGATATGTATGTTTACTTATTATACGTGTTTCCAAAATGAGTTCATGGATCTTATTGTTAGAATGGGATATGCACTTTGGGATCTGGTTATTATGAATAAGCATGCTAACACCCTCGTAATATAGTAACAAAGAGGGACCTGGTACCTTTGCACTCTTCGGGTGAGTGCTCAGATATTTTTGAGTGATGTGCCAGTGCGTCTAGGGTTTTGAGTGAGAAAATAAGACTACAAGAGTATCAGTGCATTGAAGGACATCAAGAAGGGTTTTTCTGAGAGTGTAAGAGAATATGATTCACATTTCAAGCCTTTATTGTCCAAGATCTCCTATGATATTCATCAGAACCAGTATACATAGTTTTTTTTAGGTTTTTTAGCACCTTTTTGGAGATCACTTTCACACAAGACATTTACTGGTCCTTGCGAGGCTCTTGAAGTAAATCTACGTGTTGAAGCAGTTGGGAGAGTAGACAATGGAGTGAGCCCATTCCTTGAAGCCTAGATAGTAGCAATGGTTATGTTATAATAGAAAATTGCTAAGTATTAGTTAAAACAAAGGCTTATGCGTAGGAGTACGTGCACGCAAAAGGATGTGGTAGCGCACAAGGGGCATGCGTAGAGGAAAAATAGGTTAGCATGTGGGGCTACGCACAGGTAGTCATGAAGTCAAGGACTCGGCCAATATTCCAAAAAGGCTAAAAATAGAAAAATAGAGTTGGAGTGTCACTCAAGTAAAGATCTTGAAATAGAGAAAAGCACGAAGAATTAGCAGCCAAGTAAGAGAAGAAAGCACATAAAAATTAAGATAAATCACATGCATGGACGAGGATAATAATAGGAATTAAATCATGTGGTATATTTATCTTATTCTATTAATTGGAGAAGCATCCAGGCTATCTTGTGAGAAATCTTATTATTAGGAATGTGCATGAGGTGGTGAAGGCAAGTCCCCACCCCTATATATAGGTAGTGTGTTAGTAATCAAGAGATTCTAGAGGTGTGAGGGATACGAGAGAAATGGTGTGATGTAGTGTTATAAGTCCAGGTATGAGTTAGGGTTTGGAGTATCAATGGTTATGAGGGTCCAGCGCAATGATATATAATGAATGGTTCTTTATTCATATTTCTTACTATGTGATTGATCGTGGTTTATAATGGATAATTATGGTTGGATAATGATATTTGATGTATCTAAAAATGGTGTTTTGACATTACAATTGACTCTAGTGATTGTTTACATGGATTAATCATTTTACTTATTATATGTGTTGTTAAACCACTGAATTTTCATTATTATCATGATTGTTTTTGTATGGATGAGCTAATTATGAATATGATGAGCATGCATGCTAACTTTCTGATAAGCATAACAAGGGAGGGACCTAGTGGTTGCGCGCACTTTGGTTGAGCATCCAAATTCCTCTTGATTAAGTGCTAGTGCACCTAGCTCTATTTTAGGGTAAACAAAAGACTACATTTTGGTTTCGTTGCTAGGACCTATTTTAAATTTGTCTACTAGGATGTTGCATGCAGATGGTATATCAATTGTCTTTAGAGAGTATTGAGATATGGATAGAACATGGCCAAAACACTTTTGCACAGAGATATAGCACTAGACCTAATTTTGATGCGTGATAGTGGATTGAAAACAATCTATATGACTACTTATATGAGATGTTCTTCAACTTCTTCCCAATATAATTGTAACAGTGGTTGGATTCTTACGCAGAAATTAGAGGTCTCCGGTGATGAAAGAGAGTTTAGATGCAATAATATTACCAGACACCTTTTGATTTGGATGAGACTTGGATTAAAGTTGTGGATCGTTGGTGGGAAGGTGTTTTGTGCATTTATACTTTGGAGTACGTAATTTCAACATACTCTTTCCCAGAGGAAGCATATTGTTGGTTCTTACACGAGCTAAGAGGATCTTATTTGTGCATGATACCCTTACCTATCAAGATCTTGATGATAGAACTAGGAATGGAGAACTTACCTATGGCTAGCTAAACCCCCACCACACATAGGGGTATGAGAAGGTTTGGGAAGGATGACAGTGGCCTTGATGAAGTAAAGGTAGAGAGAGGAAATATGGCTCAAGTACAATGAGGCGTGTTAGAGGGAAGTTGATGTAAGCGCTAAGATTGATATGAATGATGACTGACAGAAGTGATAAGAGCCCCGTAGAAGATGAGGAGTCACAGTATCATGTCCTCCCAAAATTGGGGAAGCACACTAGAGAGACCCCATCAGATTTTGATGAGATAGCGTCAGAGGAGAGAATAAGGAACGCGGGCACACATCTGACCTAGCCTATCTACCTATCCCTTACACAAGGTGTCCTAGATCTAGAGGTAGGTGTTGAAGAGAATCATAGTGAAGACAAGAAAGCAGGATCTCCATGTTGGGTAGGAGACACAGGTAGGCATATTTTTGTCAATTCTCAGGAGGCGAAATAGATCAAGGATGTACACATGGCAGCACAGCAGGCACCGGTGTTTGGTACAATTAATTTAGAGTTATTTTTATAGGTGCTTTGTCAAGACAAAGTATTGGTGTGTATACCATTAGAAGCAATCATATAGGTGTTGCTACAACATAGACAGTTGATGTCTAGTTCAACACAACAACTATAAAACAAGGGAGTTCATCTACAAGACCACAGGTCATGGTGGGAGGTGCAAGAGGTTTAGGTCAAGCACCATACAAAGGTAATTCTGATGGAGGTTGAGGTTTTGGATCTATTCCTAATCCAAAGAAGGGTCCACCACCACAACAACCTCCTCAACAACCACCCCAACATCCTTTACAGTAGAAACCAACACAACATCAAACACCCTAATTTTTATTTGAGATGTCTCTTCACTTGCTAGAGTATAGAGGTGTGAAAGATATTGTTGAGCATGTGCACAAGTGTGAATTATTATGGAGAGCCAAGGGTATAAAAAGTTCTAATTGAAAGGCAAGCTAGTTTGCCACCAAACTTTAAGGGAACACACACAGTTGGTACAGGAAGTATGATCCACACCAAACTATGGTGGATTATAATGTGTTACGTGCCACATTTTTGGATAAATTCCACATTCCATATTTTTAGCAACAGAGTGTTAGTGCGCTTAATGACATTAAGCAAGGATTATATGAAAGTGTAATGGAGTATGATGTGTGCTTTAAAACTTTATTGTCCAAACTATCTTATGATATTCACTAGATCCAACATTCAAAGTGGTTCGTTGGAGGCTTACTGACTTCATTTTAAAGGGCTTTATCACATAAGATGTACACAAATATGTGCAAGGATTTGGAAGCAACTCTGTGCACTAAAGCAGTTGGGAGTGTAGACACCAAAGTAAGACCTTTCATTGAGGCACAAATAACAATAATGGCTAAGAAATTGGAGAAGCTTCTTACCAATTCCACACATGAGACGTAAATTGGGTTGTGGTGCACCGATTATGATGTGGAAGGGAATACTAAGGATAGTTTTCCACTAAGGATATTGCCCATGTAGGAACGTATGTGCACTGTTGCAGACTTGTGAGATTTTCCACAAGAATCATGATGTCTAGAATTTCCCTTTATTGCAGCATGCAACAATGAAGAATATCTCTATGTATTATAAGATCTATGATGCGCACACTCATGATACAAAATATTTCTGTTTGAT
Source organism: Taxus chinensis (assembly GCA_019776745.2). Taxonomy (NCBI): domain Eukaryota; kingdom Viridiplantae; phylum Streptophyta; class Pinopsida; order Cupressales; family Taxaceae; genus Taxus; species Taxus chinensis. Next base: position 41,986,575 of record CM034153.1, on the reverse strand, counting down.
AGACCAAATTCATGAGGCATGCAAGATCGGATTATAACAGACCACCGTGGTCAGTAGCTCTCAGACACCGGAAGCCCAACCTACTGAAGGGAACAACAATGGAGATGGTGGATTTTAAAGTGGATTAAGGAGAAAAGGACGAGGTGGTAGAGGAATATTTATGTGCAGGACTTGTTATACTTGTGGGTCCCAGATCATTACCAGTACGAGTGTCCTAAGAATTAGGTGTGCGTTATTACGGAAAGAAACATATGGGTGAAGACTTACTTGATCTTTATGAGCATATGTGTAAGAGAAAAAAGAATGACAAAGGCGTGGGTATGATTAAGGTACAAGGTGCAACGAATGAACTATGGACACCAAAAAATATGTCTAATCCATAATCGTAGCCTATGTTAGTTACTATGTGTACAGAGATTTGTTGCAAGAATCGTGATGTCCGGAATTTCCCCTATTACAATGCACAACATTGAAGAATGTCTCTATGTATTGTAAGATCTGCAACGCGCACATGCATAATACAAAATATTGTCATTTGATAGACCAAATTCACGAGGCATGCGAGACTGGATGTGCAACATACCACAGTGGCCAGTAGATCTCAGACACGAGAATCCCAACCTACCGAAGGGCACAACAATAGAGATGGTGGATTTTGAGGTGGATTCAAGAGCAAAGGCCGAGGTGGTAGAGGAAGATTTACACATGTCACTTTCTATACTTGTGGGTCCCTAGATCATTACTAATGCGTCTATCCCAAGAATCAGATATGCACGTATTTTAGAAAACAACATAAAGTTGAAGATTGATGTGATCTTTATGAGCATATACATGTAAGAGAAAAAAGAAGGACAAAGGCGCGGGGATGATCAAGGTACAGTGCACAAAGAATGAACAATGGACACCGAAAAATATGTCTGATCCAGAATTATAGCCTATGTTAGTTACTATGCATGCAGAAGCAACGCATTTTTACGAGCCTCTTAAAGCCAAACCACTAATTAGGAGGGAGGAGATTATGCATGTGAAATATCCAGACGCTTCTCATCAGAAGGAGATCTATCAGGAAACCATGGGAGTAATTAGTGATTTACATGGTGAGATTCAGTGCCTAAAGTAGCAGGCATGCGAAAGGGAATGCATGAAGAATATTGAACTGTAGCAGAAGGATGTAGATGATCTGAAGGAGGTCTGTAGGACACTGAGGAAGGAGAACATCATCTCACTATTAGGGGAGCGGCGTGGGAATGGAGCGTGAGCGTCAAATTTTCCATGCAAACTTACCACCATAGAACCATGAGTATGATAACGAAATCAAACTAGATGCAGTGATTGACGATTGGCTGGTGAGTAATATTTTGAATGACACATGTGCAGAGGTGAATGTTTTGAATTTGGATGCATTGAACCAGATGGGAAGGTCACCATTGCAGTCATCTTCTAATATGTTGTATATGGAAAACAAAACAAGGGCCATGCCTATTGGGGTACTAAAGGATGCAACAATCACTATTCAATGGGGCCAAGTTTACAGGAGATTTTTAAGTATTGGAGCTTGCTGAGTGTTAGGAAAATTATGTAATGTTCACATTATTTTTGTAATTGTTGTAAAATGAATAATTAATTCAATAATTATCCATTAATGGTTACTGGTATATAGTGTTGTAACCAACAATATATACGTTACATAATTTGTTACACATGTATTATTATAAACGGGTCATGTGTTTCATGTTTTGTAGGAGGTAGTTTTCCTACCTCCATGGCTATATAATAGCCATTGTATTAGCAATATTGATATAAAGAGTGAAATAATATATTGTGTGTTGGACTCGATTGATTGATTTAAAAGCTGTGTTAAAGCTCCTGCAATTATTATCATTGGTATCAAAGAATTTTTGATCCTGTGCCTATAATAGAGCCTATGATTGTCGAATGGAAGAATAACAGTTTGTCATTTATGTCGTGCCCCTGTTGATGAAATTTTATTATTTCAACAAGATCTGTATATTATGAGTGTTTTTGTATTCTTTTAGTTTCATATAATATGTCATAACAGCTCTTAGCTTCCAACACTTTAATTAAGATATTTGGTGTAAGGGAATTCATGAATTGATCAAATCCATTCTGGTTTGGTACATTGGTTGCGCTGTAATGAATTCATGAAATAGAGTTGCAAGATCTGATTCAACATGCTCAAATAAACGTCTCTACATGGAATATTGAATCTCTTGAATCGTTATTTCATTAAATACATATCTATACTGTTCAACGGTTTTATACTTGATTTCATTAAAGTTTCGAGATGGTTTCTACTCTGCTGTCCATTTTTCCTCTCTACGTTGTCCATTTGTTTGTCCTCAAGTCGTGAATCCTTCTCTTCATATCCTCAAGTAGAAATTGCACTTAGTTATCGACATATTTTTGCAGTAACGACACATACTATCTTCCATTCTACCATCAGTTGGTAACATAGTAGATCATTGGCGATTTTCATTTGTGTGTTCTACTCACAGTGAATTCTCTCGCTTTTTACGACTCGAAAGACATCCAATGCATACGTTGTTCTGGTGAATAATTCTGTGAAATGTTATTAAATCTCAATTATAGGGTTCTGTCATGGCATGAAAAGAAACCTCTCACAGTTGACTCGATGTATACTTTCATCGATGTGTATGTGTATCTCTCACTTTTGTTTATATTTGTTCTCTCCAACAACTGTTCACCAAAAGCCCATCATCAGTACTGTTTGGTTATTTGTGCACATTATTTTGCATTTAGTGTTTATTATGCTGCTGAAGGCAGGTATATTGTCTTCACCTCACATATTAACCTTTTGTTTTTGCTTCAATCAAATATTGCCATCTGGATTATTTTAGTATGGGCTATAGTTTTTGAAAAAAACAATATTTTTTATAATTTTAAAACATCATTTATTTAGCATCTCATTGGCTGGTCAAATTTTCCCTTTATTTGTGACTATTTTCGAGGAAGAAACAAAGCCCTGACTTGCATTAAATGATATGACAGGTTCAGTGGCTGTTGTGGGGCTCGAGAATTTTCCTGTCTATTGTTTGGCTTGACCAAAAGGTAGATTTAATGTTTTCATTACTTTCCTGTAAATTTTGGTTAATTATTTTTTCTTTACTTATTGTCTTTCATTTTTATGTGGATACCTGCACTGTCCAGATGAACGATAGCTATCTGTTCCCTGCAAATGCAATACCATGGATTTTCCACCAGAATTTGATGTATTTTTCCTGTTCAGTTCGATTCTTGTAGTGTGAATAATTGTTGGGCCTTGTTGGTTGATTTGATATTTAATGATTTCGCTGTTGATGGATATGGCTAGAGATTCCTGGCTTTTCAAAAAATTGGGATTGCTTGCACACCACATTCTCTAGTGCAGGGGTTCCTTGCTACTTAAAGAAAGATGCCTGTCATGTAGGAGGAGCACTTCAATGAGACATCAATGTATTTCGAACATCCATGTTTGGTTCTACAGAGGGCAAGTTTGAGAGCTATGGTTGCAGGGAAGAGGTGATATTTTTGCACCGCATTCTCATATTTGAGATTTTGCATTCATTTTTTTCATTTTTTAGTGTATTGTTTTTACTCATGTGGAGAGGGGTTTATTTTGTTACGGGTATAGTGCTGCTAGGCCTACACTGAAGCATTTTGGTCCTGTGCAGTAGAGTTTCATGTCCAGTTACAATAGCAGCAATGTGGAGGAGAGTTGGGGGCTGGGGCTTCCAATGCCCAACTCTGCTCCCACATACGATGAGGGAGGTCTTAGGATCGAGACTGACGAGTTGGTTGGGAGAAGCAGCCCTCTCTGCAGGTCTTCAACTTGTTTCTTTGTCTCTCACCAGTCCTAATCTTAGACATCAAAGGGTCCACATAGGAGAAGTAGAAGTTAATGTACGTAGTGCATCAGAAAAAGATGTTGTATTTGATTCTATCCTTCATAAGTATCTTGATATAGTTGTAGTTGACTGCACAGTTCCTTTCCACCAGACTTTGATGTATTTTGCATGTTCAGTTCGATTCTTGTAGTGTGAATAATTGTTGGGCCTTTTTGGTTGACTTGAGATTTAATGATTTCGCTGTTGATGGATATGGCTAGAGATTCCTGGCTTTTCAAAAAATTGGGATTGCTTGCACACCACATTTTCTAGTGCAGGGGTTCCTTGCTACTTAAAGAAAGATTCCCGTCGTGTAGGAGGAGCACTTCAATGAGACATCAATGTATTTCGAACATCCATGTTTGGTTCTACAGAGGGCGAGTTTGAGAGCTATGGTTGCAAGGAAGAGGTGATATTTTTGCACCGCGTTCTCATATTTGAGATTTTGCGTTCTGTTTTTTCATTTTTTAGTGTATTGTTTTTACTCGTGTGGAGAGGGTTTTATTTTGTTATGGGTATAGTGCTGCTAGGCCTACACTGAAGCATTTTGGTCCTGTGCAGTAGAGTTTCATGTCCAGTTACAGTAGCAGCGATGTGGAGGAGAGTTGGGGGTTAGTGCTTCCACTGCCCAACTCTGCTCCCACATACGATGAGGGAGGTCTTAGGATCGAGACTGACGAGTTGGTTGGGAGAAGCGGCCCTCTCTACAGGTCTTCAACTTGTTTCTTTGTCTCTCACCAGTCCTAATCTTAGACATCAAAGGGTCCACATAGGAGAAATAGAAGTTAATGTACGTAGTGCATCAGAAAAAGATGTTGTATTTGATTTTGTCCTTCATAAGTATCTTGATATAGTTGTAGTTGACTGCACAATTCCTTGTGTTTTGAATGGTGACTGACATTGGATTTTACTTCTACAAATTTGCTTCAAGCATGTTGTTTACCGTCGTCTGCTTCTAGTAAGGGAATAGCTCTGCTTTAGTTCTAAGGTATCATTCTTTTGTTGTATGAAGGGTAGTCTCTCTGAGTTCAAGCAACTGTAACTAGTAGCTAGTTAACACAGTAGAAATTGAGGTCATAAATGTGGCTTTTATATATTCAATTAAAATGTATATTCCAGTGACCTGGACTGAGTTTCTGCCATAAAATGTGTAGAAAACACAGAATTTTATTGTAGAATAGGTGTGCGATTTGTAATGGGCACCATTAGGGGAGACCGAGAAAAAATACTGGATGTGGTACAGAAGAGGGGCTTTTCTGTATTTGTTTTGTTTCCGGAAGGGTTGCATCTTTGATGTGCTTAAAATGTTGAGGGATTGTACAGGTGAAACACAAGTGCGGAGCTGCAGGGACGATGCTCGGTAAAGATGTGTTTATTATGTGCATTGAACGCGGCTTCAAACATGAATTCATCATGGATTTGATTATCGTTCTCAACCAAACCCACCTTAGATCTGAACCGATAGTAGCCAGTTGTCTGGTGTATTATGTCCAACATTGTCTATGTGGCACGATCGTCTTTGTTTGATTTTAAAACAAGTAGGTATGGCATTAATTTGAAAACTAAATAAACACGAGTTGAGAAATGCCGCCATTTTAATGACCGTGATTTGTCCATCTCCACCCTAAAAAAAGAAGGCCATGTTTGAACAAGCAGACCAAAATGTGTTAGACGCCTGAGTTTATCCTAGAGCTTCTTACCCTACAGCCAATGTGGTGTCTTACCAATCCAAGAATGTGTATTCTCAATCAATAATTATGTCTTGATCAGTTTCGTTCGATGTGGCCTTTTTAATAAAATATTATTGCGACTTATCTAAAAGATACTCACAAAAATCCATCGAGTTTCTTGACAAAGAAAATACCTTGTTAAATTGATTCATATTGTTTTATTTTCTTAAACGTCATTAACATGTTTTTAATATATATTGTTTTTTCCACCAAAATATATTCTTATTTATCGACAACTAGACTTCTCAACAATTTTTAGGTGTCTATTCTAGTTTGTCACACTTTTACCTATTAAAAAGTTGCAGACCACCAACTATTTTATTATATTTTTCATAAGGAAATGCAACACTACAACATGCAAGGAATGTAAAAAAAAATTGAAATTTAAATTTTAATGTTGTTTTAGTTTCCAATTGGCTAATTTTTATAAGAAAAATTACAAATTTAATTTAGTATTAACATTTTTTTATAAAGGGTTGTTCAGCAAGAAAATTCATCGACATAATACCTTTGCTAGTATGTGACTTTAAATGTCATCATCCACTCACAAGTTCACAAACACACAACTCCAAGTGCTGATTCAATTTGTGTATCTACCATTTTAAGAACCATATTTTTGAAACTTTGAGTACTATGATGGTTCTAACAAATCAAATTGTGCATTATGAATCAAGAATATTTTTATTATAAGATTGGCTTCCTAATTATTTTGATTTTGTTTTTTTCACTTTTATTTTCTTATCTAAATTAATTTAGTTTAGTTTACTTATGCATTATTGAATTTATAGAAGTATCTCATGGCCTTATGATATGTAATCTTTCCTCATTGAGCTACTTGATGTGTGTTACAAAAAAAATTGAAAGCTCTCTTAGTATTCAATTATGGTTCGAAGAGGGCGATAGTAAAATGTGTTGTTGCCTTATCCTCACTTTTTAAGCTCAAGAGTATAAGCTTGGAGAGGTTGATTTTGCCCCCACTTCAGGAGCGCAGTAAAGTCTTACCAAATTTGGAGAAGCTATCTTTGTGCTTATGTGAAGGGCTGGGAAATTTAATGAAGCTCAATATCAAGCTCAACTTAAATCTTCCTATAATGCTAGATGTTAACATGGATCATTGCAATGATTTAGAGGAGCTACCCCTTGGTATCTACAACATGGGTACTATTCAGAACTGGTCAATCACTAATTGCCATCTTGTCCACAAATTGCCGGATGATTTTGGGAAGCTCGTCTCTTTAAGAATGTTAAGGTTATCTGCATGTCCAGGTTTGAAAGAGCTCCCAACATCTATCTGCAATCTTAAGCAACTCATGGAATATCTCGATATGTCTCTATGGGAATGTTTGGTAGAACTTCTAGAAGGAATAGGGAAACTAAGGAGTCTAAAGGAGATAGACATGAGAGAGTGCTCTCGTTTGAGAAAGGTGCCCAAATCTGTTCAACGCCTGAAAACTTTCAAGCATGTTACCTGTGATGAAAAGATAGAACAACAATGGATATTCATCAAGAAGTTTGCCATCCCATATCTTATAGTTGAAGTGGTTGAAGAACACTTCACTTTGGATTGGCTTGATGATTGAGCATGAATAATACCTATTATACTAGCTATACCAAAACTAATGACAAAAAAACATTGTCTTCGAAGATGGTATTCAGGTGGATAGTTTCTAGCAAGGCTCCAAAATCTTGAATAACAAAGACACCATTTCTACTAGGATACAAATGTCACCCAAAATCCTGCACAAGTAATATCATATTATTTCAAATGTAATTGTTTTGAATTTATTTGTTTCAAATTTGACTATGATTATAAATTTTTCCTAAAAAAATGCTTAGATAATCACATATTGTTTTTAATGTGGTTGTTTCAAAATCATATTTTCAAGTATGACCACAAATTTACTTATGCTATTAACAATAAATACAAATAATATGGACTTTACAGTTTCTATAAAACTTCCATAGGCATAACAAAAGAGGAAAGAAGTATAATGTTGTTGTTTTGGTTATTTTTGTTATATTTAGAACAAATTACATTCATGCAACTACATTGATTTTGACTGTAATCACAATTCTAATAACACATATTTATTGAATGCTCTTCTCTTATTGTGTCAACCTATCGGTGTTTCCATTGCAGACTTATAGTGCAATTGCTAGTTTATTTAGTTCTCTTAATTACGTTCTTGGTTTTAATAGTGTCCGTCATATTACCTCTCCTTATTCTGCTAGTGGATCCGATCGTGGGCATTCGTGTGGCAGGTCTTGTACGGGTCACCTTCTGAAGGAAAACACATCCAACCGATTAAGAAGGTCCAAGATTTTTCAATTAATGTTTCAACATGACAATGACTGTTGCAACATCAAAGCCCGAACAAGAAATATACAAAGAAAAAACTACTCTTAGCTTATCCTTTGTTCATAAAAAAATCCTCCTCCTCAACACAAAACTACTTCTTCAGCAGAATTTGCCATATCATGGCCTTGTTTAGGATGTGGTTCACTTCAAATTCAAGTCATATCATCGTAGTTTATCATAGTTTTTTTTGGATTGAGTCAAGTCACTAAATTCGACTAGATTGTTATTTGTTAGGTCAATAAAAATAATGAGATTATAATTTTTTTAATTAAAAATTAATTAAAGGTTATTTTTTAATTAGTCTTGATAAGTATTAATATACTCATGTATTATGTCGAAATAAAGTATTTCCATCAATGTTATTTATAAAATTAGATTCAATTATTATTGTTAAGTTGTGTAATTCTTTTTGTTGATTGTGAGTCATCATCATTTTTCATGTCTAAATTTTCATTTAAAGAGTCATCGTCAAAAGTCTGATTTTTTTTAAATTACCTCATGGACACATTTTCGGTGGAATCCTACGTTTGAGTTGTAATTGAGCTCCATGATCAAATTTGGTTGAGTTAGCAGCTTCACATTGGACAGAGGACAATGGAGGTTAGAGGTCAATCAGCGACCTCTCATCATTTGCCGTCGACAGGGCTGCACAGTGATTTAGTGACATTTTTTCAGTTGTATGATGTATATTCATTTCATAGTTCTCGTTTGCAATGTGTTTGTTTGTTGAATGAACCCCTTACTAGAATTTTGGGGAAGATTCATGTTTTCAAAAAAATTACTTTTGGGGAGCAGGAGAGGATTATGAGGTAGGCTCGGGGATGGTTATCCAGCTAGTGCCAGTCTTGTGGATCTTGGAGATCCAGAATTTGGGTGCCCTAGGAGGAAGGGAAAGTCCCATAGGAACCCAAAGAGGTAGGGAGTATTCCTGCATAATTTGGATCATCACTATGCCTTTACGAGGGTAAAGAGATAATCAATGGAGTTTGTACCCCTGACTGTTTGGGAAAACATTAATATATGGAGTTTGTACCTGGTCTAAGCAGTGATTTCAAGAGCTGGTTCAACTTCTTCAAAGGTTCTTCGTCATGTTCATATTAAGGGGGTGTATATTGAGAATTAATAATGTTCACACTAAGGAGGAGAATGTTAGAAAAATTATGTAGTGTTCACATTATTATTGTAATTGTTGTAAAATAAATAATTATGTCAAGAATTAGTCATATATAGTGTTATAACCAACAATAACACTAAATATACATTATATAATTTGTTACACCCATATTATTATAAATGGTTCATGTGTTTCCTATTTTGTTAGAGGTAGTTTTCCCACCTCCATGGCTATATAATAGCCATTGTATCAACAAGATTGATATACATAGTGAAATAATATATTGTGTGTTAGACTCAATTGATTGAGATAAAATATGTGTTAAAGCTCCTGCAATTTTATCACTAAGGCAGACAACTTCCCAGCATTGTTTGGGAAACCTTGGTGTTATGCGAACAATGCAGACCTACGCTTCAACAAAAGGTACATCAGTTTTGAGAACAAGGAAGAGTGAGTGGTCATACCTTTGGATGATGTGAAGGATACGTCCTACATTGAGCATGTGAGTGAATAAGAGTTGAATAGGATGTGCAACCCTGAAAACATGGAGCCATCTAAGTAAGGCATACTTCATTTGGAAGATGCACAATCTTTCAGCAACACTACCAGTGTTGCTTGTGATAATTGGTCCTGTTGAGTGTGGAGTTAAATTGCTTCACTAAGAACTTGATTTTATAGTGTTACTGGTTTAACAGTAACCAATGTCGGTTAAGGAGTAACCGGCGTCGGTCAAGTTGTAACCACCACCGGTTACCTGTGCGACGACACTTTTATTTTTGTCCAAAAAATAGAATAAATCAATTGTTTTAAATATGATTTATTGTTTATAAAAAGCAAAGTTAAGTTTCCAAATATAGACACATGTGCATGTATGCATAGTTGGAGTGTAAGTTAAGAAAATCAAGTTATAGAAGATATTGCAATTAGGTTACATGTAAGTTTCCTTGGTGAGCAAGATTGTGTAGTTGAGTGAGGGAAGAACTTTGAACATCCAGAGAGGTGTTGGAAGACAGCAGATCTTCATTATATTTCCTCTATAAAGCACTAAATAATAATATTGGTTGTTTCTTGGTGGACGTAGCCCACACTGGGTGAACCACGTTAAATCCGGTGTAATCTTTCTCTTGTTTATTTTTCATCTTCTGGTTGTTTCCGCATTG